>JAOXJM010000002.1:33104338-33122431 GCA_026413425.1 Tringa solitaria
GGCTGGATGGGGCTTTGAGCAACCTGGTCTGGTGGAAGGTGTCCCTGCCCAGGGCGAGGCGGGTGGAACTAGATGATCTTTAAGGTCACTTCCAACCCAAACCATTCTGTAATTGATTCTGTGATATCCAATCTGGGGGATAAAGCCAAGTGAAGGTTCCTATGCCACAGCCAGCACAAAGCCAAGGGACAAGAACACAAGCAAGGATGCCAGAAGAGGGGGAAAAGGGACAACCCTTGTGGCAACAGCGAGGAATTGGCTCAGCTCTCCCAACAGCCAGAGGAGCTGTTGTATTCAGAAGGAGCAAGTGCTGTCAGGCTTTTATTTGATGCACCTTAGGCAGCTGAGACAGCCTGGGGATCATCTATACAGAATTTACTAACCCCTTGGCATTTATTCCCTTTTCACTCATGGTGCTTTACATCTAACCTAGATGATAAATCTGCTGTACTCCAGCCTGTTCTCCGTTCCCTTTAGAGAACTACGCTGCTCTGCACTCTCTTAGGCACTACATGCTGTTAACAAATCACTGGCAGCGTGGATGTTTGCTTGCAAAGACTAACCTGTAGGGAATGGCTTCTTTTCATTAGCAGCCCAGTCCATTGTTCAACGCAGATCCTAAAACCTAAAAGACGTAACCCAACCTGCCCACTCAGTCTCCTGTTTCAAAGACTTTTTTGCAGAGTAGCCAGTCCTTTCTGGCAGATGACACCAGAGTAGAAATCCCTTGATACCTCAAGCAGCTCTGCAGACCATACTACCAAAAAGTCACCTCCCCCTGCCCCAAATGTGCAGCCACAAAGAGGGACTCATCCATCCATCCCGCTGACCCCCTTCTCCCACAGCATGGAAGTAGATGTTTCTAATCCATTGAGGCAAAGAAAAATTAGCAAGCAGGAGTGGGTCAGATGGGAAACTGGATATTTCCTCCCTATGGAAAAACTGTACATGGCAGCAAATACTGTATGTGTATCTGACTGTAAGAGCAACACACCAGTTCTGGAAGAGACCTTCTAGGCCACTAAGAGTCACTCTGGCTATCACAAATAGCTCTTCCATGTAAAATTGCACATCAATTGATCAAACTCTCTCTTTGAGCTAATTAAGTCTGTGGCATTTGTTGCAAGGCCATACTCCCCCAGTGCCTAGAAGTTCTCTGCCAGTTTCCAGCCTCTGTTCATTTTGCAGCTGGTTTATACTCATTTTCTCTGTTTACCTCCTATCAATTCCATTGACTGACTCCTTGACCTCTTATTATTTACTGTTTCATTGTGTTCCTTCACGCTCCAACACTAACAAAAGGAAGTGCAAACACAGAAGAACACACTCAGAGCAGCAGGAAGAATCATACAGCTTTAAACAATTATGAAGGGATGAGGCAAAAGGTAGGGAATAGCCCCCAGCTGAATCTTGCAGTTTTCTGCGTAATAAATAAAGAGGGACTAGAAAATTACACCTATGAGCTTGAAATTAAACAAGATCCTCCATGCCGCACGCAAATGGAACAGCATTAATAATCCCATACAATGGCCACTTCTGTGTTAGAGCTGTATTAAAAGGGCTAAGCAAACACAGCTGGAGAACCGGCTTTGGGCAAGAAAGAGGACTTGAGAAAAAGAAACTTAATTGGTGGAAAGAGCCAAGAAGGCAAATTTACTGTCATTGGAATAACACGGTAGAAGTCACCAGACAGTCCTTGTAAATAGTTGTGGAAGTTATGCTTCCTCTGCTCTGCAGAGGGAAGATGAACATGAAGAGGTCACGTCTTGCCTCATAGCAAGCAAGAGCTATTTTTTAGGTTATTTGATTCTGTGGAAGAAGGATCAAGGTTCAAGAGCTAGGTGGTTCCTGGGTTGGAGTCAGCCAGAAACATGCTGGGGTTCGTAAGAGAGCACAGCCCTGCAGCAAACAAGGCTTCCTCCTTTCAGTGATTTGCTCTTGCCTGATAGAAAGTCATTCTTTATTCATGCCTCTCCCTTCTCTCCAATTAATAGCACCCCCAACCCCAAGAGAAGTGAAGCTCTCAAGGTTACCTTTCTTGGCTTTCAAGACACGTTTGCAATTCCTCCTCCTTCAATAACCAAGATTTCAAGTTTCCGAAGTCTTTTATGGAAAATCTCCTAAAATTTATCACATAACGGCCTTTCAGAGAGAACATCTCGAACTCGGGCAATGGAAAACATCTTCACAGGCAACAAGCAAAGAGGTAATTTAACAAAGAATTGTTATAGGAATGATTAGGCTTTCTGCTGGTAACATCAAATAGTTTATTTACTTGATACGGGACTGGAAAATAGATCATAAAATGTTATAAAATGTTCCAGCTCATCTTAGAGCAAGCACAAAAGCTTCATGTACAGTTGTACCTAAGCTGAAAGGGAATAAAAGCCTTGTGATGAGTTCCATGAGTACAAAACCACAAGAAGCTAAGGGCTCTGGCCACAGCGCATTTAAGTATCTACAAAGATGTAACTTGATTTCAGAGAAATTCTTATGAAGAAGTAAAACCATTTTCCTTTCTATTTTTAAAAAAGTTGGAGGATTTTTGAAGTTGCACTGAAAAATACTCAAAAATTTATCTTTTCTTCATTTAAAATCACAAAAGCTTAGGTTTTAGTTGCTGGAAAACATTCTTTTCCACATGTTTTCTCAAATAAAAGCTTAGAAACAATCTGCAAAGAATGGTATTTTGGGTGCAATTTCCATTCCTGTTAAAGTTTTTCCTCTGAAAATTCTAGCAAAGTAGTTTTGTGGTTTATGAGTAAGCACTAATGCCAGAAAAGTCAGGTATAATCACTAAAGACAAGCAGAAGCAATTTATGGTCTCTTTACTGCACTATACATTAGTCTCTTGTTTTATCTGAAGGTACTGCTGGTTTACACCAACACAAGAGGTTCAGGAGTGAAGAGGGACAAGGCAGCAGTGACAGCTTTCCTCCCGACTGAGGACAAGGAGATATCCATGCTCTGTGAGCCCAAAAGAACTAGGCCCTGCTCCTGCACAGGTCGTCCCCGTTTCACCATGAGCTGGCTCTACAGATGACCCTCTGGAGTTGGGGATTGGACCTTACTCGTTCACAGAAGCAGGAGCTGAGATGCCTTGTGGAGGAGTCTTTGATGCTTAGGAATGACAGAGCAAGTAGGATCAGATGGAGATGCAGGAGTTCACATCCTGTTAATGAAATAACATGAAGAACACCACAACTAAGCAGGGTGAGGGTGATACAGCACCCAACAAAATCAAAACCAGCTCCAGTGTAGACTCCAGCAGGGATAATAGGTACAGTCATTCATGCTTGGCCTACCAGGGCACCCAGCAGAATTGTCTACGTTTGTTGGGGGTGAGCACGCAAGGGAGTATATTTATACACTGCAGACTTGGTTAACTGAAACAGTTCACAAACAGCAGTTTTTCACTGGAAAACATACTGGGTTTTTCTGGTAAAAGCATGCTAGGCCATTCATTTTCACATTTTCAGCACAACATATTCTGTTCTGTGTCAAAGAAGTGCTCGAGCCAATGCAATCCTTTTTAGCTTTTTTATTTTACATTTCTGTGGGAAGATGAAAAATGTTGGGGGGGGGGGGATCAACCCACAAGCATTTTCCTCACACGTTCTTATTTCTGTCAGCAAACCAAAAAAATCAATTCTTCACCCGTTTCTAATGCTCAGGGTCACTAAATGTGAAACACATTCTTTTCCAGTAAGTCATTCCTAATAAAAGGCATGAAACTCACAGGGCAAACAGCTTTCGTGTAGATTTGGAGACGTACAAATTTAAATGAAACTAGTGTCCAGCATCCCCTTTTCTCCACAAAAGATGGGTATTGAAGGGGAATGGTTTTCTAGGAGCTAGTGGATGTGTGGGTTACATTGTTCAATAGGTTTTGTGATGGTTTTGCTATTCATTCAGCATAAGTAGCATTTTACTATAGTGGTTTCTGTACAGAGAAAGGTATTGGACATATTTCAATGAAACATGTTGCTAATCATCACTATTATGAGGTTAGTTTAATAAATAGATTATAGCAGATGAATGGTCTTGCTCTCAATGTCCAATTTTCTTTCATTCCTCTCTTCACAGAAGGAGCATTTACATTCATGCAGAGAGAGGGGAAGGCAGCGGAGTGAGCAGGTCCCTTGCTGATCTAACATTTTCTTCTCTGTAGCTACTCAATTTCCAGCATAGCTCTGCAATAAAAAATTCTAGGTCTTTACACAGTGCCTATCAGCATGGTGGGGACCACTTGATTTACACCACAGGGACTCTCTTGCATCCATCACAGCACAATCTAATAGTGATACTAAAAACAAAGTAAAGCTTTCACCATGTAGGAAAAGAGAAGTCACTCCCTGTAGGCACTCTTTGTTTGACCAAACAAGGTGACCGAGTCCCTCTCACCTCTTCAACACCCAGGGCTTGCTTCTCTTGCAAGGTTTCAAAAGTATTTCCAGTGTTTTCTTGCAGTTGGTCACTGGCACTGGAAGATCCCCTCCAGCACAGCTAACCCAGCAATCCTGAGCATCTCCTGCCCCCACCACACCATCTCCCTCCCAGCCACACAGCTCCCAGCACAAGCAATGCTTTTGTATATATTTCTACTCACACAAGCCATGCACCTCACGATGTCAGGAGACAAAGAACCCCCACAACAACAGGTTTTTTGCAGAGCTGCAGTGGTCCCATATCCTGTGCCAAAGTCCTAAAGGTCGCATGCCTGCCACCTTGGCAAGTGAGGGGATGCTCAGGGGATGGAGATGGAGCATCAACAGACACAGCCCCTGTGGCTCCAACCACCTGCTCTCAAACCCAGCTCTGCCCTCCTTTGCCCTGACAGAAGCTCCTTGTCTGGGTGCAGCCCAGCTCTTTTCTTCAGATTTGGAAAGGTCAATACTGCCAGCACGGGTGAGGAGCTGCTCGCCAGCTCTCGGAGCCACACACATGGATCAACAAGGGATGCAGATCCTGATGCTACAACACAGGTTTTCCATAGCAGGTCTGCAGACCTCTGCCTCCACAAAGGCTCAGGGACAGCATCCAGTCACACTCCCTCCATTCAGGGGTTTCATATATACTTCTAGGAGTAATTTTCTCATGCCTCCTAATATTTGGACGTTCAGAGCCTGGAATGAGAAAATTACTCCTGGAAGTTGAGCAGAGATTTATGGAGTGGGGGGAGACTGGCTGTATTCCTTGCCTTAGTACAGCCCACAGTTTGTTCACCCCATGGCTCGCTCTCTCTAGGGCATCGCTGTGGCTGTACAAAGACATGACTGTATACCCACAGACCCACACACACTCAGGATGAAGCTAAAGTTGTAAGTCTGTCATACAGCTTTGTCACAGCTGCCACTACTTCAGGAAAAAGAGTTGTGAAACTCCTCTTCCATTTTGAGCCAGCCACTGAGCAGTGTGTTAATTTTCTGGGTCAGCATCCCAGGATTTTCCTTTTCCTGGCATGCTGTTTGATACTCTCCACTCTTTGACATCATATAGAACTTCTATAGCGAGAGAGTGCTTAATCCTCTCTGAAGTAATTTCTTTCTTCTTTTATGACTGGAGCCCTGGACAGTCTGTTACGCTTCAACCCCAGTGCTATATTTAACTCAGCCATCTTGTTCATTCTTCCTCTCGTCTACAGCTTGGCTAAAAGGAAGAAATTGCCATCATGAATAAAATACCAGGAAGAAAGTCAAATTGCTCAACACGCTTTTAGGCAAATTGCAGCATCTGGGAAGGGGATGGATTTCTACAATGTTCTTCATTCTGTTGAGGGAGGATTTCCATACAGCTTACTGTTTGGAGGTAAAATGCCAGAGTTAAAAAGATGCAACCTTAAGAACATAACAAATGGGATGGAATTTGAAACAATGGTCAGATAGCAATAAAATTACTCTGGTCACAGGGAGCTGCCTCTGACCTAAGTTAAGGGCTTCCTTCTGCAAATCAGGTGACAGCACATGCAATGGGCAAATATAGTTCTCAGGGTATATATTTTACAGAATATTTTCCAGCAAACTTTGGTCACCGCTGTACAGTCTTGCTCAAGCAAAACAGTTCAACACAGCATTTGTCATCACTTTGGAAATAAGAAAACTCCATTTGTCTCCATTTAGATGCCACTGCACTGTACATAACTCATTCTTTTCCATGTTTCCATGTTTTCTGACACCATTATCAAGACAAGCGCTTCTCATTTTGTTATATCCACGGGATGCAGTCACAACCCAATGAAGAAGAAGAATGTGAATTAGGGCTGCTTGATTCTGACATTGATAAGGGTACCCTGCCTCAGCTATATGATATGGGTTCACTCTTCACCATCTCATCCACACAGCAAGGAATGACCACAGTATTGACAGTCCTGAAACGTCTTATGCACAAGGATTAGGTATCTTTGGGGTTTGACTCAGTACCAGTCTTCAACATCCCTACAGTTTATTTAATACTGTTTTGTTCATCTTCAGCAGAGGCATATTTTCCTGAGGCATATAGAGTTTGCACTGAGGGAAAAGCACACAGCTTTTCCAGATATCTGTGCCTAAAACGAAGTTCCTACCTACAAGTAAAGGCACATGAATATAAATAGCCTGATCTTCAGAAGAATGGTAGATTCAGATAATTCTTAATGACCTAGGGACAAAAGTTGCCACTCCTGCCTCTATTCAGTCAGTTTTCTATATATGACACTTTTATTTTCTGTTTTGCCTGAGCACAAACAGCTGAAAAGCTCCAGGTTCCAGCCTTTGAAATGTTAGTACAACGGTGCAGGTGACAGCCCTCAAAGCAGACACCAGCACACACACGTGCTTACAACACACATGTTCAGAGAAGTCTAAATTCGCAGAAGCATCACGTGCCAAGAAACTTCATCAGCAATCACATTTTTAAACACTTTCAATCTGCTCTATTTCATGCATTTCTCCTGGTGACAGCAAAACCTCATGCAAATCTGCTGCACATTCCCTGCAATACAAGGGGCTAACGTACATGTTGGCAGCAAACACTGAATTTCACATTCACCTTTGAGACCTAGAATCAACTGAACTTAAAACCCACCAACAAAAGCATGGCACGGACATTAACAAAGTCTTCTTTCCCAATCTACTAAGCAAGAACTTCCTCTGCCCTCAATCTAGACCCTTTTTGATTGTTCCCCAAATGTGGAACTGATGCCAAAACCACAGATAAGACAAAAGTACTAATATTTGTTTAGTAGCCAATTAAAGGAAGAGCAAACTCCTTTTACATTTTAAACTTCAGATTGGTCTGACAAATGAACCAGGAAAAAGATGAGCCAGGAGAAACTGAAGCCTTTAGCCTGTGACATCCTGCTCTCAGCAGGGATTTCTATCACGGACAGATGCTCCATATCCCCAAGCCCTCTTAATATCCCTACTTCAAATTGCAGCAGAAATGCTTTTCTCCTCTGCACCCTTGGCCGCAGAGAGGACTGGTAGGAAATGATGCCTCCAGCCACCACCCAGTGGCCAGGGAAGTCTTCCCTATTCCCACTGCCCCCGTGATAAATTACGGAGGTGTGAAAAGGCCAGTTGCTTTGCGCCAGCCGGACGGGAGGTTGGAGGAAGGCCAACCTCCTCATTGTTCTGTGAGGCTGCTCACAAAGCCTCCTTTTTTTTATTGTTTTGTGTCCTTTTTGTTCCACCAGACCCACTCTAAATAGGCATTTCCTTTGCTATTAATGAAATCTGCTTCAATTTCTAAAGTTCTGTTTGCAGGCTGTAATCTCAGTCCCAGTCCAATTTAAATATCTGTTGTTTTGGTGGTGGACTTCTGGACTACGTCCCTCTAGCTCAATGCCAAAAACATAACGGAGAAAATTTCACCCACCGTTAGGAGCCATCTGGTTATGCTGCTCTGAAAAGTGAGACAGATAAGGAGCTGTATGATACCCATGTAAGGCAATTTGCTGGCCTGTTTATCATACCTGACTCTGGGGTGCACAGCTTTATTTTGATTTGATAAAAAGCAAAGGAGTACAGCTGCAGCGCACTGCTGCTTCACTAAGCCGACAGATGGGCATCACTGTAAGGAAGCCACATGGCATTTTTTTGTTAAACTCAGCTCATTAGGTTTTATCTGCAATATGTTGCTGTATTGGCAGAAAACCTTTCAGCAAGCAGAAACATTAGCCAAAGTTTGTCAACAGATACGGGGAAGATCCTATTGTGGAAGGATGTGTGCCGGGGCAGGGGTGGGGGTTGATTGCTTCTCAATGCTCCGAGGTCAGCTCTTCAAACTTTTTTTCAGCTCACTCTATAATTTGTACCGTAATGGTTGTCCTGACTGGCATATTAATAGAGCTGCTATTCACAGTTTGCAGTTGTTGGTGCATTTCAAGACAGTTCACAAATCACTTTATCTGAATAGGTGCAGAAAAGTTTGTCAGCAAAACCTGAAAAGTGGGAATTTTTCCCTCGCTTTTAACAGATAACAAAAACCTAGATGACAATATTTCTGTAAAAGTGAAAAGTACATTTCAAAGTTGAGAAGCCTGTCTGCTTTTACAGGCTGTGTTATTTTGAGATATTTTGAGTTGTAAGCACTCCTTTCCTATCTTGGGTCACTGGTTTAATTCCAGCAGGGCAGTTTAACTTTCTCTGAGAGAAAAAGGAACGTAAGTTCCATGCAGCTTCAGCTACAGATTGATACATTTAATATTTGGAAAGCAAAGCCAAGTATTTTTAATCTACAGAAGAAATATCAGAAACTTTGAAAAGTTTCTCCTTGGCCAAAAGAATTGAAAGGGCAGCTCTGGGAACTCCCAGGCGTTTCAACACCTACTCACCCAGAAGCCCTGATACCAGGCATTTGACAGAATGGGGTCCAAGTGAGGTGATGGGAGCTTCTGACATGCAAATGTGCACCAACTTATTAAAGACTATTTAGTTAGCCAGGACGGGGCTCTGGGCAACCTGATCTAGTTGAAGATGTCCCTGCTCATTGCAGGGGGGTTGGACTAGGTGACCTTTAAAGGTCCCTTCCCACCCGAACTATTCTATGATTCTACCTGCGTCTTAGTCCAGGTCAGAAACGTGCTCTCAAAGCAACTGTCCTGACCATTCCCACTTTGCTTTGGGTGGTGTCCACAGAGCAGTCTGGGAGCACACATTCTGGATTCCTCTTGGATGAAACTAAACCACCAGATGAGCTGCAATAACACCTTGGTTCTTAACGGGCTCTCGGTCCACAGGACTAAATTAATCTGAAACAACCCCCCAGAAACACACACAGTATGGTCATCAGGTTCTCAGCACCACTTCACCCTCCACATCTACAGCACCAGATTACTAGCTGAAGTAAATGCATTATAGAATCTCTCTTGTTTAGATTCACGGGGAGTAAATTTAATTTTACACTGGGGGCTTTCATTTACTTCAAATTTGAACCAAATCAAATCAAACTCAACCAAAATTTAATAATTCCAGCTTAAATCAAAGTGAGAATATCCACACAGTTTTCTGGTTACTCTAAACTTACCGGTCTAATATGATACCAAGAATTAAACTGTACTAACTCAGCAACTAAATGTAACCTTAGTATCTGTAGAAGAAAACATTTTTCAGTAATGCAGAGTTGAGCTATGTTTTCCATTAGTGGAAAATGTGATCACATTCTGAGATACTTCGTATTTTTATACCGGCTTTTATTTTTAGCTGTTTCTCTATTAGAGCAGTGCCCATTATCTTGCCATAATTAAAGGTCACTGCTCCTGTTACTATCTATAGCTATAAAACTTCATGGTAGGCTGGCACATCTTGACCCAAAATTAATAGATGTATCTTAGATCATATAATTCCCCTTTTTTCAGTTGCCTGGCCTGTGCGTGTCTAATAGACGCTCTCCAGCTCTCTCCCATTTTAGGATTGTATCTGAAAGATCTGCAAAAGGGTAAGATCACTGTTTCTGGGAGACACAGCTGTGATCATCACTGGTATCAAGCACTCAGACCGGGGTCTCACCAGCAAGGAGCACGCAGGCTCCCGCAGCAGGGAATACACCAGCACTGCTGGTTTGCTCTCTGTTTGCCAGGGAAGACTTGAGCCCTCGGTGTTCTTGCAGGAGACCGAGGTGGCTGGAGGTGGCATAGGGAGCTTGTGCCTTTGGTCACCAGGGTCCTCCTCCAGCAGTGGGACCTGAGAAAACTAAAGGTAGAAACCGCTGGCTTAAACCGAAGGCCCTTTTGGGTAGATTTGCCTTTTTTGCTTGATTTCTGCAGAGCAGCCAGCAAAGTGGAATGCTAACCCATAAGTAAAGTTCACTGGCATTTCTGTAATTCAAATAAAGAATACCTTAGACTTACTGCCAGCTCTCTCTGGCCTTACATTTGCTGCCATACAGTCAGAGCTTATTTCAGTGTGAGTAAAATGGACTCCATGAAAAGCAAAAGATGGCTTCATGTGTACAAAAAGAACAGTTTGCTATATGCTTTTGACTTTTAGTTGTCATGATGATCTGAATCTGCTAACCAACAGCACAACAGAGACTACAAAATAAGAGAAACATTTATTACCTCAGAAATAGTCCTGTTTCCCAGTAGCCCATAAACTCCACTCATTTCAACACCAAACATTTTCCTCCATCTCAAATACCAGAAATTTTTCTGTCCATTTAAACTTCAGCTGTGCTGGGGAAAAAAATACAATATCTAGTCACACATGAAAGAGCTAAGCTCCATGGTAATTGAACAGCAGAGATTCTACACTCCAAATTCTGCCCAAGAGCTTGTGTGGATATTGCCTTTCAAGGGCAGAAAGGGGAATGGCTTTTCCTGATAACCATTGTATATATAGATGCTACAGGAAAAAAGCGAAGGGCTATCAGCATGGTGGGAACAAGTGGGAAGAAGAGATGGCAGGCTTGAGTTTGGAAAAAAGCCCCCAGGTTTTACCTGAGACAGAGTCTGTATAAAAAATTAGATCTCGACTCTGCTGAAAGTAAGAAAAATCTTCTGGCATCCAAGTTGTAATTGATATTCATGAAAATGTATGAGATTAATGCACTCATTCGCCACTGCCCTTCAACCTTATAATGAAAGCAGTCAGGTCTGAGAGGAGATGGTGGAGAATAAAGAGGAGCAGGAAAAGTAGAAGTGAAACAGGGATGAGGAATAAGCAAACGGAGCTGATTGATTGAAATATTTCCTTTCTATAGATTTGCTGGCCAAACACTACACTCTCTTGCACCCCATAACACTGGGGTTTCAGAGGATTTACCTTGCTGCCCTGAGCCACTAACCCACCTCTGTTCTTTCTAAGCATGCCCCAGATCCTGTTACAAGCTCCTCCACAGGAAGCTTTTCTGACCCTAGAAGAGCAACGCTGACCCTTCGCTGTTTGGTTTTAGGGACAGAACACGGGACAAAAAGGACCTAGCACACATTGCCTGTACTGCGAGCAATGCTAGAACCATCTGGCAGGAGGGTCTCCAGAGTTTGGATATGCCATGCCACCAAAAGCTTCCCGATGACTTGGTACAGATCTAGGACACAGTGTATTGTGCCACAGGAAGAGAGCAGAGAGATTAAGGGACTAGATTTTGTTATACTTTTGTTACGGTTCCTTCCTCCTTCAGTCATGAAGTTGGGCAGCCCGAGGTGCCAACTCCTCATCATGCTACACCTTGCAGTGCAGCTGAGGTGGTCTCTGCTGCACCACTGAGCCTCCTGGTCTGGCTGTACCCCGGGCAGTCTCCCCTCCGAACAGCCTTGCTCTACCCGACCAAAGGCCAAGGCTTTTAGCGAGCCATGTGGATGTGTCCAAACAACTGGAGCTCCCTCATTCTTCACCGGCACCTCCTTTACACTAATCTTTTTTCTGACCATCTCCTCTTCTGAAGCGCTTCACTGGGTAACTGTAAAATCCCATCTGTGGCATTTCATTTCAAGGACCAGCAGGTTTTGTGAGCTGATACTGCATTTGCTGCAGAAAGCAGGATCAAGAACAAGCATTTCGCAAAGCAACTCTCCTGCTGAACCTCAAGAGACTCCCTTGTCTCTCCTTATTCAGTTCAAAACAGCAGAGCTTCATGCACCAGATATATTCTCTTTACAACCTCTTCAAAGCAATCAGTTGTCCACTGTGAGGAAATTTCTCGGATGATAAAGTTGTCCGAAACCTTGACACGCTGCCACTTTTTGTTTGTGCCATTCCCTTTATCCTGCAGAGGGTGAGCAGTGTTGTCTTTCCTTCATCTTGCAGAACACAGAAGCGTGTCCTTAAATCATTCAGCTGTTCTTTGGAGGACCCTGCCCTATCCTTGAACACTGTTAACTCTCCAGCAGAATATTTTCAGCTCTTTACATTTTGCTGATTATCTTGACAAGACTTTCAACTCCCTGTGCTTTCTAGGAAGAGTAGGAGCAAGGTTTTGAGAGACAGCAGGTCATTCTGTCCTCTGCCAATCATCCTTCTAAGAGACATTTAGTCCAGTGTTGGCCATGGCTTGGTCCTGCCTATTCATTAATACCTTTATGTAAGGACTAGACCATCACATGGTACTAAATGAAATGTAATTGCAGAGCCAAAGAAAGCCTTCCTGTTGGCCTCTATCTATGATTAGTCTCAGTAACAGTGTTTTCAGTATAACCTATATAGAATGCAGAAATCACATTTTTCCTCTGGTCTACAGGAAAAATACAAAAGCACAGCTAAAAGGACTGTAGGAAGGACCTTGTCCAGAGGCAGGGAGCTCAGAGAAGCCACCCTAAGGAACAAAATCAGGGTGACGCACACCTCCCTTGTATATAACCCCTCTCTGCCTCCACCTCCACGGTAGAGTCTACGCTCCCAAAACTGTGGTGTAGCTCAATGGTTGTACAGTAGCTAATCGCCTTCTCTGCTCAGCTTTGCTGGCATGCCATAGCAAATACACGTACAGCCCATTTGACATAAGACTAGACTGCTTTACAGTGGAAAAAAAACAACTTTGAAGCTTGTTGTGGAAAAGAAAGAGAGTGAAATCTTATATCTCACAACTGAAGTATTACCATGGAACCTCCTTGGAGTAATGCTCCTATACGCCAAGTTTCTCCAGAAGCCACGTGCCCTGTCATATTATATCCCCATCACACACTACAGAATATTCTCCAGGGTGAGGAGACAGCTGTTTGTGGTGCATGAGGGAACAGGCAGTCCATCTGGGAAATAAAATTCCCATAAGACATGCTGTCAATATTTCTAAATAAAATGTTATTCTCAGTTATCTGACTTAAGGGAGGGGAAGTAAAGGACAAAGTAGGGACTTTTCTCAAAAAAGCTTAACTTCACTGAAAGTCCAGTTTGTTGTTTAAAACAGTGTCAGAGGACATTTTCAGCCAAATCTAACAGGTTTCTTCAGGCTCCCAGCTGAACGTGCTGGAGGGCACTTTGGTCCACAGGCTCAGGGGAGTGAGGCAGGGGCAGTGTCTCGGGAGGAGCTGCTGCCAGGAAAGCGGAGCAGCTCTGCAAACTGTGGCATCTACCGGCTTAAGCTGGATGGGAACTTTTCTTTTTTGCTAAAGAATTCTCACTTTAAAAATTAAATCCTGCTTCCCTCTTAAGGATCATGAAAGAATATGCCAGACCAAAACCTGCCTGTACTTGGGTACAGTGCACATTTGATTAAAATCAAAGATGATGTTGCTTAGGGCCCCACTCACACTTGCTGTGTAGTAACCTCATCCCTGCACACGGGTGTTGCTGCAGTAGCTGCATCACTGCACGTCCATCTGCTGTCCTTTGCCCTCCACCGCAAGAAGCACGTAGGTGGATGGAACGTGCTGTCACCATTAACACTGCGGTAATACCTGGCAAGATGCTGAAGACCTTCAGTTCATGTTGACCCTGGTGGGAATGGAGGGGATTCAGAATCTCCTCTGAGGTCCTGCTTTGCCACTGTATTTTGTTTAAAAGAGTTGTTTCTACCATTATGAAAGAAAGAAGTAGGTCACAGATAACCCCTACCAGTTCCCGTCTATCCACTTTGCTACTGGTGTGGATTAGCACACAAAAAAAAGTAACCTTAGTCTTTTCTCACATAAGGATGATGCAAATTACCTTCTCATGTTTAATTCCATTACATGAAAAAGGGACAGCTGAGCTGCCCACATCTCCATTTGATTTTCTTCTGTATGTTTTTCGCTGGGTTACTAGGACTTCCCCTCATCCCTTTCGTATCAACACAGAGACAGGACCTTATTAGGTTGCCTCTTTGTATTTAAGAAACCAAATCTGCCCCCCCTGCTGGCATTGAAAACCCCAGGGGAAAGAAAAAGACTTTCTGACCTCCAAAGTATTTTCTGAATTAAGTGGATCCTTTCTCTTTCACCAGAGACCACAGAACAAAGCTGGTAGTGATCGGTCTTTATGAACTGAAGAGAGATTGGGAACCGATGCAGCTCGGCGTTCAGTGTGCCATTACCCCGGAGACAAATTCCCTCCAATTTACTTTCCTGGTTTTGTTTCTCTCTTCTGTGGCCGCATTGTCCTCCCTCTACACTTAACCCAGTGCTGAGCAGGGAAAGCGTCGAGGTCCAAGCTGATAAACAGTAGATGAATTCCACCGCTGTACTCAGCGGCTCCTTCTGTACTTTAATTGACTTCTTAGGTCAATAATGACTTTATAGGCCAGTTTTTCCTTATCTTGAGAGTACCAGTGCACATATGGAATGGAGACATTTATTTCCAGCTCCAGGAACAGCATGCTAACTATATTTATCTTTCCAGGCAATTGTGCCAGACTCATCACCATGGTACCTGCAGTGCACAGACTTTTAGCTACAGCCTTTTGATACAGAAGCCATTTGGTAGCCCTCACCCAACTGCTGGGAGCCATGAAGCGCAAGGGACCACTGATGCTGCTCTTGAGTTATTTGGGGAGGAGGGGAAATGTTAGTCTTGTTAATCATTGCTTACTGTTTGCATCATAGTACCCTCTGGTATGCTAAGTGCCTTAACTCTCCTTCCAGGCTGAAGGTTTGTGGGTTATTAATCATCCCTACTTTCAAATATATAAATCATGATAACAGTAAAGGCAAAGGGGGAGAAGTAGGAATCTGCTGTTAACCCTTCCAGCTAAAGGGTGTTGTCCTTCCGCCTGATACATGTTCCTGATCTCACCAGGGGTCCTGGCTTGTCCCTGTACCAGTCACTTCTCCAAGAGAGAGGCCCCTATATTTTTAAAGCTATCCTCAAACCCACTCAACACAGTAATCTCACATCCAGCAATTTTGGGGTTGCAGGCCAGGCCCAGAAGATGACTGGGAGGTCCCAGGAACCAGGCTCCTATAATGAGAGAAAGCAGTTGGCTGGACATCAGACCCCACTGCATACCATGTATGAGGGCCTGGAACAAAAGCACACAGAACTGCTGCAGACACAAATATCATTGGGTAGAGAGAGAAAAGGAGACACATTGGACATTGATAAAATACGGGGAAAATAAGGTCCATAGAAACTAGGCTAGTTTATGAAAGATTTGCAGGTGACTTGATGCTAATACAATTCTCAGATTGAAAAAAATATATTCCCTCCTTCCCTCCTCCTGTATTATTCTGCCTTTTGCTGAGGCTAAAACAGTATTTTTGAACTGGAGCAGACCTTCCTCAGCTGGTCTAAATATTACATCCAATAAATTCTTTGGGGAGTAAGGCTGCATCTAAGCCAAGCCCACAGGCTAGACAGTCTTCCAGTCTACAGGAAATCTTTCAAACTTTACAGCCCTTCATCAGTATCAGAAATCTGCATTGACTTCAGTCCCAGCTAATGAAGTTCTCAAAAGCCAGAAGAAACCGCTGCTCAGGCTGGACTCTCTTTCAAAGCTGCAAGAAGATCTGTAATCCAGGAATCAAATCTTCTATTAAGCTCCAGACAGTGCATAACCATACTATGTAACGTATCACTACACTCCTCCAGCTCATCACAGATAGGGAACTATTTAAAAATAAGTACATCTATTCTAAATAAACTTGTAATAAATAAATGGGCTAGAAATAGGGTTATTTTCAAAATTTATAATTTTTAAAATAACATCTTTACATAATGCTCTAATATTTCAGGAAAGAAGAGGGAATGGTTAGGAGAGGTTTCTGAAAAAAATGTTTCAAAAAGATTAAGATTTAGTACTGAAAAAAAAAAAGATATTTTGTGATTGGAAAGACAAAATTTGCAAACCAATACTACCTGAAGTCATTTATCTCAAGACAGCATCACAGTCTGATCACAGCAAGACTCATCTCAAGTGATTTATCTCCAGACAGCATCATCAACTCCGGTTTCTCCCCACTTCAGTGCTCAGGAATCCCTGCCAGCCAAGAAAGAGGATGGTGCTCGCTTCAACTCTGGGACCAGCTTTGGCACTCAAGAGAGGTGCTGCTGTGGTCTTCAGAAGGCAAGTCCTTGGGTGGGATTTGGGACTGGTTGGATCATTAGGCTAGATCTACAGCAAAAAATTTTTGCTGATACAAGACTTTACTTCAGGTAGACCTTTCCTTTCCCAAGTCTGTGTGTAGACAAGAGGTTTGTTCATGCCGGGCATCCTAGGCTGACTCTGGGGAGAGGAGAAGCTGCCGCTTCTTAGAGCAGAAGACAGCTATTGTAGCAACACAGCCACAGTATGTGTGCTGATAGTATTCTGTCCAACAGTTTGGGCATTTTAAAATTAAATATAGCACAGAATAACAAAGTACTCCTAATTGCCATGACTTGTGTACATGTTTATGCTATCACTAGTGAATATTTTGGGGTTTTTTTTTGTGTTGAGCTATGATCTTTATAGCTAACAACAGTAAATCTGCTTTTTATGTCACTAGTCAGCCACAGTGCTCTAAAGGCCTTGCAGCAAAGCAAAGCGGCCCAAGAGCTGTAGTTGCAGTATTTCTAAACATAGGTTTGATTTCAGGTTTAACTGTGTCCTAACTAGACATGTTTATAAGAGATCACAAAAGCCTGGTTTGTAATTACATACAGCCAGATTCTCATGTAAATCAGCATTTCCGTTCCCTTGGGTTCCAGCCCCAGGGAAAGGATTGATGCCAGTGGAGCTACATCATTTTACACTAGCAGAACCCATTACATTTAAGAGTTTGCAGCACCAGAGTGGGTCTTAAATATTGAAGGGTTTATCCTGCAATGGGCTAAAAGGATTCGCATGTCCTTGGATCAGCAGGCATTTACTGCATCTCTGGAGAAACCCAGTCCTCCGCATAGTCATTTTCTGTTATCATCTGAGCAAGGCTATGAAAATACTGTCACGGTGAGTGAAACTCACCCCTATGAAGACAGCCTGCATGCAGCACAGCTCGGTTCTAAGCTCCCTTCAGCCTTTGAAGTGAATATGAGTGAATTAATACGAGGGAAAAACTCCATCCTCTCTGAATTATCCTTTGTACAGCCCTGGAGCTAAAAACCCTACGCACAGAACTGTATCGTGAACGTGCCTTCAAAAACCCCTGCAGATATGACAGGGTCAGTGCAATACCTCTGCTTAAATTTAGATTGACAGAGAGCATCTCTAGCATTTCTAAAGGGAAAGATATATCTGATCCCTCCCTGTGCTGACTCAATAGGTCCAGCATAAGTGTCTAGAATACCAGCAGTGCCTCAAGATACATCATAACCTCTCTTATCTGCATAACTTATCCAGGTATTTATAAATAGCTAATAAATTAAGAAACTTGTAAGTGTGTGAAAGAGGAACAAAAATATATGAAGATTGTTAAATAAATCTAAGCTGCTACAAAGCTTTCTCACTTAGCCATGATTAAGCCATGGCAAGGGTTCAGCCCTATGTGTTCTGGTAGGAGGGTGAGGATCAGCAGAGGCATTGAGATCCCACCTAGGACAGGCTGGGAGGGTGGAAAGCCAACACAGGTTCTCAGCAGAGGGTACATGCATTACAGTGTTGGTGTTGGTAGGGGAAGTCCACCGTCCAGCTCCGCTCATGGAGCCGTATGGGATGGGCCACTAATATGATCAGAGGGCTGGAGCACCTCTCTTATGAGGACAGGTTGAGAGAGTTGAGGTTGTTCAGTTCATCCTGGAGAAGAGAAGGCTCTGGGGAGACCTTATAACAGCCTTCCAGTACCTAAAG
>JAOXJM010000002.1:33122531-33133945 GCA_026413425.1 Tringa solitaria
TTGAGCAACCTGGTCTGGTGGGAGGTGTCCTTGCCCAGGGCAGGGGGTTGGAACTCAATGATCTTTAAGGCCTCTTCCAACCCAAACTATTCTATGACCCACAAGTCCCTTCAAGGTATTTTGGCTTCTATGATTCTATGGCTGGCCAGCCTAGCTGTAGCTGATAGCAATTTTTCACGTGGACAAGCTCTCAGCTCTCCAAGCAGAGGAAAAGGGGCTGCTGTCCCAAGAGCTGCCTCAGGGAACCTGCTCCAAGATAGAAGCAAAACCATTATCTAAGTAATTATTGCAGGAAGAAGTTAGCTTTATCTCAGAAGAAGTTAGCTTTATCTGAACACACAAGAAATACTCCAGAATACCTGTAGAGCTGTAGCTGTCCCAGAATAGCTCAGGCAATCAGCCTGCCCACACAAACAAGCCATCAATGATTCATCTTGCAGAATGAGAATGACTTTTCCTGGAGGGAAAAATGAACAGTACGGGTTTGTGGCCTGGCTGAAGCTCAAGTTATGTCTCCTACACTCCCTTCATACAGTGAACTTCTCCAGGGCTCTTCTGAAATGCTCTCACTGGCAGAGGGGGGCAAATACAGCTTTCTGCTGCATTGGTGTCAGTGGCTTTGCCCTCACGTAATGAGCAGCTGTTAGCCCAGTTTGTTTTTCATGCTTTTCCTCAGATGCCAGCTCTTATTTTTTCTAATCTACCTAAGAGTAAATATTGCCAGAAGCAAGACTCTTCTTAGAGCAGCTCCTGAATCAACTCTCCTGTTTTCTAAGAGCATTTGAATTAGACCAAGAAAGCCACCCTGTAGTCATATAAGCTATATATTGAGTATATGCATTTGATTACAATCATTTTGGTTTCCTGGACTAACATTTAAGTGGGAAAAGCCATTCAAAATGAACTAATATTAGATATAGGCCTTGCAGGCAAAACAGTTATTGTGATGAAAACTTGGAATATACTGCAATATGAGACAAGGGGAGAAAAATCCTGTCTAAGTGTTTTATGCAAATTGTAAGAAACTAAGAAAAAAAAAAACATACCAGAAACATTACTGGATGTTGCTTTATGGGCAAGTTCTTAGGCAGAAAGCAGTAGTAACTTATATTTTCCACAATGAAATTGAAAATGCACTTATAGTATAGTGGATTACAGCTTTGTGAAATATTACAGTTTTCTTTTTTTCAGGTAGTTAAATTTAAGCGCTACTTACATTCCCCCTCATCCCCAAATTTAAAAGGCAATAAATTGCTTTAGTGTTTTCAATTTCTTTTCCTTCAAGAGATGTAAATTGATTGCCTGAATCCCTCGACAAACTTTATTCTTATGAATAGGGGAGAAAAATTTACAAGGCCATTGGCCCTGTCTAATCCCTCTTTTAGCTCTGGGTCTCCTTTCTGAGGCCACCACTACAACACTTCATGTCCAGCAAGGCAGCAGAGCAGCAGCAGCCCCCGTAGCCCCACCTCAGTGCTCCCCCCCCAGCCTGGATGGGAGGGATGGGGCACAGGGTCTGTTGTATCTTTCAGCTCAGTGGTATGGAAAATATACAGCCAGACCCAAAAGCACCAAGAGGTAATGGAAACTCCTCAGGGACACTTTTGGGATGTGCCTGAAAAGTAGTCCTTGGGCTAAAACATCACTTGTGTATAAACTAAACAGGTTGGTTTTCAAACTTCCTGGCTGGCTGAGGGACAAGTCAGCTGCAGAACTGGCATAAAGTCACTTGACCAATTAAAAAGCCAGATGTTGCAAACTGGACAGTTTAGCAAAGGGAAGGCTTGGGCTCAGGCCAAGAGCACGACCACTTCAGGCTCCAGCCTCAGGAGAGGCAGGCTCCGGCAAACCTTGCTGCAGTGCTTTGAGGTGCTGTCACAGGAGATCTGCAAGGTTCCTCTACAAGAGGCGACCACCACCAGCACACTGGTAACAGCACAGGGCCTGTCCTGCACCCCTGCCTCGGTTTCCCCAGGTCAGCTCAACCCTTAGTCTAAAATGCCAGAAAGTCAGGTCCACGGAAACACACCCAGAAGTGATCTGGGCTGGCTGATTGAGGCAGAGCCCAAAGCACACCAGGGAGGAGAATGGGTGCAGCGTGAGTCCCCAAGGCCATCTCACCTACGTTACTGGTTATTCATGGTAGGCTCTGGTCACAGTAAGCAACAGGGACACAGCATCAGTGGTGACATCCTCCCATAGACACGCCGCTTGCCACCACCAACAAGCTGCCAGGCACCCTCATGCTCAGGAGACGTCACTGCTGGGTGGCATGGCTCACCAGGACATCCATCTGCCCTGGCCATTCTCCTACTTCCACATTGACACATGCATATGGAGGAACAAACCTCTATGAAAATCCCTAATCTCTGTCTAAAAGGCTTTCAGTCGTGCGCAGTCAGAAACTTTCCTCCACAGCTAAGGTTACTGAGACCAGAAATTTGTTGCAAGGATTTTTTTGGGCGGTGGATTCAGTGGGGATCCAAGCCATGGCCGGAGCCTTACCTAAACTACTTATTTGTATCAAGACCAGAGCAAGCATGGAGCTTCTGTCAATGCAGTTTCAAAACACATGATAGAGACTACAATAAAGTCTTTAACTGGCCAATAATATGTTGCTTCTTTTTTTTCCTTTTTAGCGTGCTGGAAACTGTCTGTACCTTTTGATTCTGCCTTTGAGAAACTAAAAATACAGCAGCATGGGGAGTGATGAGGGGGACTAATCAGCTCAAGGGGGGGTACCCTGCCTTACATGGTTGGATTTTTCCAGGAATAACAATCATTCCCTAAGCACAAGCCTTATTGCCATTTGCTGCACGTGTTCCACGCGGCCCCATCAGCCATCCTGCGTGTCGTGCAAAGTGCCAGCACTTTGTGTTTACCGTCAAGTGACAGGAAGAAAAATGCCACGGCCGGGCCCATACCGGCTGCAGCAGATTTGCAAACTGGGAACCTGGGAAGCCATAAAGGGTAAGGGGCTGGCAGCACGGCTAATTCCGTAAATAACTCACACGCCTGGGAAGGGAGGCACGTCTCTCAGGAGAGATAGCGAGATAAGACAGACAACCCGGGAGCTGAGGCTGACGTGCGCAAGCAGCGGGGGGCACGTGGAGGAGAAGCATCACCCAGCAGAAAGCACGTCCTCCCTGAAGCCCTCCTTGCGCTCCTTCTCCACCACGCACTGAAGGCAGTGGCTCTTCCTGGCTTGCTCATTTTAAAAAAGTTCCCTAAAAGGCGAAGGAAGCTGCGAGAGAAGCAAAGAATTTGGCAAAATGCAGCCGCTTGAAGATGTTACAGGCACAGAAAGCCTGTAATCCCATCCCCACCCCCAGTTAATGTCAAGTGACAGCCCCTCAGACGCTCCCTCTTTATTAAATTCAACTTTGAACAAAATTAGCAAAGAAATATGGGTTTTAATTAATGTTTTCCTTGACCATAAATGAAAGAGAACTTAAATTTTTTTTTTTACTGTATTTTACTAATCAGAGTCATTCAATATCTTGGATGCTAGTAAATTAATTCTGAACTAATGAAGTTAAAGGAGGTCATTTGTTAGAGAAAACTGATTACATATTGGGATCTCCTGGGGACCTAAATGAGAAAATCACTATAATGAAAAAATATTTTAAATGATGCAGGTCAACCAAGTAGATCATTAAGGATACAGAGGGGGTGGAAATATTAATGACACCACGACAGGGAAATGCCAAAAGGGAAGTGGGCTGACATAAGTAAACAGAAAGGCATTTTGCTTGGGGGTTTTTCCCCCCCCCTTTTAATAATTGAAAGACATGAATTTCATTGCTTACCTCAAATGAGTCACCTGAGCCCAGATATTTCAATGACAACATAACAGCAATGCACTAATTTGCATTATGTACGTAAATTTATTTGCGTAGAGCATAAGCTTTTTTAGTAGTATTAATCACAGTGGCACCCAAGGACCCAAGCCAAAATATGGGCTGCATTGTACAAGACATGGGAAAAATATGCAAGGGGAAGGGAGCAATCCTTGCTTCTCAGAGGTTTAACTTCAACAAGCAAGCAGTAGTCAAGGGAGGGAGGCTTCCATGGCACAGCATCAGGCCGGTGCTTAAACACTAGCAACGGGAGCAATGTAACCCGGACAAACAAGAGATGGTCTCAGGGGCTGGATCTGTGGTCTGTCTGGTCCAGAAATCCCAGTGCCTTAGACCACAAGAGTGGGAGATGCTGTTTAGGGAGAGCACGTGAGACCGAGCACTGCCCACAGCCTGCTGCCCCTGTACTCCTCCAGCACCCGTATTCACTGCGATAGGGATGGAGAGACCACTGCTTTACGTGAATTTTTTTATATCTACTTTGGGCCCCCTGTCTGAAATTAAACATGTATAGTTCTGGTTTGAACCTGCTGTTACAATGAGACCCCACAGCCTCCCTGGACAACACATCTCCGAAGTTCTCTGCCTGCTATGAGAAACAGTATGTTCTTTCACCTGTCTTAACACTCATCTCCTACCAGTTTCAGTGAGTTCCTCCACCCAGTAGTGCAGGATTTGGTGAGACACAGTTCTGCATTCACCTGATTTGTGATTTTGCTAACATCGATCATAACTTCCTCAGCAGTATACAATTCCTGATACTTTCCTCTGGGTGCTGAGGACACCTAGCATGGGATTGGGTTCTGTGGCTGCCAGCACACATGGATCTTGTGATTTCAAAGAGCCATCAGCTTTGGCTCTTTCCTAACCTCTATTTAGTGCCAGTTTTGAGTCTGGCACTGCGGGAGCGGGATTTAGATTATTCTTTTTCCTTACGCATCGAGTACTCTCCTGAGAATCCCTGAAACATCCCTCTTACCCTATTCACATTGACACTGAGTATGTGGCTGAGCCTAATCCCGCATGGCAAAGCGCATCAGCATTCAACGCAATGGGAGCATCTAGATAGCAGCCATATTCAGGTTTGCTGAGTCTTACTGAGGCAGTTTACAGAGCTTCAGGATACTCTCAGGAAAAAAAAAAATAAAAATAAGGGGGGTGACTGAAGGTAGAAACCAAAGGCGGCAAGAGCTGAAAGCAGTGTCATCCCATGGGGAGTGGCAAATGTAGCCTGGCAAGGAAAATTGCAAGGCATGGCAAGAAAAAAAAAGGGAAAAAGAGATCTCTGTTCGATAGGACACGGATGGAAGGATCCTCTCATGAATTCAGGAAGGCAGAAGAAATATTAGAGGAAAAATTAATATACTATTGAAACAAGAAAATTAGTTGAAACAATCCTTTATGAAAAAGGAAGTAAGGCAGATAAAGCATCGGCACACCCGTTTACAGAGCTTATCAGAAAGCAGTTTATTCAAAGGAAAGAAGAATGAAAAGCGATTCTAGATCCACTAAATCCACTTTTCAGGATTTCTTCACCAAATTAGGCATAGAGAAATATGCTAGTCCTACAGAGCAGATGCAAACTATTTAAATGAGTACATCAGGCAGTTCTATCACAAAGAGATGTAATTAGATTTGAGGAGCCAATACCTCAAGCAGAGCCTGAAAGGGCGATCAACAGTTTACAGCTTGGAAAACTCCCAGAACTGGAAGCCAAATCCTTCAGAGCATTTAAACAAAAACTCATCCCCTCATTAAACGGAGCATTTGCTGAAATGCCAGGAAAAACTAGGATGGAGCTGCCACACTATTCCTACACAGAAAAAAAGGCAAAGCCATTAATTATTGAGGGTTCTAATGATTTATTTCTTTTTTAAATATGGGTATTAAAATAAGTGCTAAAAGGCTGATGAAAAAATGGAGATTTTTTTTTTCCAACAGTAAGCATGTCTGACCTTTTAGTTACCAGTTGTTTAATTGTAGTCTCCAGATGAGCAGTAATAGCAATTGATTTGTGTTCATTAAACTCTATCATAGCACCAAGAACTAATCCTGGTGGTTTAAAATATAAAGACAGCGTTAGAGTGAGTTAAGTAACTACCTCAGTTAATATTATGATGATGATTTGGCTTCAAATTATGCCTACTATCGAACCGAAAACTAGAATTCCTGTAAGAGCTTCTTCATTAAATATTCCTCAAGAATGGATTTAGCCATGACTGTTTGTCTCTTTTTAACTGCTCTTTCAAAGTTTTCTTCAAATGACAAACCTCAACAGTTATACAGCCAACATTGTAAGACCCAACTTTCACCTCATTCTAACTAGATACGTACATATCTACATTTAAATCCATTATATTAAAATGTCATGAAAGCAGGTATTAATTCAAAAAATACAGAGTTATCAACTATCTGACACAAAAGCCAAAAACCCCAAATCTTGGCATTTGTATGTAACACCTGGTAGAAAGGGATAGCATAGGCAACTGAAGATGTTAGTCTGGTTCAAGCAATCAACAAAAGAAAATGACGGTCCTTCCCAGCTGAAAAGGAAGAGATTACTGACATAGTATAGGGGATGGGGAGGAGCTTTCATTCCTACAGGAAAGCAGAGGGCAGGTTTAAGGTAATTCTACATCCAGAAACATAACTGTCACCTTACTGGAACCTGAGAATTAATTTCTGCCATATCCCACTGATGCTGCTGTGTGGATGCCACCCATGAAATTACTGTCCCACAAGCAGTGTGAAGAAAAAAACATAAAGTAGAAAAAAATTTGAAATATACTTTCTCTCACCGCAAGAGAATAGAAAATAGTATGGCCAGAAGTATCAGAGTGATATATTTTTCACTCCACTACTCTTCCGTGGAGCACTACATTTATAAAACAGCCAATTACATTTTGAATTATAAGTAAGCACTGAAGCTGAGTTTTGTTTTACTTGGATGTATAAATTTTCCTCACCTATAAAACTTAGAGCAGATGTACAGTGGCTGTACACAGCTGATGCTATCACTCAAAAGTTGTTGATCCAGCCGGAAAATGAATGATGGTTTGCCGTAATTTTGTATGCACATTTTGAAGGCAGTATATTATCCATGCAAAGTTGAGCAATAATTCCTAACCATGGAAGAACCGTATATTTTTTAATATACGTATGTATATACATATTTAATTTAGAGCACAGATTGCCTTAGTTACAATGGTGCAAAAAAAAAAAAAAAGGGAGTATTTGTGCTCCTGTGATAGGTGCTCTTCACTATTTGATATCACCATCCAAATTTCTTAAAACACCTTCATGTTTTGGTACACTTTACAAGTTCCAGCATTTCAGCATGCCTCGAGCTGTGTCTACAGAGATGAGTAATGGTTGCTGATGGAAATTCAGGCTGCACACCTCAAGATCAGCACGTGCTCAAACTGGAAGAGTGCATCTATGAAATCTGTTCTGGTGATTATAACTTGGGGAAAAAAAAAAGGGGTGAAATTTACCAGAAGAGAAGTACAGGCATTAAAAATCCCTTTTTTACTCATTGCTGGCCAAAAAACCAAATGGGTCCATTGCTGAAGTTTAGCAAAAGTACTAGTTCAATAATGAAAGGAAATTATAACCAACAAGTGTGTTTCTGAAGAAGCCAACTGGCCCTTGCTGTTGAGGGATTCCTCATTACCATTTAACACAAGATCCTCTTGCAAAGTTTATTTCTCATTTCTATGACAAGAGTGAAGTCCAAGGGATTTATTATTAAGACACAGCCGATAAATTCCTTCTTTTATTTTCCATTCAAGCATGCTCACAGGGTTTTAACCCCATTGAGAGTTGGCAGCAGATCTTTGTTCTCAGTTACTACTACTAGGACGCAGTAGAATTCAAGTGAATTGCAGTACTGTTTCAAAATAAACATCTCTGCTTGATGTCCAAACATTGCATGACATTGTACCACAAGAGGCTAAAGTACGTCTGGTAGAAAACCAATCAGTTTTCCTAACCACTGCTTCCTACAGCTGCTAACTGTAGCACGGTAAAACGAAAGCATGGGATTTTGCACAATCCTAAAATATTGCAATCTCTTGGCTGTGAAAGAAGAGTGTGGCTCAAGCTGAAGCAATCTACTTCACACCAGCCTAATCTTGGTGTAATTAGAGGATCGCTGCCAAGCGACAAAGCATATGCTTTGTCCGAGATCGCAATGCAAATCTCTGGGTGTATAAATGTGTTGAATTATTAAATTCAGAAACCCATAGCAACATCTATCATAATATATACTGCTGCTATTATTATACACAAGAAGCTCTAAAGCCACTTTTAATCAAAAAAGATCCTTTTAAATCTATACCTGGTTTTAGTGACATTACTGTTAATGCAGCTGATGAAATATTAAGCATGCAATTACTGTACATGCTCTATAAATGGCTTTCCTGACATTCAGGCTATATAGAAGGCTGTGTCAAAATGAGAAGGAAGATATTTTTTCACCCAAGTGTCTTTTTCCCAGAGAGAAATTCAAGATTATGTTGAAAGCATTTCACTCAGAAGAGATGAGAGCCCCAACCAAATGCCGCATTCATTATAAAAAAAAAGACCCAGAGCGGAGGAGAGAAACCAGCAGAACTCCCAATCGCTGTCCTGAAAGAAGGTGGGGCAGCTTGTTCAGGCTCCACACCTGGGGCTCCCATCTGGTACATGTTGAATCACTCACAAAAGGAAGGGAGAGAGGCAATCTTCTCAAGAAAGCTTGTTACAGCCTCGCAAGCACAAGGCACATACGAAGAGAGCGGGATAAAGGTCACTTCATGCTCATTTTTTCCTAGGAAAACAGAGCATTCAGAAATGAGAGATGGCTCCAGTCTAATCCCCGACACAGTCCATGCTCTGTACAGCGTAAAAAGAGAGGTTCCTGTTCCCTCTCTATTCCCATCCTGTTTCCACCCCACTTTTGGAACTGCGGCCGTAACCAGTATTGACTGATAGTGTCCAATGGTCTGGTACGGATGCACCAGGGTAATTGTATCTACACAGCTGTCAAAAACGCACTGCCCTGAGCATTTGGAGAGCTATAGTAGCTGTCTGTCAACTACACAAGGCTCCTATTAAAACTCAATATAACCAAAATATAATTCCTCACTGCAATCGGCGTACTGCCTCCCCTCACTGGGTGTGCACACACTCACGGTCACTCCAGCACAGCCGCTGACGTGACTAACGATTAGTGGCACAAATAGGTAGAAGCCCTACGAAAACAATTTCATGGCAGGACGTTTATAACCCTTTGTGATTAGCCCATTAGAAACCCGTCACAACCTTGCTGATCGCTGTGGTTACGGGCAATCTGTTCATTATTGAGAAAACACACACAAGAAAGGAAAAAAAAATGTGGGTCCTTTTACTGTTATAGGGACAAATGTTGCTGCTTCTTTACATACAGCATCCTTCTTCTTGGACACTACTCATGGCTCCTGCAATCTGAGGGAGAAAGCTCCTGTTCTGAGGCCCTGCTGTCTTTTTCTCCCCAGGATTCTTCCGCTATGAAATGAAAGAAATTGGCTGCCAGACTGGGGAATCCTTTCATTTCAACACTCACTCTTACTAGGTTCAGAGCTGTGCCAGAAACCCACATTATCCCTGGACCTGAAGCTCCTTCCTACATTCCTGGCTGCTGTAGCACAACTGTATTTCAAAAAGAGCATCATCAGTCCCCTTCTATTATACAGAAGCCTCTTCAGGAAAAGGCATGGCTGGAAGGATCCCAACAGCTGGTATTTATCCAGGAGACTGATAATTGTATGCAGCATGGGCCTCAAAAAATGATTAGTGCATGAGAGACAGCTCCTGCTTTATAAAGATGTGATATAAAGGAGGTCAAGCTAGATGCAACAATCCCTTCTTGACTTAAATACTATGAATCTATGAAAAGATCATTTATTTTATTCAGTGTCTCATAACTAAATGATTATGCTCACCCTTCCTCCTAGCACATCGCTATCAGTGACAGATTCACAAAATAATACCGACCCAGACAGAAAGATAATATGCTTTAAAAAAAATTTAATCTACATTATTTAGATATTATTGCCAGGAGGCACAAAGAAATTATTCATTTTGGTCTTGTCTTGGACAGCAACATCTGCATCAAAACAGATGCATTTTCAAAACAGCAATAAAAAATTAGCCAGCTGATACAGCATCTGACATATTTCTGGTATATTGCATTATTTCTGTGCAGCTGGAGTCCTGCATTCAATATCCTAGTCCTCTGGATATGGAAAAAACTTCTTTCCCTTTGTTCCCTTATGAGCTTGGGTCTGGGATACTGGATGGTAATCTAAATATTTAAACTATTATTCAGGTCTTTAATCAATTCTACTAAACAGTCTTTCTGGACTTATTCCAATATAAAATAAAATGCTTTGTGCTGTAATGGAAGAATTACTGCTATTAAAGGATTTAATCCTAAATATACCACTGTACATTTCTTTATACATCAAGCAGAGTCTGAAGGGCTGCTATTTTTATCAGGTTTGTATTTTACAGATAAGCATTAACCATAGATTACAGGATTGGTTCACACCAGGTTTCCCCACTGTACAAAGGTAGAGCTTTTCAGAACCGGCAAAGCTCAAGAGTTCTGAGCTAAAAGTACTGCAGGTTTAAATACCATTACCATATTTTCATACTTGTCTCTCTGATTAGCCTTTTCACGGCAGCAGCTTTCCCCGTTGCTAGGACAGATTCGCTGGCAACCCAAGGAAATGTCTATAGCAGCTGGGAAGGCAACAGGCAATGACAGAGGATGGGCATGAATGTGCTGGGTTTGGTGACACGCAGCCTGCAAGGGCCACCTGCAGAGCCCGCTCCCCACGGGACACAGCAGAGCCCTGGGCAGGGAGGGCACGAGGGGTCCGGCCGGTGGGATGCTGTGAGAGACGTGCCCGAGGACAGCAGTGACACCCGTGTCTGCAGGATCACATACTACGTTAGGGTACAGGAAAACAACACACCCATCAGAATAGTTGCTGTAAAATAGAGTTAGAACTTATTTTGGCAGCGTCCTGGAGGGAAGTTATAGCAGCAAATGCACCGTGCGAAGATTAAAGCTGAGAGAAGAGGGAGGATTTTACTTCAGAGAAGTGTTCAGGGCAGAAAGCGGGGTTATCCGCAGCGCCTGTTCATCTTGCTGGCTGCCCATGATAATCAGAGAAGGGAGGTAATATGGGAAGCTAGGAATGATGAATGCAGTGATTTTAAAATATCTACAAGCATCTCCTTCAGTCCCACTAGGAAGTAATTGTTTCGGCAGTTTGGAGCTATTTGGGGGAAAAAAAAACCCCACATTTAAATGAATATGAAAGGGAGGAAAAATTATATTCACAAAACTATCTAAGGATTCAGGTAAGAGCTATTGGCCTGCGTAGAGAATAGATACCAGAAAGCAATAAAGAAATGATGGGAAGAGAAAGTACTGGGTGGGGGGCAGGAAATAATCGTAGAATCATAGAATAGAATCATAGAATGGTTAGAGTTGGAAGGGACCTTAAATATCATCCAGTTCCA
>JAOXJM010000002.1:33136930-33177872 GCA_026413425.1 Tringa solitaria
AGGAGAGGGGTATGGAGGTTGAGGTGAAGAGGCTGTTTGTAAAGAACAGCTCAAGGTGAGCGAGCAAAAATGGGAAATGTGTGGGAAGAGTGTTCTGAGGAAACCAGAGCACAGGAGATGAAAGAGCCCTAGAGAAGCTTACTGGCACAAATAAGAGAAGGCAAGTGCAAAGTTTGGGGATTTTGTTTAGTTTTGAGAGGGTTTTGTTGTTTTTTGGTTTGGAGTGGTTTGGTTTTTTCTCAGACAAAGGAGTCAACGTGTCAAGGTCTAAGAAAAAAGTTCAAAAGAGAAAGAGGTAGAAAAAAATGGTATTGGAATCACATGCTACAAGCAGGTGGGAACTCCACAGCTAAGGTGCTGTGCAAACCAGTTCCTTGAGAAATGTAAATAAAAGCAGAGTAAACAATGAAAAGAAAGGCAGGCATTGGGGGAAAGGTGAAAGAAACACCTGCAGGTAAATCAGCGGGGTTTAGGGCAGCACTCAGGAAAAACATACCAGAATACTATTTTAAGACAGATCTCAAAAAAGCCTGCAGGACCCAACGGAACCTGCTGTAATAATTTGAGCAGGCTCTGACAGCTTCACATGGAAAAGAAAAGATGGTGAATTCTGCCAAATCGTGACATCCCAAGAGATTGATCAAGCTGACAGAAGACATTTACAGCAAGTCATCGCAGGTGGCAACAGTGGACAAGATGATGATGGAATGGTTAAGGATGACTACAGGAGTCAGACAAGGATGCAATATCCAGATTTATTTCTACTGGTAGCTGAAGCTATGAGGCTTTAGCCTAACAACTTTAGCTTGGAAAGAAGAAACATTAAAAAAAACTGGACTTGCGTGAAAAAGCTGTTGATCCATAAGTAAAACTGCCCTCATGCCATGGATCACAGGGACTTTATAGAGAGTAAATGAAAAAGTGGATGAGAAGCCCATAAAACTCAATCTAGGATTTGTTAGTGAATGACAAAAAATATGGCTGTAGGTTCAGGTATCCCAAAACCCTGCAGGTTCTGAGGATGCCAAGCAGAACTGCAAAGATGCTGGAAAGAGAACGATCATACCTGTTGCTGCTGACTGCAAATGAATCAAATACATTACAAGATCTATGAAGTTAAAGCTATCTTTTACAAAATTCATAACTGACACAACTCAGCAGGCTGGAATGAGGGAAGCAAGTGAAGAAAAGCCATTGGCTGCAGAAATTACTTTAGGTAAATGGTACTGAATTACATGGAATAACAAGGTCTAATGACACAGAGCAGTAGGAGGTCTTATTTCATTTCTGTTGTTGCTGTTGAGTTAATGGCCACACTTCACATCCAGGTTCGTGGATCACAGAGGTAAGCAAACTAGCCAAGCCACACCAGCTTAAGCTTCCCAGTGTATAAAATAAAATGCAGTGTCACAGAAACGTGGACTCAAGCCAAAGTCCCCTGGGGCCAGAAATGCTCAGCACACTCCTGCAGGTCTCTGCAAACTTCAGACCCAAGAGGAGCACAGAGAATCTGCTGTTCCGAGAGAACTGACCACATTAGTCATCCACGGATTCAGACTGCTGCCCAGGAAAACAGCCGCTGTGCATTTACACAGTCTTTTCATCGTTTCCTATCTTATATTTGATCACCTTATGTAGTGGGTTAGGAGAATTTCAGTGAATTTCTCTGACAGCGGAAGACCCAGGTATTCAATATAGACCTTTGTGACTGCTAGAAGCATGGATTTAGTTTTTCTGAGACCAACCTCTTCTTCTCCATGTGTCTTTGCAGAGAGCATTCAAAAGGTTCAGGAGATCCGCTTCCTAGGGAAGCAATCAGCAGACAAGAGCTGCATGGCTTCCTCATCCCCTCCACCCCATCACATATTTTCAGGCTGCATAGTGTGGTGGGGCACAAGGGACCTAATGTCATCCTGCTTTGTCTTTCTTTCAAGTCCCCATCTCAAAAAGATGCGAAGGGCCGGCCTGGACCCACACATCCTAACAACTCTTGCTAAAACCCAATAAAACAGTGGGAAAGAGGAGGGAAGAGTAAACTTTAAAGCAAAGGCTTGCTGCTATGGTAAATTTCCAAACACTGTGTGAGTCATTTAGAAGAAGTTTCTACATGCTTATGTCTTCCAGCTCAAATACTGTAATTAAATTGCCTTAGCTACTGACTGGAAAAAGCTTTATTATTGCAATAGCTAGGTCTGAAGATGAATCACATTGCGATTATACACCGCAGGTGGCTTATCACAAAGTCACTGAATTGCCTTTTAGGACAGGTGGCATTCACTGAAAGAAAAATACACTTTTTCATGTCTACCTAAGCAGAAGATGCAATCCCAAACATTGTCCGTTCTCAAAAACATACACCGAGACATTTAAGGGGGAGAGACGACGGCAAAGCTGTTCTGATACTAGTGATTAAATCCTAAGAATTTAAGTCTGTTTTGCTTTACAGAAAGAAATGAAAAACCCAGCAGTCCGTTATAGATAACTTCTGCAGACTGAATTAGTGTTGTTCACACTGAGATTTTCCTTAAGCACAACTGAAAAATGAGCCACGTATGACCAAAGTTGTGGCCACACCACTGTCACAGAATATGGCATAAGACAGGAAAACAATTAAGGCATGATGCAAACCTATGCATTCCATTTTAACAAACATTTCTGTGGGATGTTTTGAAGCGGGCTCTGCTTCTGTGTCATCAGGAAAAGAAATATAATTTACTAAATGGCTCAGCAACCAGGGTGTTGAGATCTTTTGTTATTTTGGCCAAATTAACTCAAAAGCACTTTTAAAAATGTGGTTAAGGGAACAGAATGCTTCTCTCATATGCCTTTAACAGAGAAAGGCTGCTACATCCAGTTTTACAAAAGGGCCAGATGGGACAGTCCCCACAGAGAGCAGGAGTTTCATGGGTAGCAGCACTGAACCTGGGACCAGTTAACTGAGCCCTTAGTCAGAATGAATGAGAGCTAATAAACGCTGTGGAAGGTCAAATATGTGTTTTTTTTTCTTCTTGCTTCACCAAAGCAGCCACAGGAGCCACAGAACACGCAGCCTTGGTGTTCTGATCTCTTACCCATGTTTTATCTCACGTAATGGTACTTATGACTGTTCTTCCCTTTTCTGTCAAGAACTGATATTATTAAACCAGAGCAAGAATAAGTCGTGTACAAAAAAGTTCCTTAAAAAGGCAAAAATTAGCCACCCTCGGAAAATCAATAAGAGAGGAATGTGAATAACACAGCATTTCCTGTGGCTTGTATACTTATCTCATACCATAACGATCAAGTGGCTTACTTGTCTCTACCCGTTACAAAAGGGATTCTTTGCATTTTCACGTGGTTCTGCTCGACAACCAACCACACAGTTTTACTACTTTGTCTTAGCTATTTTGGTGCTTAGATACTCAAATCCTTTCCCCTTCCCCCCAGTAAGTAAATTTTCCAGGCTAAAGTTCAAAGTAAATTCCAATGTGATTATATAAACACATGCATACTGTAGATTGACATCATACAATGCTATTCTTTGTAGCTGGATTTTTTTTTTCTTTTCAGTTTGCAACAACTTTTGTATGCCTGGCTTGCTTCCCTAAAATAGTAGCTTATTACACCCTACTGAATAAGATAGCACTGTATTTATTCCTCTAGCAGTTTGGATTTCACAGGAAAAAAAATCTCATGATTTAATTCATAAAAATAGACTTTAAAAGGAAAAAGAAGAGTAACAGACCTTATGAATCTCCCTGTTTATTAATGCATGTGATTAGTGGAGTGGAGAGAAAGCAGGTTTATATGTTTCAGTCCATCATGACTGTGAAATTGAACTGTAAATGGTACCTAGTGCAGTCAAGTGAAACAGACACCATGCCGGGAGTTAATGGAAATGTGGAGAGCTTTTCTTTTTAACAAAGTACTCCAGCAATTATCCCAGCACACCCACAGTGAAATGAGATAAAGTTAGTCTGCGCATTACAAAGGCTGTTAACTGCAAAATAAATTTACTGACAGCCATTGGGAACCTTTCGTTCATTGTTCCTTTTTCTGCACCTATTAGCTAAAAATGACAAACAGCGTTAGTGGGAATAAACAGCCAGTGCTTTGTGGGGTGGGACATTTGTTATGGGCATACACTAGCAGACAGCCATTTGCTCGAGGTTATAGATACTCCTTAACCCAGAACACAAATAAATAGTTCAAGAAAGCAATATGCTTCATTGTCACGCTCACCTGGAAAAGAGGTGGGGGTTTGGGAGCGCTCTGAAGCGGCCTTGTTCTGCCACTTCAGCAAAGCCAGCCCTAAGTGCTTCTGACAACCCTGCTTTGCTGCTAGAGCCTTGTATTGACATTAACCTTTTACAGTAAAAGTAAAAATACATCAGAGCTCCCTCCCAGACTCAGCTTTCCCATCACTTCCCTGGCTGCCTATAGCACCAAAGAGTGAAGGTCATGTTTGAGGCGTGAGCTGCTTCAGTGTAGAATTGAAATCTGGGGACAAACAGGATGAATGGCAAGTCCCGCTTGCCCTCTATCACCTACCCTCACCCACGTGCTTAATAAAGATCTCCTTCCTCCAGCTCCACCTGCTCCCCCAGCAGCAGTGTGAGCATTTCAGCGTGTCTGATGGTAAAAATAGATCTCCTGGGGCAGAACCTCCCCTCCGTGTGCACAGTGAGGCACAAAGCCCTGCCCAGCTGTGTGCAGTCTCTCACGTCCCATCCAAAGCAGGGCTTTGGTGGACGAGCCATGCAGATGAAAACACAACCACTCCTTCAGTCAGGAAACTGAAAGGAGCTTCACTTCCCAAGAAGAATAAGAAAATCTCAAGCGGACACTGAGTGAGAAAGGCTACACATATAGAAAGTATTCAACAACGATCACAATGTTTTTCTATGGATTTTCCATTTAAGGGAAAATCCTTCTTATTTAAAAGTTCATTAGAAATCACGACTGGTATGTTATGGGTTACATTCCACAGGAGACCAACCTCAGCATTTTGTAAGAAGCCCACTAGAAAAGCTGATATAGGAATGATGTTAAAGTGTTCTGAAAAAGCAAGCAATTTAAGTATCAATTGCAACTTCTGTTTTACAAAGTCTTTTATTACTAGCGAGGACTGTGTTTAGGCCTCTTTGATATATCTTGTTGCAATACCTGAAGTGGCAGTATACTGCTTGTTTTTTATCATCCTATTTTGAGAGCAGCTCAAACGCAAGCCAGCATCAAACACAGTACATTGACCCAAAGTCAAGCCACGTTTTATGTAATACCAATGACATCTCTTACTCCTAAGGCAATATAATCTAGTTCCTATTTGCATTTCCAGTGCAAATGAAAGAGAGGGCTATTTACTCACAGCTCTTCTGTTGCTATTCCTGGTCTCCGTGCTGGAGCATCATTCTGTTCAGCAGGTGTATTGACGTCTCTAATTCTCTCTTCTGGAGCTCATTGCCATGGTTTGTTGTTGTTAGCCTCAGTTACTCAACCTCTGAAAGCACCCCTCCCTTCTTTTCAGGGAGGTATGGTTTGGAGATCTGTATCTTTTGGGCTCACAGCTATTATTTACAACTGTCAGTCAGAGAACAGAAACTGAAGTCGAAATAACCAATGTTATCCCCTGTAACAGACCTGTTACTGTCACTTTTTACTGTCTTTTATTCAACATAATCAAAATTTATTTTATTTTCCCTACTCATGTGTCTTATATAAGTGTCCCACACAGCCCTAGCAGAGATGGATCACAAACCAACAGACCCCTCCATCACCTCAATCCCAACCACAGCAAATAAGAGCCTGTTAACTCCAGGAACTGCTCTGTTTTTAGCCCTCCTGAGCCATACACGGGCAAAACAGATCACATAGATCTGCACCGAAGAGAAGGGACACTCTATTTTGCAACAACAGTTAGAACATGAAGCCAGCCCGGACCCTGGGGAAGTCACTGCTTCGTCCTGCCCAGAGCTGTTAATGCGTGTGCACTGGCTCCTCTCTCTGCCTTGCAGCATTTCCATTTCTTTGCATGTCTGTCAGATTCTCTCCCGCTTGCTTTTCCTTTGCTGTGCAGCGTAGCACGATGGCAGATTTCTATTTTTTGCACCGTGTGCACTCCTGGATCTAACATTATGCTTAAGATGCTATCAAGTAGCCAAACGTGACACGTTTTCAAGGTTGGCCTCAAGGTAGCTAACTCGGGGAGTGAGCCTTTCAATCACAATCAGATACCAATCAAACAAAAATAGAGGAGGGCTGACGGCGGGCTGGCGTTATTATACTATTTCCAGCTGGTTTAGTTCAGGATGTTTTCATCAAGTGAGCCTCCAGCTCACCTCACTAGTATGCAAGGAAGGCAGGAGAGGAAGTGGTTGTACAAAAAATGGAATAGTTTGTGATTTATAGCTGAAGAAAAACTAAGACAATGGCTTTCCTGATTTATTAGATGTAATTGTGCCTCTAGCATCATCATAAGACAAAGCAAATCCTAAAGATAAAATCAGTCTGGGGGAGGAGTGGGGACCCACAGCTGCAAAGGCACCATTTCAAGATGCAGCTTTTCTCCCTCTCTTTGCATAAACATTACGTCAAAATTATCATAAACCCACAGCTACCCACTCGTGTCCTCACACGCAGCACAAAGTTCACTATTGACTTCAAAGGAACAGAAAGATACTGAGGATTTTTACCTTTAGTTTGCCGTGCTGATATAGATCAGGGAGATTTGTAGACTTTGATCTTCCCTTATTTAATTAAAGTCAGATGGAGCCCAGTTGAAATGTGAAGTTTCGGCTTCAGCAGGGGACTCTATGGCCCAGCAGAGTTTTCACCAGTCTTTCATCTCCTCCGATCAAAGCTGCATCTCCTGACCCAGCTGATGTCAAGTTATTCTGATCAGACCCTGGTGAAGAACAATCCTTTTATTTGTGATGGGGACTTCCTGTGAATATCACAAAAGCATCTCACATGGAGGAGCTACACTGTTTTTAACCATGCTAACTCCAAAATACATTTAAAAGAAAACGGACTGTCTGCTCTATAGTCCAGTAAGGACCAGAGCTCTTTAAATACAAGGAGAATAGCACACATCTCAGATCAAGGTCTAATATAGGTTCCAATCTTTCACTGTCTTGTTAATTTTTGCACCTGTAAGTTATCAAAATAGTGATTTTGAGTGTTGCTGGCCTGAGGATACATGAGAGGATAAATGAGAAGTTGTAGCTTTTCATTAAATAATTGGGGTCTGCTTTCATAAATTCATCATTTCATCTGAACATGTTACAGATGATTCCAATGCTGCCTGTTCTCTGAAACATTATCTCTCCATGTTATGTCTTCTGTCCTGCTTGTTTGTCTCACTTTCACTAGAGATAAGTGTTGGTGTCACAGTGACAGAACTGTTGTAGCCCACAAACCATAACATCCCATTAAAAAGCAATATTTACATCTTTTAAAAGAAACACCAGCCCACAAGTCCCACGTAAAGCCCTGAGTCCACAAAGAGCTCTGCAGAAATTGTCCCCTTTGGCTGCTTGTGCAAAGCCCCTTTAATTCAGGGGGACTTTCTCATGCAAAGGTCCTTCTGGGCACACAAATAAAGTCTACATCTCCTGCACAGTCCCTTCATTCTTCTGTTGAGATGCTCAACCCTACTACTGTGGGCCCCCTAAAATCCACTAAATATCATGGCTGTGGCTTCCCATGGCTGAAAGACTACTCCAGACCCAAACTGATTTACCTTTTCCACTTGTGAACCTGGTAGCGTGCTCTCAGCAGGTCTGTAACAGCCTCCAAGGGCCATAGAGACACGAGGTGGGAAAAACAAGTCAAACAATACTCAGGTGCCTCAGGAACTTAGTTGCTCCAGTTAATTACCAGAGAAATTAGGAGTACCTTACCACTGACCACATACAAAGTCAAGGCTCATGTTGAAGGTATCAGAATTGCCTGTCTGAAGTTAAGGAGCCTGAAGACCACTCCTTACCAGTAAGGGTCTGTGTTAATGGTGCTCTAACTGATGGGATTTGGACCCAAGTTTGCTAATGATCTGACAACTGGTCCTTTCTTCCAGAGGCAGGATCTTACAGTTTCCCCAAAGTACATGCGTCAGTGGGAGGTAAATGTCACCATCTACCTTTGGCTGATTAAACTATGTTTTTCCTACATCTGATACAATTGTAAGAGTGCACCGTGCTGATCAGGCACACGTTTTGCACAAAATGTCACGCATGTTTATTATTAGATTAAGCTGCAGTAGGTTTAATTTTAGATCTTTTGATTCAAGTGGTGCAATGAAGATTAAATGTTAGGCATTATTAAAGATGCAGATGTGGTTATATTGAATTATAAACCTCATTAAGCGCAATGTCCTAGACAGGCTTCTGAGATAAGCTACAAAGGACTTCCTTATTTCATTCTAAAGTTATTAAAATATTAGAAGGTAAATCTAATCATAAAAATATTATGATAGAATGAAACTGATACTTTAAAAACCTTGTTACAAAAGACTATATTTCTTTCATGTATAATTACTTCCCTCTCAGTTTAGATTGCTGGACTGATATTAAAATGCACGTATTTTTCCTCTTTTGAACACACATAAAAAGCAAATACAATGGAGCCAAATTTTGTCACTGCTTGCAGTGTCTGAGCCTTGAAAGGTCCTCCTCCTCATTGTCAAGCTCTTAGTTCTCATCAACATTAAAGTTATCCACTCATGATTATATCTGGTAGCAAGGCCATCCCCACTTGCATGGATGAGTGGCTGAGACACACCTATCACAGAAATATGTGACAAGATTTTGGAAGGTCTGAAGTGGCTGAATTTAGAGAACAGACCAACAACATGGAACTGGGCAGAGATTCAGGAAAAATAAAGGTACACAAAGAGGACTCTCAGATCTTCTCATCAACTCATTTAACATCAGTCAACTGCTATAGCCTTCTCTTTTGTAGTAGAAGAGCTGAGGGCACACAGTGAAACTTGAAAGGGCAAAAGGAGAAAAGTTCAGAATTAATGAAAAAAAATGTTTATGAAGCATATAACGAACTTCAGGGATTTGTTGCTACAAGACATGGAGGTTCCCTATCATCCCACTTCAAAAGATTCTCTATCAGCATGGATAGTAGAATTTCACCATGGCATTGGTAAGAATAAATGATCTGTAAGAAATAAAAGCATTGCTGGGCCAGAGCATCAACCAACCAGCAATGGAGAGAAGTAGGTAGAAAACTCTCCTGTGGGAATTCCATAATGGCGTTGCCTGGTACTTCCCTTCCAAGGGTTTTGCTTTGACTCCTACTATCAAGACCAAGAGGATGCTCTGACCCAGCAGGGCAATTGCAGCTCTTTCACCTCATGGGCAGGTTCAAACTCTTTCACACCACATCAGGACTTTTAAAAATTTTGTCAAACCCACTGGAAAACTGTATCCAAGTTCTGGAGAAGTTCTCAGCATTCTGCTAAGCATTCCCCCATTGCAAGGCAAGGCTGAGCTATGCTAAAGCCATTGCCTGACTCCTAGGATTTTCAGATGAGCAGCTTCTCCTTCCCAATTTAAAGGACAATCTGTTTGTCCTAGCCTGGACCATCTCTAAAAAAAGCCCATAAAATCCTTCAGTTCAAGATCCATGTTTTTTAAACACGCCTTTCTTCTATTTTGCCATTAAACTGTGGCAACCCTTTGACTGCGCTAGGTAAAGGCTATTCTAATAAACTGCATATGCCAACATAGCAATACTGCTTCTCATTTGCTAAACTGCATTTGTAAAGTAATGTAAGAATTTAAGAGCATTTTCTATAGGAGCATTATATCAACTGAATGAATTAAGTGACCACAATGGATTTGATCCACGATATTTGAATTTGCTTGTTTGCAGGACTTGCTGGATCAGATAACCTGATTTGTCTCTCAGCGTACAGAACAGGTCTCATTTCAGATAAAGCTGGAGAAAAAGTACCAATTGATTTGACTGAATTATATTTTACATTAGATGTTCCTTTTGGGATTCTTGTAAAAGCTAGCATTGATTTATAGCTATCTGTCATTGACTCAATGCTCTTGATGTCAAAGATGGCAAGATAAAAAAAAAGCTTGTTTTACAAATAAATCTTCAAGAGCAAAGCTACAGCAATGATTTTTGTAAAGTAGGCCATCACATTCTGGTGTGTTAGAGTTTGAATATTGCTGCTGTTATGAGAATTTGAAAATAAAACATGAAGATACCTCACTGCCACTAGGAAAAGAATTGAGGAACTGGGAAAGCATGATTTGTACCAGAATATCCAAATCTTTTATTATATTTTCCAGTAAAATCCCCCTGCAGATTTTTAACTGGTTTTCTGTGTGGCAACTTTTTTAGGAACAAGAAGTTTCTCTTAAACCAAATTGTATTTAGCACTAATTTTTGTATCAAGCAGAATAAAACTACAGGATTTAAAGGAAAATATTAGATTACTTGTGATGGTTTCTGAGAGATAGCATGGTTGGATATTTTTATCTTCATTTCCTTGTCTTTTGCAATTTTAATTTGAGAAAATGCACACACTGTGAAATGTTCAGTTAAATATTTCATTGTTAGTGCACGCTGCAGAAAGAAAAAAAAAAGATATTCATACTCTAAAGATCAGTTTTTCTGTATTTGTTTTGCTGGGTAATTTGTTAGTATAAAGTGAAAAAAAAATCAAGATTTCTATTGAGAGCAGACACTCCGAAAGAAGGCGAAAAGCAATAAAGCACTATAATGAATTCAGATGCTGCAGAAAGAACTACTAAATAAAATACACAAATGGGAGAGCCAGGACTGTTGCCTTTTCTTCTGCTCTATAAACATAGGTCTGCAGAACTTAGATTGCTTCCGTAGCTGGAAGTAATAGCAGCTCCTACATCCTTGTTGAGCAAAACCAGTCATGACAACATGATCTCTCACACAGCCTGTACTTCTTAACACATGGACAATTGTAAGATGACTCACCACACTTAATTGCAGCTTTGATCATTACATCTTTTTTGAATTACTGAAGACTCTATTTCCGCTTTTCAGTTACAAAACCCATCAGAAAAGGATTTGAGGTTTCAGGTTGGAAAGTTCAGCTTTTCTTTTAAAATCCCAGCCTCATTCAATGAGCAGCCATAAAGTGCTGCAAACACCAAGACAAAGCATAAGACAGACCACACCAACCTCCTTAGCCTTCAGCATCCTACATTGGCATCCACCTCTTTATCTTGTTTGCCATTTCCAGGCCAGAATTTTTGTTGCTTTGGTAACCTACCAAAACATTGAGAGTCTCGTTTTCATTGTAGCTGGCCTGTTTCTGGCACTAATCAGTCTATTCAGATTAATCAGACGCTGTTTATGTTTTTCAGTGAGGCTTTATATTCAATAGTCATGGAAGGCACCACTAGATGGCTCAAGGGACTAGTAGGCTTCTGCGGCTTCTGCTTCACAGAGGTCGCTTGGTGATGGTCCCCAGGAAGCGTGGTCCTCCAAACTCAGCCTCCCTTGGCCATAGAGGAGCCGTTCAGGCAGCAGAAGGCAGGAGCCATCTTTGCCCTGTTTGGGACAGTCATCCATCAGTGAGGTCCCTGTGGCACCATGCACTGAAACCACTCCTGAAAACCAGCTTCCCCCCCAAGTCATACCCCGTGCCTCATGAAGCAAAAGCACAGATTTTTCCTCTTAAAGGGCCTGTCCTGTTCTAACGGAGCCCCATTTCTGTCCGATGCGTCAGCAGTCAACAGAGGGAAAGGATGATCCCTCACTGGCACATCTAGTTTGCTCAGAAATGCTCGTTCTGGCTTTTTTCCCTTGCATAGCCACACAAATCCCAAAGCAACTTGTCAGTGACTTTTAATTCAAGCCGATGATTAACGCAGTTGGTACTCATAATCACCAAATGTTTTCTCGCTGATGTAAATCCCTTCCCGGATGGAAACCCAGGACCTTGCCACAGCCCAGCTTGTGAGGACAGTTCCTATGTGCAAAGAATAAATTTAGGCATTAGCTTAATGGACTTTTAAGTCTCTCTGGTCATCGGCCCCAGAGAGTTGCATCCAACTGGCTGCTTCTAATAGTTAATTTGTTCCACAATTGGAGAGGGAATTTTTCTCTTTAACAAGCTCTTTAGTGGTACCCATTTCACCCCTAACAAGCATCAGATCTTTTTGACTTCTGCAGAGTCATTTTAGTTTTACACTGATACAAGGGAGGTAAAACTCAGCTCTTTATTATACAGCTGAGCTCATCTGCTCAGGGAAGTGCAGAGAAAGAACAAGGGAACTATAAGAGGAAATTATAAATAATGTCAGTAAAATCAGCAAAAGAATCACAGTTCTTATCCAAGTGTGCTACAAAAAGTTCTCCCAAAACAATTCCACTATTGTATGGTCTTTTCCTACAACAGCACTTATTTCATTTACTCCCACTCTTTGGCAACCCTCAGGTGGGCAGCCTTGCTAAAGTCATTTTCTTACGGGGGTGGGTAGGAATTGTGGTGTTTTTAATATTTCAACAAGTTTCACACACGTAGTAAATACAGATTGATAAGCTACAAAAACCTGGTCAGGTTTAACTGAAATGCAGCAGTACAGTAGCCAATTTATCTGAGATATTTAAAAATGAAAAATGAGTCAGTCCACATACTAACAGAGGCCTTTGAGCTGCCAAGAGAGCTTTTGGGCAGCCAAGAACTCATTGGTAGGATTTTCCACAAATCTTGTTTTTGTCAGACTTCTTACAATGGGGCAGCATTATCAGGTGAAATTAAAACGGCCCTGTGTTAGGCAGTCAGCAAAAAAGAGGGCCCAGCCTTCAATTAGTGTCACCACTAACAAGCCACGTGAAAGATAATATAATGGATCTTGGCTGATTTCCTGCCAAGTTTTCTAGACCTCACTTTGATTTTTTGACTTTACACGCAGTATCATATTTAGCAGGACTAATGAGCCTGCATTCCTCTAATGGGCCCACCCCAGCATGTGAGTTGGTTTGTTTTTTTTCCTTTTGTTGACGATCTCCCTTCCTCAAAAAATCAATGTTTTGAAAAAGACACAGAATAAGGTCTTTGCAATGTCTCTGCTCTACCCTCACTTTTAAAGCATCATTTCTGTGTAGCAATTTCAGAGGAAATTCACAAAAAAACCATCTTTCTGCAGGATTGCAAATATTTCTACTCCTGCTGCAAGGACCCTGAGCAGCTCAAATTGTTACACTTAATTGGAGAAACTGATGGAAGGAAACAGAGAAACAGGAGAGGAATAAAAGCAAAAGATCAGCAGAATTCATACAAGAAACTCACACTCTGCTTTCTAAAGAAAAGGGTATGAGTAAAAGCCATCCTTCACCAGTGAGGCATTCACAGCATCACCTGGGAGAGCTGGAGAGATGATGGGTTATAAAAAACCTTCCCTGAGACCAGAGATAATGGCAGCTCTGCACCCTGAGACCCGGAATAAATACAGCATGTAGAATCAGGAATGCTGAAAGCAATGAGCCTTTGAGCCGTCTGTGTTTGGGACATTTCCTCCGGTAAGTCTTCCAGGACAATTTTGGTGGCGCCAGGGTTTCATCCCAGCAGCACAGTTCATCAGAAAGCAGCCACCATCACTCAAATGTAACTGAAAGTTCCTCCCTAAGGACACGGAAAAGGCCAAGACACTCAATGCCTTCTTCAGCTCGGTCATTACTGGTAAGACCAACCATCAGCAACCCCAGGACCCTGAGACCAGTAGGAGTCTGAAGCAAGGCAGACCAGCTTTAGTGAAAGAGGCACCTAGGTTCAGGTTAGAGAACATATAAACATGTAAAAGTGGATATACACAAACCCACGACAGCTGATCATGAGGCGCTGAGGGAGATGACCTGATGTCATTGCAAGGCCATTCTTGATTGTCTTGGTCATGGTGATCAGGAGAGGTTCCTGCAGACTAGAAGAAAGCAAATATCACTCTTGTCTTCAAGAGGGACAAGGACGAGGATCCAGGAAATTACAGGCTAGTCGGCCCCACCTCAACCCCTGGGATGGTGACGGTTTCTAGCATTTTTTGATCCATTTCCAAACATCTCAAGGACAAGAAGGTGATCAGGCACAGTAAGTATGGGTTTTTAGGGCAGTAGTCCTGACACTCCTTCTGAGAGACCTCAGGGGCAAGTTTTAAGTGTCTGACAGCCCTTGGCAACATGAAGAATTTGGTAGAGACAAGTAATCAACAACAGGAGGAAAAGAGCTTCACTTTCAAACTTCACAAGAATCAACAACGATAATGACTGCTACAGTTTTCTTAAGACATTAGTATTAATAAAATTCATTCTGAAAAGGCCAAGACATTAAGTGCTAAGCAGATGATGAGCTCCAATTGCAGCAATTACTGAGTGACTACGTAATGCGCCCTGGTTTTTGCTAACGTTGTCCTTGTCCTCTTCTCCCCCTCCTCTGCCCCTTCTCCAACCATTAGCTAAGTCTTTTTAGACAACAGAATGCAGAGTGAGACATCATGCACGAGGTGCTGTGTTTGCTGATCATAGTTTCTCAAATTCCATTCTTCCAGTGATTTTCTTTCCCCCTTGTTGATTTTATGGGGGTACGTATAGGGTTCTCCACCCTTTACCCAGCTGTTGCTCTTCACAAAGCCTGGAGGGACACAATTATTGTGAGCACATTTTATACCTTCATGAAGGTATAAAACTATCCAACAGTTTCTGACAAGTAAACCATCATAAGATCATGACAATTTTTTTCACGTAAAAAAATAAAACTCAGACAGGAAAGATTTAGGTAAGAAAGGAAAATCCCCAAGTACATGCTTGATCTACTAGATCACATGGTCTCAACAGATTTCTAATGTTGATTTAAGTGTTGGACCTTGCTGCATGCTGCCTGTGGGGGTGATCCCATTAATAGCAGCATAGAAATATGCTGAAATGAATATGTGAAGTTTCAAGTGAAGAAAGTGTCTTGCTAACTTCACTGAGTTTGAGAAATTATCAGAATGTAGGTTTCATTAAAAGTTGCTTTTTTATGCATATGACAGAGAGAAATTGAAGCCACTGGTGTCTTTGTTGAAAAGACTCCATTAGAATGCTATTAGTTGCTAATAATATATCATAATTATTTTTATAGGGTTAAGCTTGTCTCTTTCCTCGTCCACCTGCCTTGCAGAGATAACCTCCAAGAATACCCTGAAGGACTGTCAGACTCCAATTCAAAAGCCTTCCCTAGCTAAATTTCCTAAACAACTCATTACCTATACAGGATTGGTGAGAATACAAAGATATTGCCCCTTCTTTCTCCAATTTACATTCTCATATAACTCCACTCAATGCCTAGTCAGACTCTGGAATAATTTGATTTTTCTTCAATTATTACTATGCAAAGATATTCTGTATATTAGTGCAATATCCATTCATTCTTCAGAACACATCTCATTTGCCGTTAGCTACACAAACACTTGACTGTACTTAAAGAATTGCTAGTCACAGTTGTGCCACATATCTCATTTTAAATATCCATTTTATTTAGCGTGTGGCATGGTTTTCAAAAGGTTGAGCCTTAATAGTGCATATTCCTACTAAAAAATTAAGAATAAACTCACTGCTAAGATAACTGCACAAGGTCTCCTATGAAGGCAGACTGAGAGAGTTGAGGTTGCTCAACTGGAAGTGTTCAAGGCCAGGCTGGATGGGGCTTGGAGCAACCTGGTCTGGTGGGAGGTGTCCCTGCCCAGGGCAGGGGGATTGGAACCAGAGGGTCTTTAAAGTCCGTTCCAACCTAAACCACTCTATGATTCTATGATTGTTCAACCTGGAGAAGAGAAGGCTCTGGGGTGACTGTATAGTGGCCTTCCAGTACCTGGAGGGGGCCTAAAAGAAAGCTGGGGAGAGACTGTTTTCGAGGGCGTGTAGTGATAGAACAAGGGGCAATGGTTTTAAACTAGAGCAGGGTAGGTTTAGATTACACATTAGGAAGAACTTCTTTACAATGAGGCTGGTGAGACACTGGAACAGGTTGCTCAGAGAGGTGGTGGAGGTCCCAGTCCCTGGAGACATTCAAGGTCAGGCTTGATGAGGCTCTGAGCAATCTGACCTAGTTAAGGATGTCCCTGCTTACTGGAAGGAGGTTGGACCAGATGACCGTTAGAGATCCCATCCAACCCAACACATTCTATGATTCTATGTATGCTTGTGTACATGCACTTGTTGGAAATATTAAACATTGGTACTTCATTTTCTTCTTATAAGCTTTGCCTGAAATGAAGCTTATCAGTGAATCTATCAGGTCTAGTGGCAGCATCTGCTGCCTGACCTTTATGCAAGGGAGTCAGATGATCTTAATTGTAGAGCTGAGCACCACTGCTGAATAAATACGAACAGGAAAGCAGCTGACTTGACTAAGTCTCACCAAGAGGCTTGCTGGTTTTCCTCTGCTTAAAGTTCTGCTTCTGTAGGCTGTGTCCTCCTGTGCACCGGACTTGTGTAAGGCTGGAACTAGCTCCAACAGCCTGAGGAGGAGCAGGCAAATTGTCTATCCCTAGGAGTGGACATGGGTAACTAGCCATGGTCATCAAACACTGAAGAGGTGCTACAGTTTAGACCTAAGGTTAAGAGGAACCAAAATCCATGAACCTTTCAGCAGTGAGAGTTCAGCGCTGAGGACCCCTTGCCATTTTGAGAGCAGGACTAGATCAGGTCAGAATAACTTGCTTTGCCACTTGTGTATGAAGGTCAATGACTTTTTCTGCCACTATGAAATGATACCTTTACACACCACAGAATGCTAAATACTCATTTTCTCAATCTGAATTAACATAATTTAACTGAATGCCACATGTCTGCGTTCCGGAATTTCTTTTGTTGCAGGAACTTTAAATGGTGACATGACCTCACCAGCACATATGAAGCTTCACTGCAAAGACCCTCTGAACTGAAGCCAAGTTTAATTATAGTATGAAAATTTCCACAAGGAGAGTGAATCAGACTTCTTTGTATGAAACCAGAAGATGCTGTTTTGCTCTCCAGAGAACGTTACATACGTAATCAACAATAACAAAAACCAAACTTGTGCAAATGGCAGTATTTCATGGGAAACAAGTAACATGATGAGATGGGAGATATATTTTTTTCTTATTCTTTTAGAGGAATGATAAATTTGCAGAAACTATTAGGGCATTAACATTCAAGTTAGCTAATGCTTTCAGGACAAAAGTAAGACAACATCTCCATTTGTGGAGACAGTTAAAACCCAACTGGACGTGGGCTACCTGCTCTAGCTAGACCCCATTTGAGCAGGGTGGGTGGACTAGATGATCTCCAGAGGTCCCTTCCAATCTAATCAATTTTGTGATTCTGTGACGCTAAAAATATCCCCAAAAAATTTGTTTGTTTTCTAAGTGTTATATTTCTTCTTTGAGTGTGGGGAGATTTGTCTTCCAAACCCAATTATTTTACTTTAGAAGTGCTAAAATACTTTTTGAAGTTTTAAACTGAGATTTGAGTTTGCATTTCAGAATGACACAGGTGAAGTATATTTTTTTAAGCTGGGGAGGAGAAAGAGGAACAAAGCCTAAGCGAGTCATAGAAGAAGTGAGATCTTTCAGTTTCAGTTAGAAATAGTTTCATTTCTTTTGCCACAGTAAGTTGCTTCTTACTATTATTTTTAGGTTTAGCCCTTGAAATGAAGTAAGAAAAATTTCCATCTTTGTTTCTAAATACAATTATGTTAAGGTTACAGTCTTTTTTATTTCTAACATCAGCTGTATGGAAAAAATAAAGCACAGAAGCAAGCCACAGAAATATTGTTCTCAATTTCAGGTGCTTTCAAAGTTCAGAGATGCCCCAAAAGAAATTCATTCCAAACAACATGAGACATAAGGAACCCCAATTTGGTATTTCAAATTGTGCAAGATGAAGTATCAAATTTCCATCCTATCTTTTCTGCTTAGATTTGTCCAAACAAATCAGTACATTTCAGGACCATTTCCACTCTCTTTCATCTATCTGGTTATTCCAGAAGAGTTAACATGTACTATTTCCTTTTCTTATCCAACCACTTGAATAACATCTGCCCTCTTCGTCAGCTTCCTAAAATAACCTGCTTTTGGCAGGTTAGAAAAGATTTTTCATTCTCCAGTGCAAAACAGCAGTCAAGTAATGAACTTATGGCTCAGCCCAGCAAATATTTAATCTGGCAAGTGCTAAATTTTAACTCATGATATCTCACCTTTGCATTTAAATATCTAGAACAGGTGATAGATGCATAATGCAAAAAGCTAGAAGCAAACATCACAGCATTTAGAAAGTAGCTGCAGGTTTTTTGCCATGGAAATTATTTCTGCTTAAAACATCAACCCAGAGTAATTGTATATTTTGTTTAGAGTGACAGCTGAATTTTTCATGTATTTGCTGTCTTTTGATGGCAGATAAGTGGGAAGGGAAATGCACTCTCTGTAGGCTTTTATCAACGAAAATCACAGTCAGAAAATTGCACCATAGAGCACAGCAATATTTCCATACTTTACTGCACTTACAGAGAGAAAACTGTCATTAGGGCTAACAGAATGTCATATAAAAAGAGATGTTTCTTTTTACAGATCCTTTATTTGGCCAGAATTTTTCCCCCTACAGTTGCAGGGGGTGGGAGGCCATTATAGCAGAATTTAAAGCATTAGGCTTTTCAGTGAAGTGTAACTAATATTTTAACAAGGGGATCCAACAAAATTCCTGCTGGCTCTGTAGACTGTGATAAAACCCAGGATGGGACAGGCTCACCCTGGGGAGTCTATTCACCTGTACTGCATTTAAACAAAAAGGCCACTGTCTTGAACAACAGAGGGAGCAGAAATACATCTCTGAAGCCTCTCTTGGATGTACAGACATCCCTTGTTCCCAGAAGATAAGGATCATTCCTTCTGGTGCCCTTCACACATGGACAGACATTTCAGAAGAGCATCAGTAAAGGCAGCTGAGCAACTACTGGGAGGAGCTTTGGGAGGGCTGTTTGTTTTGGAGTCCTTTGGAGGAGTCCAGTCCATTTGAAAGGGAAAGAGCATCCCAAGAGCACACCTGTAAGCGACCAGAATGGAGGAAAACAGGCAATGGATTCCAACCAAGGCTCCGTGAGATTTCAGGAAGATGGGTGCGCTCACTGCTGGGCACTGACCTGGGCTGCGGGAGGAGCCCTGTGGTCTGCTCCTGCTGCTGCACTGACTCACGTTTACTAAAGCTACCAATGCCCTAATTGCCTCCTGCCAAGCGTGAGCTCTGACTCGTAGTAAGAGTTGCTATTTCTGCTGTTAGGAATTAAATTCCCAACAGGCAGACCCCCCGCGGACTCACAAGAATCATCACAGCAGCTGCAAAACCATTTCATCTCTCTATGACTCAATCGCCCTGCTAATATTTCAATTATTTGCAAGTTTTGTAAACAAAGCTATTCCAGGATCCTTTGCAAGCACCAGTCTCCTTCTCCAAAGGCCACCAGTTAGTCATGGCTTCATTCATCAGGAGCATCTCACCGATGTGCTCTCCCTGTTGTGCCACAGCTACTCCTCCACACTCCCTTGGCAGCCAAGGGCACGGCATCTCCTCAAACCCAGCACACGGGATCCAGCCCCCAGTTCCATTTGCACTCTTCATGGATTATTACAATAAAAGCAGCAGCTGCCTGAAAAAGATTTCTTCTCAGCAGAGTGGTGAAAAAATAGCCAAGCCTTTCTCTGCCATCCTAGCTTGGCAAGTGACAAGAAACGCTGCACCCATTTTATTTCAACAAAATGATTCGAAATTAAAAGAAAATCTCAAATGCTGCTGCTGACCCATAACCTATTAGCATTAATACAGGTGCACCTTTAACCTATTGCCAGGGAAAAATTGAGTGAAAAAATGAGGATGACCTCTAAAAATTCTCTATTTTTTCCCTCACTATCCCAGATAGCTTGAAGCTGAAACAATCTGTTATAGTACCTGGTATTACAGGAGGCCCCCAAGGTAACATTCCAAGTAATGAGAGTAAGTATGAGATCCCCAGGACCAGGGGAGTTGCCTGGTTCCTACTAGGGACAGTCGTTAATCATTTGGTTTGTTTTCATTAGGAAGAACATACTTCTGGGATGTGGTGTAGATGGGCTCCCACACCTGAAGAATGCAATCATCAATAGTTATGGCTAAAATTGAATAGGGAAATGAAGGGGTAGGAAAGCTGAGGAGAAGGAAGAATTTGCCTGGCAGACTAATATATGCACAACGTAGGAAATAAAAGGGCGTTACAGTTCTTAAGGATGTATGATCTTCCAGTTAGGAAATGGGGCCCAGATCCCTCTCCACTCAGGGCTGGTAAGCCAGCTGCTAAGAGCATCTTTCCCAGCACGAATGAGAAAGGGAGGTTCAGGCTCTGCGGTGGCTGGGGACAGCAGTCAGGCGGGGAAGGCAGGCAGGGATGCGGGCTGGGGTCCCCCGCAGATGGCACTGCACCCCTCCTGAGAGCCAGGCTCTCTGCGCAGGTCCAGGCTGCCTCGCTTAATAACACCATGACAGTCATTTGGGTGCTTGGGAAAGGTGACAATTTCAGGCATTGAAACTGCCATTAATCAAGTTGTATAATGCATTGTCTGTATGCAAATGAAGCATCCCGAGTCCTTTTGGGTGTCCCAGTCACAAGACCCTTTGAACATCTGTCCTTCTGTTGAAACCTCCTCGTGGTTGAGGCATTGTTTATTTTCTCCTTACAAATCACTGTCGCAGCTACTAAGGGACTATTTACTTTTGTGCTTCATGTTATGGATTTCATCTTTAAAGTGTTCCCTTCAACTATTTACCTAATCCCCACTTATTCAGAAATATCAAGCACAGCAGTATGAAACAACGTTTTTTCTTATCCTGCCAACATCCAACTCTTCATCTAATCTTCCAGCAAGGATCTGGTTTTATCTTTATTTGGGATACTTCAGCGTGCCTTTGGAAACTGATAGAAATGTTGCAAACCTTATTTCCTTCTTAATAATTGATTCAATAGAATGGAACTAGCTCGCTATTAATAAATAAATAAGTGAATAGCCTGATGCATAAAAGCTGTTGGTCCTTCCATAAGTCAAGTTTAATTCTAATAGGGAGGTAGAAGAAAAAGAGAGAATGGGTCTGAAGGGACAAAACTGTCAGAGACTTCACTGTACAAAGTGGTGTCCAAAGTGCTGAAGTTTCATCTTTTAATTCTTAAGAGACACAAAATGGAGGAAAATCAAAGTCTCTTACGAAAACATGACCGTTCTTTACACTTCTCTTCCTCCTCCTTCTAGGAAACTTACTGTTTCTAGTTCTTTCACAAATAAAGGAAATACAAGTGTTGAGTCGAACCTTAACAAAGAAGGAGGAAAACGGTACATGAAAAGGTACTGGCAGTGGCCTAGGGGCACCTCCTCAGAGTCCATCTATACAACTACCTAGATACTGGAAAAGCCCTTGGATTAACTTGGCTGCATTTAGTTAATGATCACTCCCTTAGAGGAAAACTTCTCAGAAAAGACATGGGAAAAACCCAGGAGTAGTGATTAGTAGAGATGTAAGGACTGGTTTCTCCTTTGCCCCAGTAATACTTTACCAAGGTTGCACACTTCCCTCGTTTTCAAACACATTTCTACTTGGAGCCCAATTATCACAGAAACCAAGTAAGGCAATCAAATTCAGTCCAATAAAAACAACCACCAGCAAACACCAACAAAAAAAAAATCAAGAAAAAAAACCCTATGAGTTTTCCTACATTTTACAGATCATTTACTTGCTGTTACTTTACAAGAGTAGATCCAGTAGTTTATTTGGTCAGCATATTTCATTCCGGTCTTTAGCAGATAACAGCCCTGTTTATCTTTTCCAAAAAGATAGACCTACTTCCTTCACTTCTGCTTGGAAGAGCCCTTTTTCAAGTGATAACTACAGAAAAACAGAGTATAGCAATATGAATAAATTATATTACATGGGTTTCAGAAGAGAAAGACTGAAAAGATCTTACAGATCACTTACTCCATTTCCCTTACAATTAAAGACCAAGAGGTTTTCATATAGCTTTAAGCCTGTATTATGTGAAATAAAACACTAACCTGAACATTCTCTGGTTTTGTAAAGAGGATTAAAAAAACCCCACAAACCCCACCACCACACACACACTTTCCATTATGTCATCAGGGACCTGATCAGAGATCTATAAGAATACTGTTACTAGAAGTACCATTTCTCCATATTAATGTTTTTTGCATAGCTCCATAGAAAAAAATTAAAAGCTTACCTGCAGAGCGTGACATCAACATTGCTATGTCAAAGCCCAGCTCTGTGTACCTGTATGTGAAGGTAGTGAAATAAATTAGAGGTACTTACCACCTTGGTTTGCTAGCTATAGGAAGGTGAAGTGGAGGGTCTTCTAGATAAGCAAATACAATGTTCTTGCATGAAATACACTCTCACCGTATAAATAACTTCAAAATTAACAATTCAATTCACATGAACTGAGAAGTGGTTTGAAATAAAGGCACTATCATTTCCCATGACTATCATACTTCACAAACAGTAGGAGACACTGAGATCACTGAGATGAAACTTCTTTCATTTCGCAGAAGAAAATGCTACTCTGGAAGCAATCAGTGGTCAGCAGAACATAATAGCAGCTGACATTTCAGGTCAATATGAAAGCAGTTTGGAGCCAGCCATTTTGGAACCACTCCAGTTTGTCACTTCATTGCTAATGAAGACAATGTTGCAACATGTTTTGTTTAATATAAAACCAGGATAGGATCATGGGAGAATTATTTCCCTCTCAACTTCACCACACACCCCTCTTCCAACCCTCTTTCCAAATGCAATTGTTCTATTTTTAAAAAGCTCATTTGTTCTTATTGTTTTTGCATCAAGTTGGCAGCTCACCCATCTGTCCCCCACTGTGCTTAAAGAGATGTCACGATCCTGCAGTCCCAAACACAGTCCTGATGTTTCCACTGAGCTAAAACACATCTGCAATGACAGCTTTCACTTAGGAGCAGAGCTATTTTTGAAACAATGACAACCTCACTACTCAGATTTCAGATGCGCTTATCAAAAAAAAAAAAATCCAGCACCACCTCATCCAAGGTACCAGGATGTTCATTGGTTGAGATATTAAAAAGAAAGCTTGTAAAAGCTTGTTGAAAGAGATCCTTAGCTCCACCATGCAAGGTGTTTGATAGCAGAACCTCACGAAGGTGGTTGGGAAAATGAGGCTGCCTTTAGGGCTGCCCTTCACCCAAAGTCCCACTGCCATCTCTTGAGCAGGCTCCCAGCTCCAAAGAGATGCCGTGGGGTCCCTCAGATGTGTGATGGAAACACGAAGTGAGATACCCCTGGAAAATTACCACTTGTTCCACGTCAACTGGGTAAGAAGGTAGCCAAACCAACATGTTAAAGAAAGCAGTTTCAGGGTTTTAAACCCAATTCTGGCAAGTGACTGAGGGCAGACCCATAGCTTCCACTGAAAAAAATAACACTTTCTCATGGCCAAAATCAATCTGCATGTGCTTCTACTTGCCTATAGCAGGAAAACCTAGTGGAGAAAGCCAGAAACATAACACACTGCCAGTCTCAGTCCCCTCATTTTCTCTGCCGCCTCAGGTTTTGATTGTTTGGTGAAGACAGCAAGGTCTTCAGAGGTGGGATTCACTGTACTGAAACAAAGCCTCCTCAAGAAAAACAACACTGCTTTTGGATGACACCTCAAGCACAAGAGTCATATAACTACTAAGAAGCTTTTGGGCCTGGCACAACCTCCAGTGCAGTTTCTGACCCTGAATATATGCACCTTGTTTACCTCAGGTTGTTCCTTCACCTTATTTTGAGACTCAGCTAAGGGGCCCCAAGACTCTTTGGCCTGGTAGAAAATAGAGACTGAGTCACTTTCTCACTCTTAAACTTCTTCCCTGTGAATACATTTGCTGTAAGTGTGTTTCATGGAATAAATAGGTTTGACAGCTGAGCATTTCTGGCAAGAGTTGCACCCTAACCTTCATTTTTTTAAAAAAACTGAAAGCAGACAAACAGCCAAGCCACTCTCTTCAGAGGGACAAATCCCAAGGAGATGATTATTTCTTTTTTTATTATTACATTAATGAGTATTCTGTCACTTTAGTAGGGCAAATATAATCATTCAAGCTGCTATGCTGAGACTAATTGCCCAGTCATTTACAATTAGAGGTGTTAATATGGTCATTAAGTTGTTACAAATGGTTCCTGAACATCCTCTCAGGTCACCACAATGTGTAGAGCACCCTGGCAGATTAGCAGAGGGAGGTAGAGGTTGGGGACTGGAGCAGGTCACAGTGCCATAGGAAATGTGACAGGCAAGAACAAGCCCCAGCCTTTCTTCATGCAAAACCCTCGCTGGCCAGCACCGAGGGCACCCTGCTGAAGAGAAACCTGGGTGTCCCCAGCAAGATGTTTTTTCCCCACAGAGAAGACTGGTCACTTCTGCAGAGCTGGCCCGCAAGACCTGCCAGCCCACCTGACTCCCTTGCTTAAAGATGCTGCAACCCCACCAGCCCTTCCCTCCAGCAAGCCAAGCAAGGCATGTGATGCCACGGGCTCCTGGGGACAATTAGTCATCAGAATTAGATTGAGAGTTCACTTGCAAACTTTGCAAAGGGAAAAGACCATCTTGTAATTGATTTCTGGTGTCCACAGAGCAGCCAACATACAAGACCATGCACTGTGAAGCTTTTAATCCATATTCTGAGACTGGAGAGTACAATTGCACCCACTCACATAGAAAACTTTTCTCAGATAACTGAGCTGTTAAAACTTGGTGGGTGTTAAATTGGTGAGTGCAGCCTCTGGGGTTCTGTGCCATATTAGCTGGAAGAGACATGGAAGAGTCCAGATTACAGCTATATTCTACTTTGAGATGATTTGGAGTCATTATTTTTCAAGAGGTCAATTTTTAAAGAGGCATGAAAAAAACCTCTCTAAAAATAAACCAACTCCTGTGAAAAGGCTTGGCATTCCCCTGTCAGGTTTCAGCAACTAGGAGAGAGAGTAGTCTGTCTGGTGTTGGCTCCCAGCCACAAGGAAGTTCATATCTAATATAATCAGGCCACATTAGAAAGAACTGAGCAGATAAGAAGCCAAATGCAACTCAAACCACAAAGCCTCCACTGAAAGTCTGTTTTGACTTCAGAAAGGGGAGGGGAAAAAAAAGGAGAGAGGATTAGAGATTCAGGGCCCAATTCTCCCCTCAATTGCCCCAGATTTACACCCATTATACTCCAGCAGAGTTGGTCCAAATTCCACTTTGCTGTGAGAAAGGCAAGTGCTTGGCTTATATCAGCTGCAACAACATTTCCAATTTCTTATCTCTTTCCTAATTGCCATTCAGGGGACAGTGTGATTTGTGACACGTCCAGCCTTTCCCCATTTATTCTGAAGGTTAAAAATGTCACAACTGGTGCAGAGTAACCAGAATTTAAAAAAAAAATATGTTTGTATATACACAAGTCTGTTATTGCAACTACAATGAGAAAATAATGCTCCCTTTGTACATGTTTTCTCTTGACAGACAGCTTAAATTAGGTTGCTGAATAACTTGGTACATGGTACAACAGTAAACCTGTCACAAAAGCATGTTAATCAAAGCCCAACTGATACTTGACATCCCCCGGTGAAAGGCATTTTTACAGTGTTTCATTAAAATTGAAAGGAGGATTAAGAGGCCTATTTCTTGATTAATGTCTCTCTCTGACTGGGAGATGTAATCCTATCTATAACCTCAAATTACTGGAAACAAAATTAAATTTCTGCCAGCAGATCATTCCAGGCACATATGACACTGAGCACAAAAGTATTCATTTCTTTACACTCTTTATCCAACCTGGAGACTCTCCGAACTGCAAACACCTCCGCAGGAGCTCCACCAATGCTCCAAGTTACCAGAGATGCTGTGGAACAGCCACTGGGCTCTAAGGGGGTCAGAACATTGCTTTTAGTGTCAAAAATTATTGCAAGATGGTACGGGGAAATCACCGATGGCAAAGTAAATTGGATTGTTAAAGAAAGAGAAAATTTCACAGAAACAGAAGTTTAGAGAGAAGATATTCAACCAGCCTCGCACGCCACACCAACGGCAGCAGGGAAATATTGCAGTAGATACGGCACACCAGGGTGTTACTCAAACATCTTCAGGCTTTGGGAGGAGAAGAGGCAGCCAGCCTGGGAGAAACACAATGTCGGGATTTCTGACAAGATATGTCCTTGCTGTTTTTTCCACCAGGTGACAGGGATCCTCTTGGGAACCCAACTCTCCCTTGTGACCGACAGCGTGTTGAGAAGTGGGCTCTTCCTCCCCACCACTGCACTTTTAATTCTGTAGCTGAAACAAGGCCAGGAATTTGGTGTCAGGAGTGCACGTTCCCAGCTGGTGCAGGGACTGTGGAGCTGTGCCAGGTAGTCCTGGCTCACCAGCCCCAACAGAGAAGCCGGCTCCCCGCCAGCAAGCACAGCCTCTGGGACATTTGCTTTCAAAACCCAGCATTACTTGTACCAGCAGTGCTTGGAAGCTGTGTGCACCCAGGGGAAGGAACAAAAGATGATAAAACTGGCACTAATTTCAGCCTGTCCGACACCAGACAGGGCAAAGACAGTATCAGGTCAGTAACTCAACTGCAAACACAGCCCCAGCCACCTGCCAAGATCCCCATTTCACAGCACTTACTGCTCACATTAAGTGGCAAAATCCTGCGTGGCTAAATCCCAAGAAATCCAAAACAGCTGCATGTCCCGTTCAAACAAGATAAACCCATGCCTCAGTAGTCCACCCCAGCAGCACATGGCTGCATCTCCCTCAAACAGAGAATCACTGTTGCTTCCAAGAACAAACTTCCAAGTGGGTTTTTGCAGCAGCCCAGGCAGCCATCATTTGTCTTCTCAAAGGCAGACCAGACCAAACCGCTCACAGCCCTGCTCTTTCAGCCACTTCTCCCTGAAAATAGTCTCTTCCTGCATTAGCCAGAGGGTTTATCTTCAGAATCCAGTAGCTGAACTAGAAGCTGAAATTTCATGGGCACCAAAATGCACAAGAGTTGAACTCACAACAGATGCTCCTCATGTTTGTCTGCTTCAGTAGACCTCTCATTCTCAAGACCATTTCTTCCATTAGATAAGAGCTAGAACTTTTCCAAGTGCAACCTACATGCACTGAGATGTTAACAATTTGCCTGAGGCTACATCACGTTTCACAAATAGCTCAACTTTGATCTTCTCTTTGGTTGGTCTGAATATTACTTCCCTCAGCTACCTTCTCTGCAATGCATTGCTGTGTCACGGGGGAAGCCCTGCAATTTCAGTCTCCTTGGAGGCACTGCCATGTACTCCCTACTCACCATCGCTGTCTGCCCAGGGATACATTGACTTCTGCTGTTGTTTAACCCCAACCAACAGTTAGGACCACATAGTGGTCACCCACCCCACCCCCCCAGTTCGGATGGGGGAGAGAATCAGAAAAGTGAGAAAAAACTTGTGGATTGAGATAAAGACAGTTTAACAGGTAGATAAAAAGCCACACATACAAGCAAAGCAAAACAAGAAATTCATTGCAGGCAGGTGTTCAACCATCTCCAGGACAGCAGGGCTCCATCACACATAATGGTTACTTAGGAAGACAAAATGCCCCCCTTCCTTCTTCTTCCCCAAGCCTTCTTTGCTGAGCAAGATGTTATATGTTCTGGAATATCCATTTGTTCAGCTGGGGTCAGCTGCCCTGACTGTGTCTCCTCCCAACTTCTTCTGCACTCCCAGTCTACTCGCTGGAGGGGCAGTGTGAGGAACAGAAAAGGCCTTGACTGCTCAGCCACAACCGAAACCATCAGTGCACTATCAACAGTATTTTTCATCCCAAAACACAGAGCTACACCAGCTGCTAGTGAGAAAGTTAACTCCATCCCAGCTGAAATCATGACAGCTCTCTAGCACCAGCTAAACACCTCTGTTCTCACAGCTGTTTCCAGAGCCAGGTTAAAGCAGCTTGTGGAAAGGGCAGGGTCCAAGAAACAGATAGGGCCACACTATCCTCAAAGTGTTTTAAAGGCAGTAAATATCAGGATGTTCCCCTCCTTCCCATACACATTCTTTGGCAAACCTGCAAGCAAGTTAACTCAATGCACACATACAGGCAAGTACAGCTGAGAGATGAGCTTTGAGATACATCCTTTTATAGTATCTGTAATAATTTAATAAGCTACATGCTGTTCCCAGAGCACATTCATGGGAGAGAGGGGTTGTTGTTGTTTTAGCCTTTGCTAAGCTTTGAACTGAGGGTATTAGGTTGTACAGCAGTAAATGCACTGCAAGTTGCCTAGAATTTTCCATTATAAACATTTATATCACATAATCTTAGTACTCTTAAGCCTGAAATTTTTTATGCTATATCCACTGCTTGAAAAAAAGAGCTAGGTCTTGTTGCCATTTATAACATCCCACCAGATCTTAGAGAGTCTTACCAAAGGGCAGGTTTAAACATTGCTACAGTAATTAAAAATCTAATCAGCTTATTTTTTTTTTAAAAAAAAAAAAAGGAGTAAAAAAGGGATGTATCAGGCATTCAAAAGCTTCAAGGTGAAGCCCTTTACAGCAGTGTTCAGCTAGACTATTTTTTTTGTTAATTGTACTTTAAAAACTCATTTTTTTCCTACGAAATAACAACTTCCTCATTTGTGATCTAACTTGTAAGGAAATATTTACACCACATACACGGGCTTATTTATCTATTAAGTGAGCCATATGGCATCAAGACTGGCAATTTAAGTGGGAACAGACAACAAATAAATGGTGCAGAAAGCTCATCCTTAGACAGCCACAAAGGCTGGTTCAGAGACGAGCTTGAACAGAGACAAAAAGAATCATTTCCCAAAGAGTGAGAGGAGCCTTCAACAGAGGTCGTTAGGGAAGCCAATGGATCATCAGACTGGTGTTCTGCTCCATCCCAGGTATGTTCTCGTGCACAGCGTAGATGCCAAATCACTGGTCCGTACCGTATTCATCAGTTTGTTATTCCACCTCTGCGGGACACTCCACATAACATGTTGAATCACCAGCCCCCTCCATCCCCACACTGCACTGATCTCCTGCAGCACTGAGAAAGGGGACGTGTCCAAAGCGGGGGGCAAACAGGCTGAACACTATCAAAATGAACCAACACTCCTGGAGTCTGGCTGTGCCCATGGCAAACAGACAAAGCAGGCTTAGGTCAGGGGAGCCATTGGTGGGGATCTGGCACGAATCAGTGCCTTAAGAATGCGCCCATGGACTCTAAAAGCTGCTTTAGGGAGAGAAGGAAGAGCAAAACCTGCCAGGCAGCTCACTCCCTTGGGCTCCTCATATTACTGATGCTGGTGAGGGGGGAGGGAAGAACATAAAACAAGATTTCTCTAGCTCTGCCCCCATGGATATTATTGCCCGTTTGAAGCTTTTTGCTTGCATTTCTAAGTACAGTCATGACTCTCACTGCACAACGCAGGGGCAGATATAGTTAACCAAGGACATGGTTACCCTACCTATTTGCTCCCAGTAGGAAACAACAGGAGGGTCAGTGGAGAAATGGGAACTAGCAGGGGAAGAAAGGGGTGAATTTAAGTTTTCTGCATTTCAGCAGGGCTAGAAACAGTTACATGGGTCACCCTGCCTGGATGGGACATGCTGCGCTAAGACAATTGAATGATTAACATCAGTCTGCAGCTCAAACACTGCTTGATGTGCATGCAACCAAGCTGAATGCAAGAGCACAGGGCTGGGATGGCAGGGTGGCATGAGAAATAATAATAATAACCTGTACTTCCCACGTGGAGCAAAAGCAGGAGCTGCCTGGCAGGGGGATACAGACCAAAGTTGAAGCAAAGCCAAGAGCAGAGCTGATGCAAGCCCCCAAGAGCTGTGAGGAACAGGAGATTTCCCCTGCTCAGTTTTGTCAGATGACCACAGCTACTTCAATTTTTCCAATTTACAGTGTCCTTTATCACCATTATCTTGTCTGGTCCTCATGCTCAGTTTGGGTCAGCCCACACAAAGGCAGAGGTCACCACTTAAAAGAGGAGCTCCTCAGTAGCCAAAGAAGATGGCAATATGAAGAGACATAGCAGAGCACATGGCAATGACAGGGTGCTAGATCTGCAGCAGCAATACAGTTCCTTGAAGAGCCTTGGTTACCCGAAAAAAAATCAAATAACCCTTTCCTTCCAGTTGGACAACATCTGCAAGTCACTGTGGACAGTCCCTTGTGATTTCTGACAAGGCACCTATAACAAAGGGATGTAGAGCTTGGAACTCTTTACCCTCTAGTCAACATTTGATTTTAGTAAGAGGAATGTCAAGTCGTTGCACAGACCAGTGGTGCCAATACAGACTTTTGGGCAGAGGAAGATAAGAAGTTTGATGGCTTCCAGTTCTCGTTAAAGCATGAAGTACCACTTGCAGCCTACTGCAGCCAGCATCAAACACCAGCTCCTGCTTGACAAAGAAGAGTGCCCAACGTGTCAGCATTAACTGGAAAACAGCAGCGTTTCTCCTGACTGGTTTAAGATCAGAGCCCTTCCCAATGTTAGTCATACTGGGGAATTTTACCTGTCATGGTCATCCCATTGTTGAAGTTGTAAAGAGTGTTGGAGTGTGAAGGTTTTGGGCACAAAAATCTCTTTGGTTACCTTCAGAAAATAAGTGTGCTTAAAAATACTTGGGTCTAACATAGGGACGAAGAGGAGGAAAACACTGGAATGCTGGGAATTTTAAAAGGCCTGAGGTATAAACATTTCCACAGCTACCTGACTTGGAAACCAAGAAATGGGAGGATGGTTTAGTTTATTATGAGGTTGATTTCTTTTCTGATTTCTATAACCGAGCATTTTTATCATGTGGAACGATACTCGGTGCCACAGCTAGTTAAATAAAACAAGTGGGAGAGAGAAGTAATTCTGAAACCTTTCTAAAATGAAGGCTTTCTTCCAGCTCAGGAGCCATAAAAAAAAAATCAAGTATTTGCCCTCAGGGTAGAACTTAACACAACTCCAATTCAGCTAAAGGAATCTTTTACCAAGGCACGTCTTTGCCCCTGCAGTCTGTTACCGTGCCTTCTTGTCACTCTCTTCTCTTTGGGAGTCAGACTCGCTCTCTGCATTTAATAGCTGTGTGCTACCAAAAGTCACCCTGAAGGAGCCAACAGAGCCAATAAAATCTGGACAAGCCTGATTTCTAACAATTGCAGTTCCCTGAAACAGGACTTCAGCCTTCAAGGCTTATCAAGCAGCCTGCACACCCCACCGACCCTGACACCTCGCACCATCGGTGCCCGAGTTTCTCGCAGCACCACAGCGACCCTGCTCCTTAGAAGACAGTGCAAAAGTTGCAGAGCTTTTTGCTGCTGCAGGATTATTTCCCTGTACTTGAACACATCGTCCATATGAAGCTGTTCCAGATTGGAGGGCTTATTTCAGAAGGGGTTCTCAGCAACCCGGTTTACCCCACTGTGAACAATTCGCAATCATAGAATGGTTTGGGTTGGAAGGGACCCTAAATATCATTGAGTTCCAATCCCCCTGGCCCTGGGCAGGGACACCTCCCACCAGACCAGGTTGCTCAAAGCCCCATCTAAAGTTTGTTTCCCTCATCCATCTGAAAACCGCATGGAAGCCAAGCAAAATCACATCTGAACACCAATGTAGGCACAGTTTCCCCCTCCTACTTGCACCACAGTGAAACGTTTTCTTCCTCCCCTCCTCAAAAGCAAAACAAACCCTGAAACCAAAAGCAAATTGGAACCTTTTATGAAGTGGAGAAGGTCAGTGCGGTGGGTTGCATGATGTCAAGGATGTCAAAGGCTTCATATAATAAGTCCAAAAGGTGATAAAAGAAGCCACCTTGCTTATGCATGTATGCAAAAATCTACATACTATTAAAGGTTTGTTTGTTACAGTGAAACACACACCAGCCTGATAGCCCTAACAGTCTTAATTATTAGCTACAGCTCGATTGCTACTTAGTAGTAACAAACCTATTGCTGGAGAGATGGAAATGGTACCACCACACACTTACATTAGGAGTTTGCACTGCATCCATCCTGACATTGCGTTGGTCCCACCTCCAGTACGTTGGCAGGGCTTGATGCCTTTTCCAGCAATGTTCTTCAGCAGCACTGATGATGATGATACAGGGATTATTTTCTCCTTGGAGTAAAATCTGTCAAAATCCTGTAATTAAGTAAGAGAATGCCTTTGTTGCACAGAATTCTATTTTCAAATACCAAAAGTCATCCTATATGGTAAATCTGTGTTCACTGCATTTGTCAAAAGCCTCATTTCCAGCATGGGAATTTACATTGCCCCTTAAACATTCTCTAAGCCAGGCTGCCCTAACATCAAAACAACTGAAATAACGTAGAAGTGTGTGTAGTGGCAAGAGGGTGCTGAGGCAATATTGTAATATTGTTTCCAACCTGGCTTTTTCTTCATTTCCATTTTGCCTGCATTTTTACAAAAGGGTAAAGTTTTATATTTCAAAAAAGCCTTCCAAAAGTATTACACCTATTAGCCTTCGAGCGAGATAAACCAAGCCTTGAATATATGAACTTAGAGCTGTTCACAGACTGCTTCAAAGTGTATTACAACTTCCTCGTAAAGAAAACAAATCACACACAAGCATGCTCACACTGTTAAATAGAATGTGGAAGACTTGGGAATTGTTTTTAGATGAAAGCTACTAGCACAGCAGATGCACCATTACTGCTGGTTGGGGGGGGGGGGAGTCGTTCATTTTAGGTACAAGAGCCTTCTGCTGCCTTCACAGCTCTCCCAGTTCTGAAGCAGCCATGAGCAGTTCTGAACATCTGCTTCACTGTACAGAGGACTCTGAAACTCCATAATACAGCCCCCAGACCCTCCACCCCCCACTCCCTCCAAGCCAGCAGGATGCTCCAGAGACTGCAGAGAACAGTAGCATTCATTACTTCTAAACAATCAGCAAAACAACCCAAGATCCTCACAAGAAGCATGAGAATCCACAAAAAAAACCCTGCTTCGGTAGGATGAGGATGTTGCATCCAGTGTTCATGTGTAGGGACTGAGCTTTCCCAGAAGAAATACATCCCCACAGGGCCCGGGTAGGAACGTGCCTACAACAGCATGGAAATAATAATACAGCAATATTCCAGTTCCAATAACAACATTGGAAAATGCTGACTTTGCCAAAGCTGATTCATGTGTCTATGTGGGGCAAAAAGAAAGGTGATTTTAACACATCTTCTTCCTGCCTCCTGTTTCTCTCTGCTTCTTTGAATTTCAAAATTCAAATGCTATAATTGGAGTTGAGTGAAAACCAGACTTTCTGTCATATGAGAAACTGACACTTTGGCATGTTTTTACTTTGAATCAGAACCAGAAAAAAAAAATCTAAAATTTCTCATGAAGCAACAATCCCATAAAATCCAGTTTTGAACTCATTTGTATTGATACATTTAAACATTTTGTTTTGAGGATGTCAAAGCAATGTAACAAATTAAATCCTGCTAAAGTATATCAACATTTTATGTGAAGAATCTAAACTAACACAGAAACAAGGATTTTACCTAACCAAAGCAAAAGCGTTCCTCAGTTGAAAATATCTGTGCGATTGACACCTCTCAGTAAAACACTTTGATTTGGATGAAACTGTGTTTTCTGACAGAAAATTGTTCCATCAGAAATTTTGATTAGCGTTCCTGCAACATAAACGTATTTGTTTTACACATGCCTAGGAGCCAATGTCACTTTGCAATATTTTCATTGGTTAGGTGCCTCCCCATAAATATGGGGATATTGCTCTGGGTTGGTTTTTCCCCATTCCCCCCTCCCCACGCAGAACATGTACATTTATCTTCTGATTAAAAACATTATTTATCTTTATATAAAAACATATATTTCCTAACAAGCCAAGACATTTATAAATAACTTATAATACTACAGCTGAGTGCTAAACATCATGATTTAGGATGAAAGAAGAAACCTTTCTGATCATTGTCCTTTAGTATTTCAAAGCCCATTTTTCATGTTTATTTGCTGTCACTGGTGATAAGTGATTGCCTTGCTGTATTGCGTTTCCTCTGCAATGGTGAGTTGTTTGCAAAAGGAATGGAGGACAAGCTGTCACATCAAAGAGAAAAGACTAAAACCCACCAGGAGGTGAAGCAGGGGTTTATTGTCTTTTGCCCTGGGTTTTGACAGTTAATTAGCTCTCATCCAATTTATGCTCGTGTGGCAGCTACACCAGGGTCAACAGCAACAACTCCAAGGTGAGGCAAATGCAAAGGATACAAGACAGGAAAACCTGCTACGGAGCCCCAGGAAAACACAGGGCTACATCTTTCACCCCCAGTCACGACTGATAGACTCGTTCCCTAATGAAGCCTTTGACTTGTTTATTTTTTCCCCTCACCGCACGGAGGCTTCTTTAGACAGCTTTGGGCACTGAGGAATTGCCAAAGTGGCTGCTAAATTAAGCAGTCAGCATAGCAGCATCTGTGGAAAAAACGTTGTCCCTTCAACTTGCTTTGTGTCAGCTGCCTTGGCAAGATGAAGAGGAAGAAGTCAACGAGGAGGTGGTAATGAAGGGCTTCACCCAGAGCCTGCAGTGCTCCGTGGGGCTGGACATCACTCTCTGCCCTTCAGGACCTTTCTCCCCCCTCAGCCATCTCTTCTGGCATCCAAAGACCTTTCAAGACTTTGCAAAGCAAATGTGCATCCTCTCTTGTTACCTGTTGATCTTTCTGCTGCTTCAGTGGGTTTTGCCACCTGCACTTCTCTTTTCACTTTCTGCTGACAGTTTGAAGCCCCAAGTGCAGGGAGCAAGCAGTGCCCAAGCTACGTTCCTGGGGGAGGAGCAGGAAAGCAGTATTTTTCACACCATGGGATAAAACCTTTGACCAAACCACGCATCTTAGCCGCAGTAAAAGCTTAACCCCTGGAAGAACACTGCCCTACTTGATCCCTAGTGAAATGCAGCAAGGCCTCATCTCTGAAAAGAGAGACTACATCAATTTAAAGGTCATGTAAATGTCTCAGGGGAATGTAACAGACAGTAGCACTGGGAAAAGAATTGGAAATGAGATGCAAAATCACTTCGTATTAGAGTAAACATCCACTGAATGGGAACTTCTAGACATAACTGTCACCGTCAAGGCTCACACTAGAGACTCAGCTTTGAATACTACAGAGCTCCTTGGCAATGCTTAAGGTGTGCCCCATTTCCAAGCAAAATCTCAATTCCCTGTAGAAATTACCTGCTGCCTCAAAAAATTGTTTCCTTTCTAGATTTACCTGTTCAGACCTTACCCAAGCCAAGCTGAGCAGTTTCTAGGTACGCAGGAAGCATCTTTCCTACAGAGACACTCCTAAAGAGACAACCTCATTTACCCACATTAAATATGGAAAGCACCACAGTAAAACCAGCACTGGCACAGTATCCAGAGTCCTATCTCAATTCTGCACTTTCCCTGTGATAGCACCTGATGGGATCCCATGGCTGAATTGGGGCTTCCTGCCCCATACTCCCACGATGGGATGCTATACGTGCACCCCATCGATGATGCCATAGTTCTTTATATTCTCTTCATAAAATACTTTGAAAAGTCACCAGCAAATTGTAAGCCTGAAGGACAATCTTTTTCTATTGAAGTCACTTCTGAGGAAATTTCCCTTGAGTGAGCCAGTCCATAACAGGAGTCACCACAAACAAACACTGAGGTACCAAAGACAGTGGTCACCGTTCTTCTCACAGCTTCTGGACACAGACTGTGATTTAGCCTCTAGCAAGATGCAGGAACTGAGCCTGGGTCTCAAGGATGTAAAAGGCTGAGAGATTCCAATTGAGCTGAAGAGCCCATCCCCAAACATTGGGCCAGCAACAGCAGGGGAGCCAACACCCTGTCCTAATCACCTTGAAGGTACCAGTAGAAATGCACGCTTTGCATGAGGCCCCTGCTACGCAGTGAGGCACAGCCACCTCTGTAACTTCCTCTCTGAGAGCCCATGGCTGAAGTGATAGAGAGGAACCCCTGTTTTATTAGAGATCTCAGCTCAAGTTCACTGAATGCAACTTCAGATTCATCACCCAGGAGCTTAAGTTAGGAGCCTCATCACCCTTCTCTCTGCCCATTGACAACGGAAAGACAGATGTCCCTTTGCAGACCCCAAAGCTGTCACCCTCTCAAAGCATAAATGCCTCTTTTCTCTGCAAGGAGCTGAGCCCCTAAGAGACCCACCTCGTGCGAGCACCTACAGTAGGTGGATGATTCTAGCTCCTGCAGCCTGCTCCTAACATCATCTGGCATGATTATGCAAAAACCTACAATGCTATCTTAATGAAGGATGAATGTTAATACAAGTTGTATGAAAGTGGTCTCATGAGACGCACGCAGCAAACAAAACAAGAGACTAAACTTAGCCCGTGAGCTTGTGGCTTTGTGTTTCTTTCAGCTGTGAGTCATTGTGTGCGGCAGAAAACTGCCTTCCTCCCCCAGAATATCATGGAAAGTAAGCAATGCCTCACGTTACAGTAAGAGAGGCTCTACACAGCAGGGGCCAGAACTGTGTTACTCACAGGGAGCCTGAAGACTTGGCAACGGCACGGCCAAATCTGTCAATTATGTTTCACACAGGCCATTGAGCAACCAGCAGAAGAGAATCATTTTCAGCCAGTCCTGATCCAGCAAGGTTCAGATTAGAAATAGAATAAAGACCTCTGCAGTTCAAGGTCACCTATCTCCTTTCTCTTCAGTTCCTTGAAAGCCTTGTTCCAATCTCCTCCCTTGCTATCGTGAACGTTGTGCACAGCACAGGTCCTCTCCCCCGAGGAGACATGATCTGTGACTGCTGTCTCGGGACTTGGATGCGCTGCCTGGGAAGGCTGCCAGCAGGACAAGGGAAGAGAGCACCACTCTGAGATTAGCAATGAGCCCGAACAAGCCTTTCTTCTGCACAAATTTGGAAGTTTGAGCATGCACACTAAACACTTCCCAGCAGATTTAACAAATTTGCATTGGCAAATATTCAGTGATTCAGCTCAGGTCTCCCTCACCTTCAAAAATATACAGATCGGGTACCCTGGTGTGTGTTACCCGAGCGTGTCCCTCAGTGCTGTGGAGCACCACGACTCACCACACTGCTTTAATTCAGACACTGCATTCGCTTCACAGTGCAGGCATTAAAAAAAAAAAGTGATATTGAGTAGTGAACTCAAAGGGAAGGCAAGTCAGAAATCCTGGATCCAAGTCTTCTTCTTTGATCAGAAGACAATTTCCTCTATATGTGCTTCTCTTCACAAAGAGTAACACAAATTCCTTAATACCAACTCCAGAATGCAATGCATAAACATGAAGAGAAAGCCACCAGGGAGATGTAAGAAATACACATATACGCAGATTGACAGCACCTTTCCACATGTTTAATATCCAAGAATACCAACTCTTGCCTACTTTGGGACAGTGAGCCGTGATCAGGGCTACAAGATGTGGGCTCTCACTTCCCCTCCCTGCACCAGCGATTAGTCACGCAGCACAAGGAATCAGAAAAGTCTCAAAGGCCATGACCAAGGCAGGTGCCAGGCTTTATAGGAGAGAGAATCACAAAAACACAATGGAGGAGAAGGACTGTCTCTCATCTGAAGTATTGCAAGGCCAGCCAGGATGGGCTCTGTGCCCACACCAGCCTTTTTCCTAGTTTTTTTTTGTAGCAATTTCTCTCAGCCCATACTTGTGGGGAGCACCAGGCACTCCTCTGCTGTCTCTCACTGAGGGTTATCGACACTTCTTTCGGGCTTACAGAGACTGCACGGGGGGAGCAAAAGCTTGAAATCAATCACAGCACTTTACCACCCTCTCCATTAAAAGACTTTTTCAAAAATCTGCTGCCGCTCAAAGGACCTGAATACACAGGACAGTCAAGACCCCCAGCTCATGATGACCTGTTTTAAATATCTATTCACCTTTGGGAAGAACATGGTGAGGCTTTTGATAATGGAGTATAGAAGGTAAAACTTCTAAAGAAAAATCAATAGTTGGACATCAAGTACCTCTCCATTTCAAACCCTACAAAGAAGATGATTTTTGATACGTGCACACATATCTTTAGTCAATGGAGCTGTCAGGCTCATGAGAGAGGGTTGACAGGTTTTTTTGAGCTACCCTCAACCCAATGTTTTATAAACATCACTTTTCATTTCTGACTGCACTGAAAATCCATTATGGGTAAGGAAAGTCATCCTAAAACACAATTAAGAGATGGAGTCATGAGGTCATAGCCTTGCAGCTATGAAACAATGACCTCAGCGCAAGGAATAGATGGAAGATACACTAATCCCTATTAAAGAGGGAAGCTGGCAAATAATGGTTTTTAAATCATTTAAATTTGCAGCATGCTGAGCCGAGGGTGCGTGAAGCTGGAGGAGAGCTGAAATAGCCGTGCCAATAGATTTATCGGCTCCCTGGGGCTTGAGAGGCGCCCCGCTAGCAGAAGCACTGGAGAGCTGGATGAGCACTGCGTGTCAAAACATGCACATAAACACACACAATTTTTGGTCTCATCGCCCAGGGACAAGAGGGGCTTTCTGCTGGGAGCTTCCCTGCTGACACAAAGCAGCTTGGTTCACACAGACCAGGCATAGCTTTAGTTTCAGGATGTCACAGCTCCAAAGCAGCCCTCAGGAGATGCTTTATTGAAAAGCTTGTCCCAAGCCTCTATTCGTACCCACATCTTTTGTGCTTTCTTAGTGCTACAGAGGAGCTCAGAGCTCCCACGAGTTCTTGAGCACCCTCTGTACAGAAGTTAAAACATCAGATCCTCCTCAAGGACATTGCTTTTCTGGCAAGCTCTTCTCCCTCCCTCCAGCTTCAAAACCCTTGGCTTTTGAGGAAGTGCAAAGCTTTCACCTTTGAGCAGTCATTGGAAGAAAGGTTGATACAACCTGTGGGAGGAAGAGATGTCAGAGGAGAAGCAGTCGGGCAGAGGAAAGAGTCTCTGTTCACCACAGGTCTGCTGGCAGTCGGAGATTATGAGATGCAGCTGGGAGGAGAAGTGCCATTGCACAATCAGTCAAAGCAGCGGTGTTTCTTTTAGAGGCATTCAGATGCCAGGGCATCCTACTGAGTCTCCAAATAAATAATATCTGATTGTGACAAGTGCCTAGCGTACTTCTGAATGCTGTAAGAAAATAATGCACTGACATTATGAAAATATTAGAGTGGCATAAGTCAATCCCACTCATCCTATTAAGAACAACTGAAAAAAAAAATCCAAAAGCCCACACATTTGATTAAAAAAAAAAGTCCTCCCTACCATTAGCAATCATAAAAGCTACTTTTCTGGCAAGACTCAAGCTACCTGCAGAGAATTCACTTTCCTTGTCTTCTGACAAGAAACTCAAGGGAAAAATGCCATCCATCCCTCTTCCCTCTATATGCTCCATTCTGTTCCATATGGTGCTGCCTGATAGTAAATGAGAAATTAAAAACATTAGCACCAGCCTCTGCCCTCTCCTTCCCCAGCACTTTCTCCCTGCAGTGACTGTACAAAATCCACTAGCCCAAGCTGGAGGTGGAACCATTTCACTGCTGAGCTCTGGAGTCACATACGAGCGCTCTGTTGTCTGCTCAGTTCATAGATACCAGTTTTGCCAAGCACTGACTGCCCTTCTGAATTATTTTGTCATGGAAAATAACAGACTGAAACTCTCCCCATACATCTTTTTTAATCATTCAAAATATGTTTTAAAAAAAAACAACCACACAATCAGAAATTAAAACTGACTAAAACCTTCGAGTTTGAGGCAGGCAGCAGTAAAATGTAATATTATATCCCAGTCCTTCCAAAACAGAATTTTTAGAGACATTTTTTCTCATTAAAAAAAATTCTGAACCAAAAAGATTTTCCAGTAAATTCTAGTCATAATCTTCAATTGCCATTTTACTTAACATCTTAGATCCCTTCAAAATCAGCCTCAGCACGTGCCATGTGCAGTCAGCTCCTTCATAAAAATATCATAAACTGCATCCAAACATCATTATTTTTTTGATACTTTGGAGGAATTGAATGAAAGGCTCAAGAATACGGGGAAGTAGTAAGTAGGCACTGAGTTTTTACTTCTATTATTCCTGTAGCATCCAGGAGTGGAGGCAGGGGCCGGTGCCACATCGACTTGGAGAAAACTGTCCCTCCCCAGTGCACCCAGTAGGAGTCAAAGCCAAACAAAGGGAGAAGTAGTCACAGTGAAACAGGCATGGCAAATGTGACAAATAACACATCACCACACGTGAGCATATGATCTCTATTGATTAACCTTGGCTCCTCACAGAATAACCATTATAATCATCCCATTTTTGTAGGCATCACAGCCTTTTGGAAAGATTCAAACGCTGAGGGTAATTAAGCTTCTTCATCAGGCTATCACAGAAACAGCCTTGACTTTCACAGGCAGCACTGCAGGCATCGCTGAGCCTCTTGTGCACAAGGATGCTCTGTCGAGGGGATCCCTCAGCCCCACACCTCCAGACACATCAGTTACTGCCCAGCTCTGCTCTTCCTCGTGTACTGAAAGAGTGAAAAATGATACATTAATGAGAAGTGCATAAGTGCTGCCATTAAGGAGGATGCTCTTGCACACACATTTATATACGTCTATATTGTATGTACGAAGGCGCTTGGCAGGGCACCAGGGCAGAGCCACCAAAGCAAAGCCACCAGCAATCAGCTGGCTGGCCCAGGAGCCTGTGGAGATAGAGAATCTGCCCATCACAAAAGTTGCAGTATGTTTTCAAGAGGATGTTTCAAGAAACATTGATACAATTTAGATTAGATATTGGGAAGAAATTCTTTCCTGTGAGGGTGGTGAGACATTGGAACAGGCTGCCCAGAGAAGCTGTGGCTGCCTCATCCCTGGAGGGGTTCAAGGCCAGGCTGGA
>JAOXJM010000002.1:33177972-33194965 GCA_026413425.1 Tringa solitaria
AACCTGGTCTGGTGGGAGGTGTCCCTGCCCAGGGCAGGGGGTTGGAACTAGATGACCTTTAAGGTCCCTTCCAACCCAAACTATTCTATGATTCTATGATTAATTGCTCTGTCAATCTTTCCATGTATGCCCATGATCTGAAACAGCAGCAGAGCAAATCATGACATCTGGCACTGCTCAGCACTGCCTGAGATTCAGGCTGCCCATCAGGGTCCTTGTCAAAGGTTTGGGATGCTGCAGTTCCTGTTCTCATTGGCCTACACACCAAAATGCTCCCACCAAGAGGAGAAGGCCAAGAAGTCCCTCAGGCAGAGCCCACTCAAAAGGCTCAGGAGATGAGCACAAAGGAAGAAGCTATAACATCTCCATTTTTCATTCACTCTGTGAAAGAAAGCTTGCTCTGAGAGTTAAAAAACCCACTGATAACGGACGAAACTGCCTCAGAGTTCATAACTGCCACATCAACAAAATCTATGGCCCTAGCTATGATTCACTCAGCATACTTCAGTCCAGCACAAGCCAAGTGCAGAGAAAGCTGCCTCCTGAAAGGAGGCACTGGCTTCATCATTTAACAAAACCAGTATAACCTGAGAAATCACTGCTCTTCCCACCCTCTTCCCTCCTAAAGCAGCAACAGCACTTATTTCCCATGAAGGAAGCATGGAGAACGGGATGCATGAAGCCTGCAAACTGGGGAATAAAAGAGGTGACAAGAGTCTATAAATACCAAGGAGTAGAGAGGAGGAATTCAAAGATAAAAGTGAGAAGTGGCCTGAAACTGGAAATGGAAAATCCATGCTGAGCATGATGGAGCTCTTACCTATGCAGTGAATTACAAGGAAAATAATTTGCCTGGAGAACATGACTATAGATGCTCAAAAGAAAATGAAGAGATTCTTGCAGGGAAATGCAGTAACAGAATTCCCTAACTAGAAGACTGTTCAGATATTCACTCCTTCTGTTACAAAAGGCAAAAGGGATTCACACCTAATCAAAAAGATCTACCTTAAGCAAGTCCTATCTAGTAAGCCTTTGCAAAGCACAACTCTCAACGAACTGCCAAACCAAGTATTTTTTATCAAACATACTTTTGCCATATACATAAAAAAAAAGAAATCTAGTAGCAGACAGCAATGTGAGAATGCTTCTTCTCACTTGATCAGAAGGTTCTCACTTGAGCCAGAAGTATAGTGCCACACATCAGGCAATGCACAGACAGAGGTAATTCCTGATCTCCTTCAAAAAAAAAAAAAACAATGGTATTTTTGTTATAGACAATGTCAGAATCCAGATTTCACCCCAGAGCATTTAAAATGCATTTCAGTTCACCATGTTCAGATCAAAGAGCTGACCAGGGTGTCAATGTCTCCTCATTTGAAAGGAGCAGCTAGGCATTTGCCAAGTCTCAAAGTATATGGCACCAGCACAGACACGATCAACAACACAAGGCAGACCACATCAGGTGAAAAAGCTTTCTCCCACTTTAGCAGGCAAGGCTACCTCCTTGCATTTCTCTCAGACACTGCCATAGCTATCTGCGTGTTTGTCATCTCTACCCACGGCTGTACTTACCAAAGGGGCCCAGGAATGCCAAACTCCACAGCACTGGCTACCCAGGGCACGTTGTGCGCCACACTCTGGCGATCCTCCCGCTCCTGTGCCCAAGTCACGGCCATCAGCACGCAAAACCAGAAACACAGTTTCCCTCACTGCATTCTGACATAGCTGCCCTGGCACAGAGAAATGTGGCCAATAAAACAAAGTACAAAAACAGAGACTAGACATTCTCTCCTGGACAGATTAGCAGCAAAACAAGCTGTGAGATGAGGCCAGGCTGAAATGAACCTCTTTGGATCTACATGGCAATTCCTTTTGGACAAAGGATTCCCATCTCATGTAAAAGGTTTGCAATATGCCCACCAACCTAAGCTTCTGTGATGTGGTAAAATTAAAACATTACAAGCAGAGTCTTTAATACCTGACACACAAAAAAAGGCAGGAACCCCCCTTCATTCTCAAATCCAGGAGTACAGGCACTGTGCTCACTGACGTGGTCTGAGCTCTGAGCCTACAGACATATTGGCAGATGTCCCCCGGGCTTTTCCAAGCCTTTGAGGCTGTTCAGTCAAGTGTAGATGCTGTCTATGAGCCCCTGTCATTGCTTTAGCTTCTCTGTTTGAAGGTGTCTATAGACTTGGGGCCCCTGTACTAATGCAGCGCAGTTGCAGAAAAAGCTCTGAGGGAAGCTTAAGACCAGGATAAACAACTTATTATGGTTAATGGTTTTCTCAGCATTTCAACCAGTGCAATGCCAGTCACCCAAAGGCAGGGCTGGGAGTCTCAACATTAGCACAGGAATAATAGAAAGTGCTTTTCAAGGTCTATCTTCCCGCTAATGTTGGATTACTTTATATTGTAGCATAAAAATTGTCCAAATGGCAGTTCAACAAGCCAAGACTTGATTCACAGACCTGCCATGTTACTGATGCAGCTGAGGTCAAGAACTGCAAATGGAACAGATAATTAGAAGGGAAGTGCGTGCTGCTGAGCAAACACATCAGGCATGGGAAGATTTTCTGCGCTGGAAATGTAGAGAAAGAGGATTTACAGAACTACCTGAGTATCTTTTCTTGTATTGGTTAGAAAACACATCCACAGGAAAACAAGGACTTGAAGACTTACAAATACACCAGGATATCAGCCTGTATTCATTGCAGTTGCTTTTTCAGGGTTTAAGCATAGGGCTCTGTAGAGACCTGAAAGACCAAATTCACCAGTGGCAAAATACAATGCAGGCAGCCCTTAGAGTTGTCCCCTTATTTCCTAGGAAAATGAGATATCAGGGACAACCCTCAGGGACCAACAGATCACATTCGTTGCTGGAAGAAATGAAGAGAAATGCATTGCAGCAAACAGAGCTGTGCACAGCTTCCACCGGCAGAAAACAACAGGCTTCACGGTCTTCTTTTACACCCTGGAAAGCAGAGCATGAATACCTCACCTAGAAGAATTCAGTTGCCCTGTCCTCTGGGAAAGAAATGCTTACTTTGACACAGAAGCAAAATATCAAAAGCTCTTTGTTCAGTTCGCCTTAGCTGCGAGTGTTTCCAGTTTTCCTGTTTCATTTGAAGATTTGGTTAAATTTTGTGTTTCGCTTTCTTCTCAAAAGCTGGCAGGAGACCGCCAGTTTGGGATGCACCTTTGGGTCTAAGGATGTGGTAGACAAACAGTCCATTCATACTTTGAAGAGACGCTGTGCGTGTAGACATCAGGCAGTATTCAGATGCTTCAGAAGACATACAATCCACATAATTCACGTTGTCAGTAGAGTAATGCTATGCCATTGACAAAACCCCTACATAAACACCCAGCTGGTAATACGATTACGCCCTGAGGAAAAAAAGATTGATAGTCTTGGTGATTTTACTGTGCTATAACAACAGAAGCCATCTTTGTCCAGATATTTCTCTAATCCTTTCCTGAAACATTACTAAATACCATTGCCTGACAAAGGTGAGCTCTACAAGTTAATAACACGTCACAGAAAGAGCAAACTGAAAGCTCAGTGTTAAGCTTGAAGCTGCAGCCCTTTTGCTCACTAATGAAGCTGCAGATACCAGGGATATTTTTAGGATGCCTGCAAACCTTGTTATAATCCACAAAGAAAAGTTTAGCTATGATAGGAAGACATGGAATGTTACAGAAAAATAAAAACTAAACTATCTCCTGGTGCTATTAAAAATGTCCAAAGAGCCAACATAAAAAAAAAGCCTTACCTGACATAAAGCAAAATTTAAACAAATATTCTTCAGTGGTGTAATTCCTGGAACAAAACTTATTAGCAAATTTAAATTAATTCCGCTCCAGGCGTTATGATACATTATCAGTTACTCCCTTACTCCCCTCCACCCCCCGGGAAATATTTCGCTATTGCTGTCAGTCAACTGCTTGAATGCCTGGAGTTTACCAGCTGCATAACATATATTGATTTTTGATGAATGACATCTCTCTCTGGGCCATTATGGTTTTGTTTTCAAACCTTATTTAATTGTTCGCCTATTTTTCAGTGGAATAAATGCAAAGTGTTTATTCTCCAAAGGCTGTAAACAGAGATCTCAGGTCTAGTTTCTATGACAACCTCACTTGATACAGCAAACCTAGATTATCTCTAATGACAGACATGAAGTTTAAATTGCACATTCTGCACAAACAGTGCACTGTTGACCTTTTATTGAAAAATGGAATACAGTGTGATTAGCATAATGTGCTATATGAAAGGGAAAATTGTGGAATAATGTAGATTGTCCTCTAATCATAACTACAGTGCTAATCTCTGGCAAACTGTTTGGCAGAACATGAAGCTTTAAAAATTAAGATTTTTCCCAGACACCATTTTCAAATCCTGTTAGATAGTAATGCTATCACATTAAATAGTTCTCAGATAACACTTGCTGCTTCTGCTGTTTTTCTCCCATTGCAGTTTTTAACAGGGGAGTAAAATTGGACAGGGTTATGCAGAAATACAGCAGAAAAATTTCAGCTATGAGAACTATTTTTAAACCTCCTGAAGGCATTTTTTTTTCATGCTTACAAATTCGTTTGGAAGCGAGAGCCAAAAGACATAGTCTTTTCTGTCAGGTGCTGTCGTCCAAAACCTGCATGTTTTCCTAGGAGGAAAATTTGCATGTATGTGAGTGAATAAACCCCAGCTCGTTTATGGAGACAGAGAAGCTGCAAGAGACATTCTACTTTGCAAAAGCAGAGCTGGAAAATATCTTGCCTTCATACGTAGCAAGTTTCAGCAGGCTTTGATTTTGCCAGCTACAATTTGTTGCTGATCACAGAAATGTCTGCAGCAGTTTCCAAAATGTTAATATTTTGAGGAGTTTGATGCATGAATTGAGGTTCCTGTCGGAGTTGAGAGAGTCACATGCTGCTCTAAGGGGACAGCAGGTTGTTAAGTCTGTCCTTCCCCAGGCAGAATACTTTTAACTTTATTTCCTTTAAGCTTTTGTGAAACAATAGGAAATAATTCCAATTAGTGAATGAGATTTCAGCTCATTTATATTCAGCATAATCAATGAAGTCTGGAGACAACCAACCAAACAAAACCATAATTAATATAAAAATTCAGTTATAGATAGTAGAACTGATGGGTCAAGGAATTAGAGATGAAGCAGGGAGACTTTCATGTCTGCGGTGCCCCAAAATAATGCCTGGTTGACTATTATCCTCCTGCCTATATTTAAAGAAAAAAAAATAAATATAAAAGTGGCATTAGCTGTGCTTCTAGTGAGTGCCAGGTACAGAGGAAAACAATAAAAGTAGCTCTCCATTGATAGTAGGAAGTCTTGTACTGTTTGTGCCTTGTCATAAAAACTGGAAAACCATAGGCACTCTGCTATTACCACCATTTTTTCCAGAGGATGATAATCAGCAACTAGATTTTATTAGCATCACATCAAAGTGGTCTCTCCATCCCTCCCTACTCAGCAAACAAGCTAAAAATGATTTTCAGGTGCTTGTCTACAGAACAATGCCATTAGAGGAAACCTATTCCCTCATTTCTCTCTCACTCTAATGGGTTTATGCCATTAATACTGTCAGCTGAGTTGTTTTTAACCAGCAGTTAAGGCAGCAGCAATTATAAACCATTTTTTTAGCACAGGCAGACTCCAGTGTACTTGTATTCTAAGCAGCTATTCACCACCACCACTATTCTCTGCATATCAAGAGATCTCTGGTTTTCAGGACTTTCCATTTGGCAGTATTATATTTTTATTAATAAGCATTGTCTTCCACTACAGCAGCTGACAGGAAGGAATCAATTCATTTAAAAGACATCCACTTGTTTTCACATGGAGTTATTACACTTGTAAATGTAATCCTGTCATTTGATATATAAGACAGGAAACTCTGTGTTTGGTAAGGTGGCACATCCCAGGATTAGGTATTTCTAATCCCTGCAACACTGCCCAAATTTTTCCACTCATACAAGTGATTATTAAACTCCATTGCCTGGTGTGATGGCAACGAGCATCTGTGGTGCTGCCCAAGTGGTGGGTTATAGGACAGAGGCTTTATTGAGCTCTTCAATGGTACCATATATTTTATAAATCTTTAACAAAGCCAAAAAAGATCAAGATAAATATTGACAACAAAAATGGCAGCAGAAACCAATGTGCCTGAGCAGTAGCTTTACAAGAGGTGCCCCTGCCTACCAGTATGTCTAAACACAAATAAATGAGTGCTTTAAAGACACTGTAAATTATAAACCTGTTTAAATATAGACTCTCGCCACGACCCTCTCTGTCAGACTAATACATTCTCTGAACATTCACTTCCACTGGTCAGAAGAAAGTAATTACTTCCTTGTGCTTCTGCCACATTTCTTTATTTTCCCTTGTAATATTTTTAGTTCAGATACTGACTAATTTTGGTACCTCCAGTTAATTCTTATCCTCTGTTTCACATTTCCTTCAGGCGCAGTTTGCATAGCTCTAGTCACTTGTACAAATATTTAAAACCAGCAAGACAAACCAAGGATAACAATTCCAGAAATAAAGCAACTCCCACAGAAGCTGATGTTTACCCAAACTGGAGTATGAAATATTCTGCACCTCTCTCCAGGCAGCCTCTTCTGTTTCTCTAAGGTGGGATCTGATGACACTCTGGATCATAAGGACCGAAGAGCCGAATTCCCTGCCATTTCTGCATTCCTACCTTCAACCATTAGTTGTTCAACCTTTCCAGCCTATTCTGCATGACCCTGGAAGGACTGCAGCTCCTGTGGGCTGAATGCAAGCGCAGACTTTGAGATGATGAAGGTGCATATATCAGTCCCATACTCATCATACAGAAGAGTCTGGACTCCAAGCCAGACACTCTTGACCCCATGATAGGGCTAATCTGTGAGCAGGAATCACTATCTCTCTTTATTGCCCCGTATCTTCGACAGAGCTGGGATTTGGCTACCCTAACGAAGTGATTGAAAAAGTTCAATTGGGCAAGAAAAATTAACAGACAGACCTAATTAAGTAAATTATTCCCATCAAAGTAAAGCAGGCTGCTAAGAACACTGAAAATTCATGCTAGCTGATACAATCACCTTCCTGCAGTAAGTAAACAAAAAGTCAGACAGCTGAAATACCATTTGTTTTGAAGTGAACTTTTAGCCCCATAGCTCAGCCAAGCGTCCACATATTTTTTTCTCTGAAACATAACCAGCTCTGTGAGATGCCAGACAGCTAGGAGAGCACTCCAGACTAGAAACAAAAAGATACTATTGTCTTGGGACTGCCACAGTCATTGTTCCTACCTATACACATCCCACCTCTGCCGCAAGGCTGACAAAACAGTGACAGATAGCTCTTCCACTCACAACTGCGAATCAAAGCTGGAGCTGGAGTAAAGCAAGTGGCAGAAATGAAACATAATATGCTCAGATGCCGCTGTAAAGACCAGAACCAGGAGTCCCAAAGAGATGCAAGACTCCAATTTACATTTATCCACAGCTTTATAGACTCAGGTAGCTCATCCTGCAGGTGAAACTGGTTTGCTGTTCACTTAGAGGATTTCTAGTCCTCTCCCCTGCTCAGTAAGTTATGAGATCCCTGAAGGGCCACCAAACCTTTAGCTCCCAGCCACAGGCATCTGAGACTCCCCTTTGCCATGCCCATGAGCACTGGGAAGAGCTGGGGTGCTCAGGTATCACCTGAATGTTTCTGGGGCTCTGAAATAAAACATCCTGCAATTCAAGTTCTACAGTTAATATACACTATTACTTTAGAAATGATTCAGGATGCTCTATTGTCTCCCTATATGCAACATTCATTTGTTCTTTGATCCAAGTGTAAACTAGATTTTTAAGTAAAAATTGGGTTGATGTTTACAGTCATATATGTTAAAAGAGACTTAATTTTAAAGAAAAGGGCATCAATAAAAAGGGCTTCTACCCTCACAAGAGCTTCTGTTCCCACCATTTGTTGGCATCCTTTCAAATACTCTTTATAATGACTAAGGACTGTTCGGGACCTTCAACATCTATCTTTGCATCCTCCAGGAAGAATGTAATGGATTAAGAGATGTTGGGAAACTATTGTCCCATCCATGGAAGAGGTACTTAACCAGGCCACGAGAAGCATAAGGGTAAGGCTTCTCAAAAAAAAAAACACGTTCAAAGTCTTCAGAGAGGTGGAGTCTCCTCTGGTGATACTCAAAACTCACCTGGATGCAATCCTGTAAAACTTTCTCTAGGTGAACCTGCTTTGGTGGGGAGGTTGGACTAGATGATCTTCTGAGGTCGCTTCCAAACCCTACTATTAGTGATTCATCTGCTCTAGCCCTTTTCTTGTTTTCCAGCAGGGCAGTGAGGTGATGCAACACCATAAATGAGTGAATGTGAGCAAAGAGACCAATCCCAAAATGGGTGATGGCTTGCAGTTTGGGTGGCTTCCTGCCATACTGACAGGCTGTAGCAGAATTTGAGAATTATATTCTTAATCAGAGACTGTGAAAAACAAGATGAGAGTCAAACTGCCAGGCACGATAGGAATGTTAGGCAAAGGTGTCTATAAACTTCTGCTGACCCCTTACAGCAACCAGGTCGAGAGCTCTTTCATTAATGCTAATGCTTTTCATATTAGTGCTTCACATGAAGAAATCCTGCTGACTGCTAGGGTCAAAGAGTTCACAAGATGCGTTGGCCACATCAGCAATACACTGATGATTGTTTCTGACATGACCCCACAGCTAATGAAGGGCCATTTGTGAGGGAATTGCTTTTCACACAGAAAGAGGTTTGTGATGAAGGTATAAAACACATCTGGAGTAGGAGACGCTGCTTCTTTCATGATGCAGTAATGAAAGAGACCACCATCCCACCGAGACACGGTGTATCCGTGGAAGTCCCTGCATTTCTTTTTCCCATTTCTGTCACTAAGTTTTCCCACACACAAGATGCTGCTTTCACATCTCATTGCTAAATGACCAACACCCCCTCTATTCATGATCCCCATGTCAAGTACTACACCTGTAAAATTAGACATTTTAAAGCCCAGGTCAATACTACAGCTCAGCATTTCTCCGCCTACTCTATCTCCTGTATCTCTCTCTTCTGGGTCCCCTGTCAACAAGGCTTTATAAAGGATAAAGGGCTCACACGTGCTGCAGCAGGGGGATCACAGCGGCAGCGGGCAGTGCAAAGGGCTAACCAAGTAGTCCTGATCTTTTGTGTGGCCACTTATATTGCTGAAGCTTTTCCTTTCTAGCTTGTAGTTGGAGCCACAGTGCAGAAAGGATCCCGGGAGCAGGGAAGGCACAGTGGCAGAACAAGAAAACCACTCAGCAAGAGGGTGGGTTTTTTCAGTAAGAAGCCGTCTGAAATCTGTTCTACGGTCTTCTATTGGGATACCCACAGCCACAAATCAGCCAACGAGTTTATCCTTGCAGCGTAATCCCACGTTAGCCAACATTTTTATCTCCTTTGGCTGAGATTGGTTCCTGTGCGTGCCCAGGCACGAACCTACCACAGAATCATAGGAAAGAGGTCTGGAGAGGGATTCAGGAGGTCATCCAGAACGGTAAGTTAATTCTGGCACTTGTGACAGATATGTCTCTAACCTATCCTAAAAACATTCTACAGAAACCCCCAAGAAACTGGGCAAAGGAGCCACTCTTCTTGTTTAAAAGAAAGATATTTCCTATTACTGTGTCTTCCCCAGATCTCAGGAACATCCTTCACTTTATGTAAATTATGCTCTTCTGTGATAGCCTGAAGGCTCTATTCCCTTACAGATAACACCTTATCTGTTTATAAAAGACCTCCACAGACTTGCATCTTTAATTTGCTAGTGAATAATAGTTTCATTACCTAATAGGAGGGGCTACATGTATTATGGGGGACTGCAGAATTATAGGGTTTTTAATCATTTGTACCCTGGGGAGAGCAAGTTACCATAATCGCGTATAAGTATATAGGTATTACAAGATTTTGAGGAAGAAGGGAATACATGCGAATCTACAGAATCAAACAGCAAATCTACAGAGATCATAAGCAAGGAACAGTCACGCTGAGAACATTTCCCTTCATCACCTTGAAGAGGACTTGCTGGGAGAAAAGAATTCCATAATATGAAAAATGCCAAGATGTCAGATATTCCTTTTTATCCCTCGGTGGGGTGAGACAGTATCTTTCTCAGCAAACCTCTTCTGTTGGGTCTGTTGTTCTTTGTGTAAACACGATGTGATACCGAGCAAGGAACAGCAGTAACAGACTCAGGTATCCCACTCTGCCAGTGACCTGCAAAACCGTGGGTTCTTCTGCTGGAGCTGTTTGTCCCTATGGTCCAGGAGGAACATGCAACAAAAAACTCTTTTCTAAAAAATGCTTTTCCACAGAAGGTTTTAGCCTTGATGAGCCACTGCTCTACACTACGAATATATTTAGTCAACATTCTCAGCTTCTTCCTTAGCTTCCCACTCAGGTAATGGAATGAGACAATGGTTCACAGCTGTATTATTGCTGCTGTTAGGGTTGCAATGGAGAACAAAACTCCAAAAGGCTTCAGAGGACACAAGCAAAGTAGTTGAGGTCAATCTTCAGCCACAGCATTTTTCCCTGCTGTCTCTCATGGAACTGTTTTTCCCCCCACAGAACAAGTGGCAACACTTCATTCTGTAAATGGCTGCAGTTCAGACCACAGTCACCAGCATGGATGGTGTAAATCAGGAGGACTTGTACTATACCTCTTGGGACAAACCAGTTACAGCTGGCAAAGTGCAAAAGTTTTTAATAAGAGCTGGGTTGCTGCCTTAATCTAGGGCTGGCACAGAAAAAGCAAGAGTCCACGTGTCCAAAAGCTTATCTGTTTCATTCAGCTGTATCAGCTGGTCTAATAAGAGATATCTCTCCTTACAGCTCTCACCACGGAAATGGGAGTCATTTATCAAGAAGGACTTTTCTCTGAGCTACCTTGACCTTTTCTGTTGATGCTGCTTTTTCACTGCGATTTTTTACACATTTAGGGGATAGTCACACATTCTAGCTTTAAATGCATTACAAACTTACATGCCCTATATAATAATGGGACCCCAAAAGCAGTTGCAGAAAGCAACTCCTCCAGTTAGATGCTACTGTTATATCTTACTGTATCCCAAGTACTTACCTCCAGCATATATTTCTATACGTAGACTTAACTATGGAGCTCAGTGGATTTATATTGATTTCAATGTTGTCACAACACATGCCAATATGTATACTTGAAGCACATTCATTAAACTTCAAATTATATATACTTTTAAAGGGTGCTAATAGCACCATTTGATGTGGTAATTATTGATATTGGCTTCCTGTAGAAAGAGCACTCAAACTACCAGCTAATTTCACACAGAAAACAGCTGTCACATGGTAATGACATTAAAAGTCACTAAGCTGATCTGCATTCAAAGCCATGCCATAGAGGTGAAAGGCCCTGTAGCCAATTATTACTCCTCCGAGCCAGACAGTCCCCAAACACAAGCAACATATGCAGATCCATCCCTCCTTGTCTTTAATTAGATCCTGCCTACCCTCTGTAGCAACAGCAGTAGAAGTGAGAAGGGCACACGTTAGGCAGCAGGGAAATAATCACAAAGAGATCCCCACGTGCACTGTCTGGCATGTCCTGCTAACACCTGCGTGCTCTACACGGGAAGGAAAACCAGCAGCAAGAGACAATTTTTAGTGTCCGTGCTGCAAAATGTACAACTTCCATGGAGCTAATAAGCACATGGCATTCTGCTCGGAATCTCCCAAGTCTCTGTAATGACCACATCACTGACAGATTAACAGTGACTGTTTTTTCTGGGAGGTGTGGGGACCCAAGGAATATGGGTTTGCACCCATTGCTTATAAGGAAATAACTTTAAAATCATCATTGGCACAGCCTGGTGCAACTTGAGTGAACCTTACCAATTTGCAGTGATATGAAATGGGGCAAAAGCTAATAAAAAGATCCAGAGAAAGGTACTGGAGCAGCCAAACTGCCTCAGTAGAGATTTTCCAGCCAAAAACTCACCTGGCTGTTGCTGCAGGTTCTGACATAGATATGGACATGGGTGTCCTCTATGTTTACTTCATGCAGGGTCCCACTTGCTCCAACTGCAGCCTTTCTGGTAGAGTTGGTACAAAGTCCAATTCTGCTTCACTTTCCAGAAGGAAGAAGTCCCACTGCCAAAGCTCCCAGCCCTCACTCTCTTTCCCACATCTCCCAGAAGCTTAAGTTGATCTTTCCTGCAATATCAGCCACTCTGCAGTAGCAGTGCTCTTGTGAGCAGAGTAGAGTGAAAGAGAGGAAGCGTTGCCTTAGCCTGAAAAAGTGACATGATCCATCTGAGTATACACAAACAGCACGATCCATACCATTCCAAGAACAGTGGTCTATAGGGTCTTTCCCACGCTATTCCAAGGTATCTCCCTTACAATCTCTCCTGCTCATCCCGCACATGATTGTGCTTTGTCAGTGAGTCCCTCCTTCTTTCCCCCAGCTCTTCTCCCTGCTGCAGCCAGTTTCACCCTAGGAACCTGCTCTACCACTGAAAGAAATGAGAGCAATCCTTTCACAGTTTTAATCCCTTTGTCAGGTGAACCCCCACCAGCTGCTGCCTATTCACCGACCTACCTATGTGGCAGAACCAGGTTTCTGATGTGGAATTGATACAACCTGCTAAAGACTGTAGCCAAGCAACAGTCAAATCTTGAAAGCCCAATAACCCAGTGCAGATGTGGCAGCAGCATCCATGTCCATTAAGCATCTACTTCCCAATCCCAGAAAGCACCTCTAGAAATCAGACAACCCCCTGGGATCAGCAGACAAGAAGCACAAGACTAAACCAACACACTGAGTCATGCTCAGAGTCATTCTCATAAAAATCTTCCTCCTTCTCTACAGTACACTGACTTCAACTGATTAAATATTTCACTTCTGAATTTTAAGGGCTGCAAATTAAAACAACATCAAAAAGGAGAGGAATTGTAGCATAAATAATCATAGCTACATCCAAAAACTGCAATTAATCACTTATCTTTTTACATTGCAAGTCAGTCTATGAATGTTTTTTTTTTGTTTCCACTGATCTGCATGAAACTTAATCTGAATTAAAAAAAAAAAAAAATCACTGCCTAAGAGTTTCCAAAAGGATCCTATGAATTTCACTGTCAATGAGTCAAGAATGACCAATACATAAAGAATCTGCAGTAGGCGAAGACTTTTGGATTTTCCCTCAGAAAAAAAAGGAGGAGATCTCAGAGCCCAGGGAAACTAATGGAGTGCACGGAGCGGGAAGGGAGGGTCTGACACTGTGCCCTCAGAGCTATGGCTCAGACTAATGAATTATCTCTGCTTGGTTAAATCTCTGGCATTACTAATCAGACAAGAAGCATAAAACGGAAAGTTCATTAGCAAGATCATAAAAGAGTCATACTGACAAAGATCATTCGACTTGGCGGTAGGAAGGTCAGTTACAGGAATCAGGAAATCATTTTGTTTAAGGAAAACAGGTTAGACCAAAAGTAACTCAGAGTGCAGAAAAGACCTGCACTGGAGTTGTGTTCAGTGTTCTGCTTTATTTTTGGAACTTAAACAGGGAAAGGTTTCCTTTGACAGTGGATAAACTAGACTTTCTTTAATCAACATCATCCTGGCCCAGAGTAAGCTGGACATTATCATCTTTCCCCCACAGCTGATTCATTTACCTCCACCCAGACCCAGCCAGCCCACAGCTCTTCTGCAGCAAAAGCTTTCAGCACAAGTCACAAGATGGTCTCAGAAGCAGAATTTGCTAATTGTGTCAAATTATGTGTGAAGGGTTTACAATATGGATCACTGCCCACTTGGGATTTAAAAGAGATCACTAAAGTAATTTGAAGACTTCGAGATAATTCAGAAACCTCATTCCCAGAGGTTACTAAATGCTTTGTCCCCTTATTACTACTGCAACCATGCTACTGGGGGTTGGAATTTTTCTTCAGGGGTAGGAGGGAGAGGAGGGAAAGTGGTGATGGGCTTTTTATTAGAATAATTAGGAGGGGAAAAAAGCAGAATGTGTATATTCTCCATGTTTAGCCTGTTTTCCCAAAGAAATTAGGAATAATAAGGTTTTACATGCATCCTTTTCACTTTTGAGGTCACTAGGCTATTTCAACCACATTTGGGAGAAAGAGCAATGGCAAAGGAATTCCTACACACCTCATGAACATGAATTAGGCAGCTGGAACAGAGGCAAGAAATAATTGCTGTCTCTCGGGAAAACAATACAACCCGAGTTCGGTCATGAATGGACACTGGAGAGAGCTCTGTTAGGAAGGCTGCAAAACCAGGAAAAAATCTGTGCCTTTTTAAGCCTTGAATAACCCCCACAAAAGACACAGACCTGCAGGAAATTCAGTTGCAGTCCTGATGCATGCAAACAACTTCTAATCCAACAGCTCTACCCGGAGATGCTCCATCGGCTGAAGCAGCCAACACCCAGCAAGCATTTTTCTTTCCAAAGCGAATGTGTGAGCCAAAATGGACTGAGGCATAGAGGAAATTAAGATGTTTGTGCTCATTTGTTTCTATACAAACCAGAAATCAAGAAAAAGCCACTAGTCAAGGTTTTCCTGCCTCATCCTCAACACTTTGCTATTGCTTGGTGGGAGTAAGCAAGTTGCATCCTTGCCAAGAGCATAGCTGCATCCCAGCAGCCCTGAGCACTGATTGTCAACACAACAGGAGCTCCTTCACCTCAAAAAACTGTCAACAGGAAACAGAAGAAGGTATTTTCTCTCATTCTGCAATAAAGCTGGCAAGAAAATATTTCAAACATGCAATTGCCACTGTAGCCAGGCAAAGGCAAGACACCAAGCACTTTCCAGATCCCACTCTCCCTATTCAACTGAACTGTGTCAAGTTCCACTTATTTTTTCCCCCTCAAAAAAACAGCACCCTCCGTACCCTACAAGCATTTGTTTCAATTCACAGCAAGGAAAAAAATAATAAATGAGAATGATTTCGAAGCACCCTGCTCCATGCAGGATTAACCTGTACAAGATACATTTTGGAGAATGGTCCTTTGTGTTTATCCACGTCCAACCTAAATTGCAGTGGGGAAAAGCATCCTGACCACAAAAGAGCTAGACAGTTTTACAGCTAGGACACATAACACAATAACCATTTAGCCAGATTAAAGCATACTGAGAGCTGCATCAAATATTGTTTAGAGCACATAAAAACTGCTTTAATATTTAAGTGTATCCCATGCCTGGGCTCTTTAGATTTGCTAGATTCACTGGGGCTGCACAGCTATTAGCTTCTACATTTCATCTTCAATTCCTCTTCACAGTAGGAGAAACATAAAAATGAGGGTCACTGCTTGGTCATTTCATTACCCCTGGCAGAGAAATGTGCTTTGCACAAATGAAGAAATATTTCAGATGTAGATTGTTGTAATGTTGGTGTGACAAAATAAAACCAGAGTTAAAAAATAATAACGATATTATAATGGTTATTTTGTAGAATAACATTAAAATAATACGCAACGTAGCAACAGTCCCCTTATCAAAGGACCTGGTGTATTTCACTGTCATCATTTAAAAGGTCCATTAGCAAGAGCCCTCGAAATGTATGGCTCAAGGTCACAACCAAACTAAATGAGACTGAGCAGTAATAATTCAAAAACATTAAACTGTTTATGGTTAGAAGTCCAATAAATAAATCCTCAATGCACACACACACAAATCTTAGCGACAAACTCCTCTATGAGTCTCCTTTTATTTCTCCAAAAACAGAAACTCAGTGAAAGAAATTGATAATCTGCTTAAACCCAGAAATGGATTAGATGAAATGTCACTTTGGGAGATGTGTGACTTCCTGCCACAGACATGGATTAGGCTGCACAAACTGTTTGGCGATGGGCACCTTTGGAAGCCAAACACAAACAGCGCCTTCATCCAAGTCCAGAGACCCTGACAGGTGAAGGGATGGGCAAGACTCGGGCAGGAAACACGGGCTGATGCAGGCGTGGACCCTCCACTGCCACATTGCCTGGGGACAGCTCACACTGGGCAGCAGGATCAGGTCCCTACTAGTCTCAAGGAGGAGATTAAGCGCAGAAGAAACAGGAAAACAACGCTATTTATGAATCATGACCTGTGAGAAGAAAACAAATCATTTCACTAACCCCTAGCTCTATTTGCACTATCTAAAGCATGACATTTAACCCATATTCTAAGTATCTCATTAAAAGATACTTGGTTTCCAGTCGTACTCTTTTCCTCCCACAAAGAAGTCAGTGGGAGGTATGTGCCTTACCAACTGCAGGGAGAGGTATCTGCTTTACTGACTTTAAATGAAGATGAGAATGTGTTACTACTTTGCAATTGCAACATCCAAGAGAACCATTTCGGGCACTGAATGAGAAATTTTGTTGAAATGAGAGACCTAGCACTACTTACTGTAAGGCTATTCCTCCACAGACTCTCTGCTCCAGCCCCAAGCTCTTCCTTAGATCCTCACACTGGACATTTCACTAGTCTTGGAGGATCCAGACATACATCTCATGATGATCATACCAGGAATTTCTCTATATAAGAATCACTGAAGTTGGGCACATTCAGAGCAATCGAAGTCACAAAAGTGTGGGAAAAGTCATTTAGGTGGTTTTGATGAGAAATATTTTTGGTATATTTAGACACATATACCAAAAGTCTCTACTATGAGCAACAACTTCCATAATAACCTCTGACCCAGAGTATTAGGACCTAAAGACCGAAGCCCAGCTGAATACTAATGAACACAGGAAATCTTTTCCAGTCTTTTTGTTTCTGCCTGAAAACTATTCTCCTAAACCTCCCAGTTTAATAACTCTCACTTTCATAAGCCTTATAAAAAAAGCCAGAAATGGAAACGAGATTCACGTAACATAAATGCAATCAATCTCAGAAACTGATTCTTGGCGGGGGGGGGGGGGGGGGGGG
>JAOXJM010000002.1:33195065-33223634 GCA_026413425.1 Tringa solitaria
GGGGGGAATGCATAAAGTATACTCCGCTGCCACCTGTAAATGGAATTCAGCTTCCAGGTAAGTCACACGTCTTGCCGACAGCATGTTTTATTGATGTCACACTGATCTTGTATTTCATTTCCTAGCTGAGCGTGGATGCAAGAGAAAAGGCCTTTGCAAGCGATTGCGCTAACGCTTTGCATCTGGCTGTGCTCAACAGCCATTTGAAGGCTGTAAGTGCCTGGAGAGCAGTGGCACACCTCTCTGGAAGCTTAATCCACAACAGGAGCTGAATGCACATCCAACAAATTATAAGTTACATATGAGGAAAAATATTATTCTGTTAGCAGTTAAGTCACAGCCCTGCAATAAGTAAATTGCAAAGAAATACAGCCTCGTCTAATGACTATCAGTTGGCCAAAAAGAGCTCAGGGGTATATAACAGGCAGAAATAAAACCCCATACATCTTGATTTAGATACGTTGAAAGCATTTCCTCTAATATGGCTTTGTAGTTTCCCACTAAAATCTTTCAGCACGGCAGCCCTCAGCTCCCTTGCTTGCAGTAGTGCAGCTACCACCGACAAGCCCTCTCTGCCTGGTGGGTCACTTAATCGGGGCTCACATCTTCCCTGCGTGCAGGATATGATTCAAAAGTGACATAATGCACATTCATCCCAATTTCCCAATAATCCCCTTTCACCACTTGTGGAAATGCTTGGTCAATAAAACGTAATGACATTATTGCAGTGAAGTCATTTTCAAGTTAAGTGCCTGGTTCTCTGTCTCTGGGACCCCACCAATAATTAGGCTCCACGGCAGCAGATAAACAAAGGCTACAATTTTGCCTCATGTTTGATTAAAAGGAGGAAAAAAGCTGGGTTTAACAATCTCATTTACCAATCCAGATTCCATTTAAATCAATGTGCCCTGGGAACAGGAAAGAAGTCCCCACTCTTTCACACAGAGCCCCCAGAACCTCTTACAAGTAACCTTCCAGAAGCTCTAACTAACCCTCGATGGGGTCATGGCCCAGCCTTTCTATTTTATCCACCCAAATCCACAACCCCTTCAGCTGCCTGAGGAAGCCAGGGCCACTTGAAAGGAAAAAAAGGTAACTGGAGACTCCCATCAATGCTCTTTGTGCGTCCTCAGGTTCCAGCTAAGAAGTTCAGCAGACACCAACATCCACTGTTTAAATAGCATCATGCCATCACATGCTGCTTGTGCTGTGAAAAGACCTAGCACAAGTCTCATAGTACCTAGAAAGCAAGCCATGGATCAGGGCTCTGCTTATCCAAGTAGTTTGTGTGCCTGGCAATTTCAGGTATTTCTAATATCTCCACTTCCATAGGATCAGGTCTCCACATTCTTAAAGGATCATTTCTCTCAACACATACACTCCCTTCCAGGAAGGAAGGGGGTGGGGGGGAGATTTTAAAAAACCATTCTTCATTTATTCCTCTCTTCAATCCTAACCACAATAGTGTTGTTCAGATTTGGAAACTTGAGGGGCCCCCACAGAGACAAGACAGTCATTTTTCCATTACAGCAGTGCCAAGCAGCCATCCCATACAGCAAGCCGTCCCCTCGCACACCCTGCCCCACGACCCATGCAGAGACGGGGAGCACCACTGAACTCTCAACTTTCTGCAATTTTTGAAGAGCCCCCAAAGAAACTCCCAGAGCAGAGCCTCAGGCTGGAACAGAGACACGTCCTAAAACCCCAAGGCAGGGATGCAGTGACTTAATGACAGTTCAGACCATGAATCTAGAATAGCAACTCGTTTATTGTCTGAAGCTGGAATCCACTTTGTGTGATGACAGATAGCTTAGGAGAAGCAGACCTTGCCTGCCAAGTGAACTTCAAAAAGGACAGGGGGAAAGCAAAAATCTGGCTAGAAACCAAATGCTTTGCTAAACCTAGATAACACGCTGTTTACCAACAGCAAACTAGATTAGGAAAAAAAAAAAAAGAAAGGATTTATGCAAATGTTCTTAATTTAATAACTGTGATCAGATACGGCTTTGTTTCTTCCATGTAATTTGTGTAAAACAAATAAAGTACAAGAGTTCTTTTCCACTATAGGAAATGAGAATTATTAAACATTGCACTGAAAAGCAGAAGAATGTGTTTATTGACATGAAAAATGATCCTGCGGATACAAAAGCTTTTGTACATTAATTGTTAAATGTCAGTGCAATTTAGAAAGTGGTTGCAGAAGGAAAGAATTCCTTTCCAAAACAGAAGTGGCTTTTCCCCATCTACAAGTCCAATTCAAGACTGCATCTTGAAAGTATTTATGGCTGCGTCTTGATCGGTGACACTGGGTCAGTACCCAAAAACATCCTCACTTCATATTGATGTGGTTACTTGCTAGGAGGCATAAAGGAAGTGAAGGATTTCCTCCCAGTTTTATTACTGAATGCTCAAAATGTTTCCTGGGGTAAACAACACTAAAGCCATCTGTTTTTTTCTTTTTCTTTTTTTTTTTAAAACAAAAGGAGAACAACAGTAGCAACTAGCGAATGGAAAACTACAGGTCTAGAGCTATGTAATGAAAAAGAAAGACCTTGCTTTGAAAGGGGGAGGCGAAACAACCACACGTCTTCGGCTGATATATAAACTCAGCAGCGTTGGAAGTCTTCAGACATGGTGTCTCTGGTCTTCTGTCCCACTCCATAAAGGCGACGAGAAATACAAAATCTGTGATTTATCTGCCAGCTAGTTAGAGATGCTTCAGTAAATTAAATTTTGTACTGGCAAATGAAGTAGCTTCTTAAATTCTTCAATCACAGCCTGTTTATTTACAGCTCCAGGGAAAAAAAAAAAAAAAAAGAAAGAAAAAAAAAACCCACACCACCAAACCTTTGCAGCCCTGATGGAGAAAAACAATTAAAGAAAACTTATCATGCAAACGTGAACATATTTACATATTTTCAGAAAGAAGTGAATACATTGTACCCAAAACCTCTTCTGTGAGGCATGCAAGCCCTGCTAGAGACAGAGCATCCACCAGCAGAGCTAGTTGCACTAAATCAAGACAGGACATGTTTCACCAGGACAAAACAGCAGAGCACACTGTGGGCCCTTCCTCATCAAGCACCACCTGGAGAAACTCTGGTTTTAAAATCTCGAGACAGTTTAACTAATACAGAGGAAAGGTTGATGTGTCCATGGGATGACTGCCAAGCTCTCCCTTCCATGTCCAACACCTTTCTCTGCCAAATCACATCCAGCCATGCTCATGGAGATCTCTCCCCTCCTGAAGTCTCTCCTTAAAAGATGCCATTTCCACAGCTCTGCAAAAGCGGTTCTCATAGCTATGGACAATCCATGGATTTCCCAGGAGTACGGTCACAAGTAGCTGATCTTCACTAGCCTTTATCTCAAAAATCTAAACACAGGATTGGCACCAGGGGAGAGAAATATAAGGAAACCCAACAGGAAAAGGACTCCAAAAAGCAGAAGTGAAACCTAATGGCCGAGAAAAACAGTTTGCTGCTCTGCTCAGGCCTGGAGAAACACAGGAAATCATAGAGTTAAATGACTCATCTCGTAAGGCAGGCTCATTAATAAAAATGCTTTTATTACAGTTATACAGTGAGGGACAAGGAATACAGGCGATGCCTACAGCCTTGCAAATCTACATGGGAACAAAGTGCCTCTCCCAGCACCTCTGCAGTTGCAGTCACACAGCTCAGTGTATGTGTTCCCCTGGCACTGCTGTGGGGCTGCGGTTGTGTTTCTCAAAAAACCATGGTGGGATTAATGCAGAAAGAGCATCCTTAAAGAAATTGAAAAAATTGAGAGTATGAAGAAATCTGCCACCAAAATGACTCAAAGGCTGGGGAGGAGGAACTGCTTCCAGTGAGAAATTTGACGGGCAGGATTTGTTTAGCTTATCAAAGACCAAGGGTGACTTGATTACAGGGTATTAAGCACCTCCACAGAGAAAATACCAGTCGCAAAGGGCTTTTTAATTTAGCAGAGAAAGGCTTAACGAGAACTCATGGCTAGGAGCTAAAGCCAGACAACTTCAAATAGAAAATACAATTCAGATTTTCAACAGCAAGAGCAAACTGGCGAAGGACGTGGTGGATTCCTCAGTCCATCTTGAAAAATGCTGCACAGCTGCCTCCATTCATAGCAAGGGCCAGCCCTGCAAGGAGCACTGCTGACACCCTTCCCTTCCACACACAGCAGAGCTCCAGCCACAGGAGATGCTGCTAAAGAGGGACTTGACCTCCCACACCTGCCTTGCAAAATTGCCCCTGGCTGTAGCTGTGCTCTGTTCCACACAAGGTACCTTGATGAGATACATGGAGCGTGGAATAGCTTCTTCTACAGAAGAGGAAAAAATTGGTTGAGACTATTTCATAGATAAATTTGAAGTAACATTCTTTAAAGAGAATGCAATTTTACTGCAACTGATTTTGACTTTCCACCTGCCAAGCAAGATTTAAAGAATACTCAAAGAAGATTTAAAGACAGGGGTTTGGCTACTGGTTTATAAAGCATTTGGTATTCTCATAATGTTTGGGATTCTTCCTCCCGTCTGGCTAATTACTTCTATTTCCTGTTTTCTTTGGAATTGCTACTATGTTCTGCATTGCTGGAATCTGAAATATTGTTTCATGGAACAATATTGTATTTATGCATACCACAAACTCCAGAGATGCTGAAGCCTTTTTTGTACTACTGCTCCAGATTTTGAAAAAATATTCCCCATCTCCAACAAATATTAAGACCCCCTCCCCAAAAAAGCATGAAATCTTCAAATTTGTATAAAAATGTTTAACTGCTAAAACACTATTTTCATTTAAAGCTAAAAGAAAAAAAAGTGCTTTCAGTTTTCAAACGCAAAATAACATGTTGTTAACAGTATTGAAAAGACCCATTTTGTCACAAAGTCAGTTTCTGTTCAATAAACAGCGATGAAAATTTGTATTTCTCTACTCACACTAGCTGCCTGCCTAAATCTGTGCTCCAGCAATTTGGTGAAAAGAAAAAAAAAAACCACATTGATGGCCAGTTCACATGTTCATTTCCTCCAGCTGAAAGAAAAGTCTTAGAATTAAAGCAAAGAACTGTGAAACCGCAGATTTTTCCTAACTCTGCCACAGGTGAAGAGACAGGTCCATTATCACACAGGCAATTTCTCTTTTACTGAAAATAAATATAATACTCAGTTTCAGGAAATACTGCTTTTTGGTTTAGTGCTTTCACATCTGTAAAGGGATGCAGGGTCAGCTGTTGGGAAGCCAAATGTATTTCAGATCTTCATTATGTTCTCTTATATGGTAGCTGAAAGACACACAGTTTTTGTGTATAAAAATTTGGGATTCTGCAAGTAAACTGCTTTGGAAATTCCATTTTTCAGGTACCTCCCTTTTCCCAGCCAGTGTTACACTGCAACCAGCACACTTGTGTTTTATAGTCTTTATCTCCACCTCATACTCAGGAACATTCTCTGTTGTCTTGCTTTTGTATCCTTTTCCCCACACACCACTCCTATTCTCGTCATTAATGGTTGATAAATAGCTAATGAGTGAATTGGACATTAGGACCTCCCTTTCCATCTGGGCTGCATGCTATTTTACAGGCCCTGCTAAATCTTTATTAGATTTGGGTGCAGATTATTGATTTAGGTAGATGAGGTCGTTGTAACCTCATCTCAAAGAGAAAGGAAGCAGGAGAAGCTAAATGTAATTCAGCTGTTATTTTCTGTAGCAGTGCAAGTCAATGGGAGAGAAAAAGTCAAAATAAAACCAAAAAGTATTTATTAAAAAAAGTCATAACTGGACCTTTTACCAAATGCAATGCTCTTACAGGCACTTGAAAACAGAAGACCTGAGATAGGGTATAAAAGTTAAGAGCTGTTCCCAGTTTAGCACTACAGAATAGGTGGTAGGTGATAGTAAAGAGACAATGTTAATAAAATGCCAGGCTGTTCCTAGGGCAAAGTGACATCTATTTATAGAATAAGAACACTTTACCTAAGATATAGTGGTGGCTTAATAAAAGGACATCTTTCGCTTAAGTTATTTTTATTCCTGTTAAATAGCAATATCAGCATCTGCAGATATAATAAAAGCAGAGCTCAGACTTTGTACTAAGCACTTTTGAGCATCCTGTTGGGGGTAACTTAAGCACAGAAACCTCCCAGGAAGTCTGGCATTCCAGACTAGTCCCTCTGAAAGATATCAGTATGCCATCACCACTTACAATCCCATGGATGTGATCACCAAGACTGCATAAACATGTGCCCAGTCCATGCACAGAGAAGCATGAGACCAGTGGAGGACAGCATTAACACAACTGCTGTGCTCCTGGCAACTCAATAGCAGCCATGTGCCTCTACTCCTCTTCTCATAGTGGTCTCAGGCCAGCCCTCTCCTTCCCAGCTCCACCACATAGCTCACAGCTGTAAATTCAAAACAGATGTGATCCCAAACTAAGCACCTGCCTCTGAGATAGAGGTACCAGCTGCAGCTCAGCTCCCCCTTGGCCATCCCCACCTGGCCTGTTTAGCCCCACCAGCACCTCTCTCATCATTCCCTGGCTTGGGGAATGTAACCCAGGGTGGCAAATTCCACCAGGCAGCAGAGAACTTAGTCAAGCTCACAAAGGACTTGTGTATTGTGTGCCTAATCCTTGGGCATTTGGGGATTCCTATCCTAAAACCACATACCAAATCACACAAAAGCTGTTTTCACCTGGACACAGGGTTGTTGTTCACTCCTAATGCACCATGACAGGCTGCTGGCTGTTTCCAAATCGCAGCTCTTTGATCTCCTCGTTCTGAAGCAATATGAAATTCAAGACTGCCGGTTGTATCCAGGGGTTGTCAAGTTGCACTAAGCTCCCTCTCTTTCACATGACACCCAGCTGGTGTTTACCTCTGCAGCCACGTTCCGGTGTGGAATTCCAAAATCACCGAGCGCGAGAGCTGCGGGGAGGAGGCTTGGGTTGCTTGTGCACGCTCAACTCCAGCAAGACTTTGTCCAGCTTTGGGCTGAGTCTGCACAAGCCGCTCTGTCCTATTTAGCAGATGAGTTTGGTTACCTGGAAGAGAGCCAGGCTGGCAGCACAGCCCTCTCCCTGCAGTGCCACGGCAAGGGCCAACAGGGAGACCTGGCAACTCAGCAGTGCCAGACCGAAACGATTTATTTATTCCTGTGCTTTACCTAGTGTGAGCAATGGCGTGGTGGGTACTCGTTTACCTCTTGACCACAAATGACCAGCATTAAACGCTCTGCTCATCAGTATGTGATATTAGTCGCGCAGGGTTTTCTCTCTCTCTGTTTTTGTTAAGAAAAACCATCAGAGAGATCAACACACTCTGTTTTACTGCACCTACAGCCAGCTCCTGACCAGACACTTCAACCTCACAGCTCACCAAACACAGATGCATCTCCAACCCATCCTATTTTAAACCAACCAGAGAGTCAACGCCCCGGGGACTGATGTGATGTCTGAGACACGGGAGAAGAACTAGGACAGACTTCAAATCATACACATTTCCAGGCACATTTGCAGCCTATGCTGAGGGCACCCAGACTGGGCTGTTTTGAAGCTAACACCAAAAGATCCAAGCTATGTTGCAGTCTGAAGCAGAGCAGTAGATGTAATCCTTGCTCTCTGGTGTTGGGGAGTCAAAAATCGTATGCTCTGGTGCATGTCCTGCCCCAGGGAATCATTCTCCAACAGTGATGTCTGAGACACTCAGAAGAAAATTTGACCATGTCTGTCCAAAATGCAATTAAGTAACTACTGCCACAGGGGCAGAGCATCTCAGCCTTCATTTACCATTTTGTGATTTCACATTTACACTGAAAAGGTCAAGACATCCCTCCACAAAACTGGTTTGAGTGAAAAATTAAGTATTTCTATTTGGTGTGTGGGATGACTTGCCTGTCTCCAGCTTCTACTGGGTGTGTAATAAGAGGTTGATTCCTAGTCTTTCTCATCTTCCAAAGACTAGAAAGATCCTTAAATCAAAACCACAAAAAATTGTAGCAGTCGCCTTCACCGGAGTTGAATGTGCACACCATCCATACGGTGGGTGCGTGCGAGTTGTATGCCCACGTGAACGTTCATTGTCTAAGTAAGAAAATGAGGAGAAGCTGTAAAGTGAAAGGTTTTACATGTTTGACACAGCAAGGGCTTTTCTGCAAGCTCCAGTCCCTCACCCAGGCTTAAGCTCAATTCTCTCTCGTTGGACTTCACTGTTGCTACAGCCAGAATTTCCTTTTTGCCTCATTAGCCAGAGCGGTAGCTTGATGTTTTCAGGCTTTGCTAACACTTCCTTCCTTCTCCCCATCCATAATGCTCCATCAGACATCATCACGCTCCAGTGAGAAAATAATGAAGAAAAATGTACATTCAACAGAGTTTGCTGAGACCACTTGCTTTGCTAGTCTCCATTTTGCTCTTTGTTAATTCCTGAAACATTTCTGCCAGGTAATACCTACTTGGCAGCATGAAGTAACAACATAACTACACACTACTCAGATTCCCTGTCTCCTCCTCACCTTGGGATGACAAATATCCTTCCCCCAGCTGATTAGAGTTTATCCATCTTTTCTTCAGCAAAACAAATGCTGAGATTTTCCTCACTTCTTTTGCATTTTGCAATTCTTTGAGAAAGAAATCATTGCAGGAGATGTTTGCAGAAAAGTTAAGGACCCGTAAGTGAGTAGGGCCATGCAAGGGCCACTGCAAGGGCCATGAGAACATTCTCCCCTCTCCTGGAGGTCTGGCTGCTGGGGCTCAGGGTCAAAAAGGTCTGATCCTGACCCACAGGGTGATGTCCTGGCCTGGCTTCAGGCCATCCCTGTCCACATGGAGGTGCCTGGTGTTCTCCCCAGCCTGCCCTTCTCCCTGGGGGCAGTGGGATGGATCCTGTCCTGCCCACCTGGGGAATCCTCACAGCTCCTGCCCCTCAGCTGCCAGCCTGCACACTTGCCTACAACTCCTGAGCTCCCACCTCTTCCTTGCTGCAGGAGAGACCTTTAGGGATCTCAGCACCCCAATCCCACCCACTTACATCTGCTTTTACATCTGGGTCTGAGTCCTGTTCCCCAATTCTTCCCCAGGACTTTGACATCTCACGGCACCAAGAGGTTCAACACTGAGGTGTTAAGGCACCACTAAGAGAGGGCCCTGCCTCAGACTGCAGTCCTGGTCATGACTCCAGGACATTTGCACAGAGAGAATGGTCTCATTTCCTCCACACATTGCAGTCTCCATGAGTGGTCTGTGCTCAGCTGATCCCATGCTGGTATCACAGCAAGCACATGCTAGAATTACACTACTAGTAACAACTTCCTGTGGAAGCTACAAAGAGACAGTGGTTTCACTAGACATTAAACAGTTGTGATGAATGGTTGTGATGGCTCCTCATGTCCACCTTGAGGTGGACTTCACCTTCAGGAAGTCTGGGCTCTCTGTAGGCTTGTCTGCTTACTTAGCATTATAACTTCTTTCTCAGAGATTCACTAAAAACAGCTTTAGCACCAGTAAATACTTCCCCCTAGACAGCAAAACAAATCATGAAGAAACCATAAAAAACAGTCACTGCTAATCACATGAACAGTTCAATAATCCTGAGGATTGCCCAAGTGTTCAGTACCATAATCACAAAAAAAAAGACCAGCCTCTCCTCTCGTGTTCCATCTTTTTTCTCTTTATTTTGCCAAGATTTTCCTGTTCCTTGGATGGGCAAACTACAGTGCTCTTTGCAAGTCCTGTCCAGCACAAACATACTATAGGACAAAAAAAATATTTCTAAGAAAAGAAGAAGACTCAATATCTGTGTCCGCACAGCAGCAAAATGAGATGCTGTAGGAGACCTGGCAGTCCTGATCCTTGGTATTCCAACTGGTCACATCCCTACTTCATATGGAGTCGCTCAAACTTGTGTATGAACACGGAGCTAAGGGCTCCTCAGGCATTTACTAGCATCTGTGGCAGGGAGCAGCAAGCTACAGAAAGAGACAGATATCGGTACATGCAACATGGTTGGGAAGAGATGCACTACGCAGTTAACCACCAAAGTACACAGCTTATTCCCTCCCCACCACCACTCATCCAGAGAAATCTTTGAGTTGCTGCTGCCAAGAAAGCAGTGACATTTCAAAGTAGCCACACACAGATTAACCAGCATTTACGTTGGCTCCAAAAGAGTCAACACAAGCTGATCTTACACCCCCAGACACACCAGGCCTCCTGCTGCCATTTATTTGGCAACAAACAGAGATCAGAGTTTCATATTCTCATTCCTCACCAGTAGGTACCTCAGGTTGCTCACTGCTTGGCTCAGGCTCAAGACCAATGTCATCTGCAGCAAATCCAGAGCTAAATTGTATTTGTGGCCACCTGGTCTGTGTCTGCTTTATTGGCTCTCACTCGGAACACAGTGTTTCCTAAAGAGTTACAAGCTGGGGTAAATGAGAGGGATTACCATATAACAAACACCAGTCAGTCCTCTTTAATTGGGAAACTGTGTTCTATATTCCTAACCATTGCCATCAGACACCTTATCCTTCAACGTATAGATAGTTTTCAACCTGTGGCCCAAGGACACCTGGGAATCCTAGGATGATTCTGCAAAGGGTAATTAAGAAAAGTGAGTCTGTTGTTAATGGGCTTAAATTAGCTCTATGGGGATCCATATACTCACTGAAAAGTTTTTTTAATCAGAAAAAAAAAGACTTATACAGACATCCACTGCACAAAAGACTTCATTCTCCAAGATGGCCAGAAGTCAGCTAGCAACACCTTCTTGGGCCTTAGCCCCCCTCCTGCAAATAGCACACCCTGCATGGACTGTCTGTGCCCATGCACACTGACCAGCTGAGTATCTGGAGATCTCCTGCTGTGCTGACCAACCAGATCCTCAGCCTTTTTCCACTTTGCTGAAAACCAGAGCGCTGAGTTTTGAGTCTGACTCTTAACCCCCATAGCTACACAGAGAGCACACCAACAGAGACGGAAAAGACCATCACAGCTGTAGAAATGCCTTTTATGGACCAACCAGTTGAGCTCTGATACAACTAGACTGACATGATGCAGAGTGGAGGTCTCCAGGTGTCATCAGGCCGGAGGTTGCAGAAGGTTAGCACAATGCTTCTGTTCCTCAACTCTATACTTGTTTATTCCTTTAGCACACCCAGTTTCACATATATATATATTATACACACAATATCACCTCACCCCTTCCCAAGGGGTCTTAGGCAGCAAAAGCTTGTATTTAAGATTTTAGAAGCCCCAAATCCCAACCACAGCCTCCTGGAACAAGCTTAGGGACATCAAACACCTACACAGTCACCTAGATCCCTGTGGCAATCTCTCTGTCTTCATTACCAGCAGAACAAACCAAAACATCTATAAGGTGCAATTCTCTTGCACTTTTGACAGCACAGGATTTAAGCAGTCCCCACGGATCTGCAGCTGCTATAAAGTAAATGATGACAAGCCTACAGCTCAAATTTGCTGCTGTATTTGTCTAAACAGCAGGGCCCTAGGAGCCCAATTCTCTGCAATCTGAATTCCCATCTGAGGCAGCACCTGACCCTGACAGGTGCCCTTTTCCTTCCTGAACTCCTGGAGTGATTCATTTTCCACCACTTCACCAGTAACTATTCCTTTGTGTTTCCCTCTTTGCTGAATTCTGGAAAGCATATTCCATCTCCTGATTTACATGAAGAATCCCTGGGTTAAAGTTGCTTTGGGATTCAAGCCACTTTATTCTTTATGTTTAAGAGTGGCAACCATAATGTTGACTGAAGAGGAACAGTTTTTAATCAGCCAAACCAATACCTAAAACTACCAAAAGTCTTCCTATACAAACTCAACCCAAAAGAACTAAAATCAGACAGCAGAAAGTCACTGGATTTGGAAGTAAACAGGAGAAAACTTCTTTTCTAAAAACAGTGTTCATAAAATTGAAAACAAACGAACATGGAGACAGCTCCTGTAATACAGTATCACTAATCAAAGGCTATAACACATTCGCTTTGAAGAGAAGGCGCGTGTCTTGCCACATGCATCCGGTCCCTTCTAAACTTCATTAGAATCTAGTGAAAAATAAATAAGATAAATATCATTTGCATTTATTATGCGAATTAGAAGAGCTTGCCAGATGGGGAGCTCTCCTCCAACAGAGCTGTTGTTTTCGAAGAGAGAAAAGCACTAGCACTACCCAGCTGTTTGGGGCCTGTGATGTTCCCACTCTTAGAAAACCATCGCCCCTGGCTTCTCCCTGTAATTAGTTAGTGCTAATACCCTTGGTTAGTCTGCGGAAAAGTCACATTCTGAAAGATCACCCTTGCGAACAGCTGTACTCATGAGACAAAACGTCACCACTCCAAGCTGTCAGCCAATTCATCTCCAGTGAAAGTCAACCGGGCCATAAATTGGGAGTTCTTTATCTCAGGACAGCAGACCAAGCGAGGTTTAATTGCTGAGCTATGCTAATGAGCCTTGTTTGTGACACAAGGTGCTTCATGGTGGCTCTGTTTGAAAACATGGTATTGTAACCCCCCCGAGGGCACATACAATCAGCTTAAAAACAGGGCCGTCTGGATACAGAAAAGAAATCATGTAACGGTCCCTTCAGCATGGCACATTATCAAAGGCATCATTAACAGCTGCTTCATGGAGAGGCAGGAGGCTCTCCTGGGTCAGCTTAGATCAGTCCGCTCCTATTCTTTCCCCCCTTCTCGTTTTTTCTAAATCATGAGTTCTGTAAACATCACTGTCAAATCATCTGCAGGGGAACAAAAAGATATCAAGAATTAAGTCTTTCCTAGCAGATAAGGGCTGTGTCTGTTTTTAAAAGGAATTTAAAAAAAAAAAAAGGCAAAACAAAACAAAACATGCCCAGGGCAAAGCAAACAGACAAAAGAATAGTAGCAAAAGTCTTTCTTGCTGACTTGTTGAGACAAAACCTACTGCAGCCCAGATTTCACTTTGTTCCTTTTGGATTAGGGGCTGCTGTAGTGAAGACAGCATTTTAACATTCACATTTCGGAAAAGAATAGCCCAAGTGGACACGAGGCTGGTTTCCTTGTCCAGATATCGTATGCCATTTCTTTTGCACCTTTAACAATGAGGCTTGCTTGACACAGAAAGCCCAAGCCACATTTCTGTGGGGAAGGCCAGTGCTCTGCATCTTTAAAAATCAGTAGTATTTAAATATGGCATTATTATTCTTACCATGCTACCCAGGGACGGGTGACAGGCATCGCAGACCCCATGTGCTAGACACTCTACAAATATCTATTTCCCCAGTCTCCGCAATCTTTTAACCTGGGGGCCCGACCTTGCATATGCTTACACACTTGAGTAACTACCAGCGTCACGTGGCCCTACTGAAATCAACAAAACTGATGAATGGAATGAAATCAGTAATTACCCATGTGCTTAATTATTTGCAGAACTGGGGGCTAAGTGCTTCATTTTTAGCTTTTCACTTGAAAATATTAGTTCTAATCTAGTGTGCCTTACTTTGTGCTCGATCCCACAAGGAACAGTGCGGTCTGGCCTAATTAAGCAAAAGCACTTAACGAAGTGTTTAAGCACGTGAACAAACCCATTGACTAAACGCTGTGTTTAGCCTGCTCGGGCCCTTGCAGGATTGGGGATCCTTCAGCCCAGGTATTAGGGGTAACGTAACTGCGAGCGGGGACATAACTTGAGTCCTGGAGCTGCCTGAGTCCACAGGGCACTGGGCACCTGGGGCCTCCCTGGCTGTTGCCCAGCAGTGCAGCGGGTGAGCCAGGAGCTCTGGCAAAGCTGGGGATCCACCGATGGGTCCCCCGTCCCCTTCCTGGATGGCATCCGGGTTTGCCTGTGGAAGAGGGTGCGGAAAGGCAGCGTTGGGATTTAAAGAGAAGCTGCCAATGTTCTCTGTAATTAACCGACTGAAAGACTTCACGCTCAAAAGCACATCCCTCATTTAACGTTGGCCACAAGTCCCACTCTGCAGCCGCAGTGTGTTTCAGGGGAGGTGAAGAAACAGCCAAGCCCTGCTGCAGCATGGATGTCCGTGGGGACTTGAGGGGAGTGGATTCCCCTCGCTGCCAGACTGGGAGAAGCACAGGACAAGGATGGGGACAGGGACTCGCAGGCAGCACCTCTCTGCACCTCCATTTCTCTCTATTTGCCATGCTGAGGAATTCCTGGGACAGGGCATGTGCATGAGACCCGCTCTCCCCAGCCTGGGTTGCCTGGGATGAAGCCTCCAACAGTCACTTGCTTTCAACAAGCACTAATTTTAGGCCCTTTAGGACACAAAATAATGATAACACCCTCCCTGGAAGAAAAAAAAATCCCCCTGGGCCTGTGTAAAATTAGCAGTGTGCTGACTGTCCCACTTTCGCTCCTGCTATGTGGGGCAGCCTGGCTTATTAATACACTGGACTCATTTCAAGATCCTTTGCTTTCCCCCTTGCAAGGGGAGCCCGGGGGCAGCCAGCCTGCTTCTCCCCGGCAGTGCTGAGGATGTCCCTGCTCACCCTGGTGGCCAAAGCCTTCGTCCCACCACCCTGAGAAGGTAGTGGTGAAAGACAAGACAAGCCAGGCAGAGGTGGAGGCAAGTCGTAGGCTGCCCTGGCCTGCTGCAGGGGAGGAAGAGGAGGGACACACCCTCCGTTGGCACAAGAGACCCCCACCAGAAATGAGGGCTGTGGGGTGGAGGACAGCTCGGGCTCTCCAAGGGGGAGAAGATAAGCCACGGGTGCCCTCCACGCTTCAGAGCCCCTGGGAGCAGCCTGGCAAGGCAGCAGGGACTCCAGTGCTGTTTCCTGAGCAAGGAAGGGGCTGTCCCTCTGTCCTACATGCAAACACACACATGACGTGCAACAAAGCACAGCTTAGCAGGAAAACTCCTCGAAAGTGGCATCATTAACATAATCCAACATTAGTATAAAATATGACCTCTACCCAGGAGCTCAGAGGAGATCAGTCCCTTGAGACCTGTTATCTGCCCAGGTGAAAACCTCCTGTGATGACTCCCCAGGGTAAAGGAATTTCAGAGCTGCTGTGAGATGTTTTCCAGCATGGAACAAAAATCCTGGTGAACCTGTGATGTCCAAGGAGCAACATGGGGAGAAGAGAAAAGGGGAGGTGACCCCCCAGACACATCTACAAGTGACGTGAACGCACATATTAGAGCCTTTCAAGGAGAGGAAACCACACCTAGAAGAACAAAGACCTCAGAAATAAGCTTTTTCATAATGTCATGCACCCTGTTCATTCACTCCAAACTACGGTCTGCTCCAACAGTATTTTATCTCCCACTGTTCACAATGAGTGTTGTGCGATTCTGATCCTGACCCAGCTTCCCTGTTAAACACTGATCTAACCTCAACTCAAACAAAGTACAAGATTTGACTCCAATATGAAATATAACAATGTATGAAGGGAGAGAGAAAAGGAAAGGTCGGGGAAAAAAGATGTCATTTACCTTAAACAAGAGAGGCAATTAAACTGCCCTTGTCCTACTCAGCAAAGCCCCAAGAGCTAAGCCTAAGCAACAAATTTGTTTTAGCAATCAAAAATCTACCAAAACGGCACTGGTTTTCTCTGTGCAGTTTGCCCCCCCATAGGGACATCAAGTTGTTGTGTTGCTTTTTTTTTTTTTTCACAAGACACATTATTCCATTTAAGTGCTTGTGCATGTTTATTAATAGAGCAAAAATGAGTGAACAATGAACTACTCCAGGGATGCTGAAAGGCTGCACTGGAGCAATGAATCAGAGGAGCAAATCCATTTAGCAAAATGCTCATTTTAAGACATGTTCCTTTCACACTTGAGTTATTTTCCTCTACACCTCAAACATAATTAGACTCCTAGTGACATGAGAGTCCTACACCTATGGCACTGTGTACATTTGAGCTACCCCAACCCCCCCACCCCCCCAGCCCCAGCCACACCAAAACACAGGCAGGACCCTGGAGCTACTTCTCCTGATGTTGGGCTGCAAGACAAGCAGAGAGCAACCAAAGTCAGCTCCACGACATGTTGGGAAGCAATTAATAGTCACCAGAAACCTCTAGAAAAACATCCCTCATTGCAGCAAGTCCTGACTTGGACTGTAATGAACGGATGTAAAACAAGCACCATTCAAAGTTATTGCTTTTATGTAATGGATTAGACTTGATATACTGAGATGATTCTCACCCTGCATCGTGTACCCTGTAACCACAGGCAAGCCCAAGGGCTGCAAAGACCTCCTGGGCTGATGTGAGACAGTTTATATCTCCTTGCAACCACTCTACAGAGGCATAGGTTACTATCACCAGTTACAAGTCCACTCCGGAACAGGGAGGAGGCCCCACTGTGCTCAGTGCTGCTGATAAACCCAGTGGAAAGACAGATGCTGGCATGAAGAAATACACGCCTGAATTCAGACACAAATGTGGGCACAATTCCCAAAGTAGTGGAAAATCAGGTCCCCACAGCTGGCCTTCAAAAGGGAGTCAGAGGAAAGCGAGGCATACCGTGAAGATGTGCTAGCTCAGGGCACCAGAGAGGGAAAACACATGTTGCTTACTTGCTATTGAAAGGAATTTAATAACATAAGAAATATTTCATGACCAGCTCATCACTTATCGTACCCCCACAGCTTTGGCAGTGACACCTGAACTCCTGCTACCTGGGGACAACAAAGCTCCCTGAAGATACCAAAGGTCAAATGTATTTTATTCATTTGCTCCTTCCAAACGGGATTGTTATTTACCAGCTGTCGGTAGCTGTGCGCTCGGCAGTGTCAGCTCTCTCTTGGCTTTGCTTAAATAGTTTCCCAGCCAGTGGGAGGCTGCTGCTGGCTTCAGCAGATCCGGGACAGTGGCCGTATCCCCCAGTGTACCCCAAGCACCAAACCCCTCTGTTTACAGTATCGCAGTTTCTATGTTCACTCAAACAAGATTAGCTGATTTCAGACAGTGCCTAATGAAAGCTGAGTTTTCCTGTGCCAGCATTCGCCTTTCCAGCCTGCAAACACAGGGCTGGAAGATCGGCCTGGCATTCAGTCTGCAGCATGTGACCACTTAATGAGGGAGGTCTATGAACTGCAGGACTAATGCGCACAGGCACAAAAGCAGCTACCCAATGAGACTTGCTTCACCAGAGTGGAAGGATTCTTTTTTTTGTGATTAAGGCCCGTGATGGGGAAACAAACCTATTCCTGGCTCTTTCACAGCCCTAGCAGGTGACTATGGACAAATTCTATAACTGTGTTCTACCTTAGGAGTACCCCACTGTAAGACAGGAGATAAAAATGCCCTTTCTCACAGGAGGATGCAGCAGGTTTAGGTATTAGTGGGATGAATGTCATAGTAATGCTTGCAAAATCTAAAGACTAAAATGGAAAAAGCCTTGCAGTGCTAGCTTTAAAAGCCTGCGTGGAATTGCTGGATCGCAGTGGTCATTTGGATCTCTGAGCAACACCTGCAGCAAATGCCATTTCAGTGCTTCCCTCCGCCCTACCATCCTACCCAACAGCAGTCCGCCTGGGAAACATCAGGAAGGAGAAGCCAGCAAGAACAGCAGCTGTTAGAGGCACAGCACAGCTGGATGGCAATAAACATTTCATGCCCACGCAGGGCACCAAGGGACAGGCTCTCCTGCAGTCCCACCTTCAATTGCCGCACTGTCGACTGGGCCATGGCTTCTGGTGCAGAAGGGTGAAGGGCACCTCGCTCCTGAGCAGCCTGTCCCAGCTGCCCTGCTCAGGGCAGGGCTGGGCCATCTCCAGAGGTCCCTTCTTACCCCTCGGTGGCTTGCCTTTGCTCGTGAACCTTGTTAAGTCATAACTTACTCCATGAGTCTCCACCAAAGTTGTTCTCTCAAATAACCATGATGAGAACAAAATTACAGCCTCGGAAGGAGGCAGGACATCCCAGTGCTCCATGACTCACCCAAGGCTGAGCAGATCAGAACCGATTTTAATTCTTCCCTCCAGCAGACCTCTTGCAAGTGCGCGTCCATCTTCAACCTCCTTCGACTGGAGGTAGCCCCCGTGGCAACAGGGATTTCCTTGGGCTCTGGCAGCACAGAGGCAGCTGCCGAATCTTCTCAGTCCTGTGGGATGAGCAGTGGCAGGCACCACTCAATCCATCAGATGCTCCTGACAGTTTGTGTCACCTTTATCCAATTTGCCTCTGAAAGAAACAGCGAAACAACATTTTCTCTCTGCTGTTGCTGGGAGAAAGTCACAAATAAACAAGAGGAGAAAGCAAGTAACTAACTAGAAATCAGTAAAATCAAGATAATAATCAGGCTGAGGAGATGGCGGCTGGAGTTTGTTTTCTCTCCTCTTTTTCCCTCCTGGCAGTCATGGAGCTCACCTCCAACAGCAGCAGGTAAAACACTGCTAGGTGCCTTTTTTTCCTCTCTAAAGAATTTGTCAGCCTTTGCCCCCTGCCTTTAGACAACTCATTTTTAAAAACACACATTTCGGTGATGTTAATATAAAATAAAATGGCAGAGGCTAGGGCTGCCGGGCCTCACCTGGCCCCCACGCCGCCTCATGTTGACAGGGAAATGGTGAGCGTGGCCTGTGCTGGCCTTGGACATGGCAGCCCTGCCTCCAGACTCCCCCGGCTGCCCCACAGACACCTCCAGCTGCCCCACAGACACCACTGTCTGCCCCACAGACACTCCTGGCCACCACAGCCCTGCCAGGACACCACTCACACCGTCCCTCAAGGCTCTGCATGCCTTGAGGGATCATGGCCACCCTGAGGGGATTGGGAGGAGATGCCCTGCCGCAGCAGCCTGGCCTGACCCTTCCGTGGGTGGACTGCACTACTGAGTGAAATCAATATAAAATCAACTTTGTCCAGTCCACACGGTTCAGTGTACCAAGTGTATCCTTTAAGCACTTTTTGTGCCAAAGGTTTTGCTGTCCTCCCATCGTCCTGAATCGGAATGATTATCCCATCTGCTTTGAATTGCTTCAAACTGGGGGTTTTTTCTCTTGTCACACCTCTCTCTCCTCCCTTTTTAAGCCTTATCTCCTGATTTTCCACAGTGCGAGTAAAAGCCAACCCAGATTTTCATATTTCAGACACCTTTTTATTTTCTTACAAAAATATTATGGTTATGCACAAAAACAGGGTTTTCCACGGGCTAACAGCCACGGGAAGGGAGGAAGGCAGAGTCCAGCCATGGTCACAGCCAGTGCCACCAACATGCCAATGTGGGCAGCCTCTGTGCTCACTATCTATAGCTACAGTAACTTAACAACAAAGTTATGGTTGCAGAAAAATTGCTTAAATAATGACAGGTTGTTAGGGGGTGGTCGTCACCTGGAAAGAGCAGAAGGGCACCTCCCCCAACTGATGTGGGCGGCGTGGCTGGACAGCCATGGCATGGTGGGCAACCAGACCTCCCAACTCTGCTCCCAGGCTCACTTGCAAGACTCACCATTCCTCATTCATAAATGCAGGTTGATTTATGACCTTAAACTACTGGACAGGCTTCCCTGAAGCATTCATCGTGGTTTCCATGGAAGTCTTTTTACAATGAGATAAAAATGTGTCTGATCTCTTCCTAACATGTTAGCAAACAGTGAAGGAAAACAACAGAAGCCGACATGAGAATATATTTCAGCTGGTTTGCAAAGACATAAAAATCAGTGATACAAAAAAATTCTATATTCAACATCTTAAAGATCCAACCCACAATGTCTCTTCTCATTATGAAGAATATTTTACAAAGCTAGTAGCTGTATTTGTATGTACAAATCTGTAGCTAGTGAGCAAGGGGTATAAAGGCTGGCCTCAGACAGCATTTCAGGCAGCATTTAATAAAATTCCAAAGATTTGGGTGCCATTTGCCACACCATATATTGTTTAGAGGGGCGGACCTCTCCAAAGAGTAAATTAAAGATGGGTTGGATTTTTTAAACATCTCTGTTCTGTCTGAAAAGCTTGAAATGCTGAAAGCATCATTATGTTTTATCTGTCATGAGTCCGAGAGGAAATGGGAAGAGGGGCAGGAATGGAGTGAGCCAGTAAGTAACACAGAGAAAACTAGTCACCACTACCTATACAGTCCAGCAGAAATTATACTGTTCAATTCTGTATGTATACGGACCCCATATACATTAAAATATTAGCATTGTGTCACTGACAAAGCTGGTTCAAGGTAAATCAAAGACGCCATAACCACATTCACAGGAGTCCTGGAATTTAAGAACAATTAATTCAATTTTTTCCATTTCATAGTAACTTTGACCCTCATATATCATTCTATTTCAAAGCACGTTGAACACCTTCAAATTCCAGTGTTGTGATGTTTTGTGACATTGCTGAACAATACAGCTGCTCTGTCTGCTGTCTCAACGGGGAATGGTAAAAAAGGAAGACTCCTGGCACCTGTTAAAATTCCATTAATAAGAAGCAACCCTGTTCTAGGAAGAATTTCACCTCTCTCTTCATTTGCAGATGAGTGAAAACCTCTCTCATGCCTACTCCCTCTTTTACAGGCGCTGTCATTTCACCAGCATTCCTCCACACCACAGCGATGGCCATGATCAAAATAACTATCTAAATGAAACCATCTGGACTCTGCGCGGGTGAACTTATGTTGTGAGGTTTTCATGAAAAACAGCACAACATATCTAGAGTGAGGTGAAACTTGGCATGTGTCAGAATCAAATAGTGAATTTTTTAAGATTACTCACAATTTTTAGGGAAAAAAACCAGAAATATTAAAATGAGCAGGTTTAAATGTTTTATTTCAACAAGGCCAAGACACTCCAGCTTTGTATTCTGACAGCCACGGTTGCTGAAACAACACTAAGAACCATTTTGAACTAACCATAAGGTTTTAAAACTGTTGTTCAGATACTGGTGAATTCCACATATGTGAAACACTTCCATTTCATTAAAAGCTTACAGGTATACTGTTTTCAAAGGGGTGCACTTTGGTTCCAATACACGTGTAATGCGTGTCTAGGTTCTCAGGAGCATCACAAATTTAAAGGAAAATCCAACCAAATCTCATCACTGTTCATTTTTTATTATCATTGCTATTTTATAACCTTGCATAAAATCAGTTCAATAATATTGGCTTTCAGTAGCATGCACTTTCAATTTTTATAGCATCTGAGTGTTAAATTTAGAGGAAAGTTGTTTATTAGTTTAGGAAACAATGGTATTTATTCACATTCTCTTTGTTTCAAATGGGAAGAGCATTCATACTCATCTGGAAAGCTATAATGATTTGCTACCAGGACAAAGATGCTGAGAGAATCAAGATGACCCCTTCAGAAATTTGAATGGTAGAGAAATCTTCTCACAACTAAACATACTTACAAACAAATATTTTTGCTTTCTTCAACTGCTTGAGCAAAAAGCCAAGTGCCCAGAATTGGTAAATTATTGGGAAAATGGTAACAAATGGATAAAATATTTACAAAAAAAATACCAAAAAAATAAAAAACAACACAGAAGTAATAAAATATGAGGAAAGGTTCCCCACCCTGGGGGTCCCCACCTTCCTTTCTCACACCAGGGGAAACAACACACAACTAGAGGGCACAACATTCACCCTTTCTTAGCAGTGGGAAGTTATGACTGTGATTTTTGCACTTTTTGCCCGAGTAATGAGACAAAAAAGTGGAGTATGTTGTCACAAAAGCTCTATCTCAATAATATAATTACAATAAATTAATAAATAAGGATAAAGCTAGCAGGAGACTTCCCATTAATTTCAGCAGGATAAGAATTTGAGCTTGTCTTTTTCAAAGATCAGGATCCAAGGCCATACTGGAAACCTGCATTTACACTTGTGCCTGTGCATTTACATCTGCTAAGTGGCCTATACCATTGATTGTTCTGCCTGTTCAGAAAAGAGGATTTAAACATTTTTAAATCATTTTTTCTCCATGTGTCATCTCCATATTCTTGCTGGCCTCACCTGGCTCTGCTTTTACTTTCAGGTCCTTAAGGCAACAACTTTTCCTGATCTCCTTCCCCAGCAGTAGGACACATTTCCTCCTGGCCAGTCTTGCCCACCCCTAGCGAGTATGTCTATACCAGCAAGGGCTCGAAACGCAAACATATCCATTTCCCCCTCTAGCACTGAGTCTATATTCAGAAACCTTGCTTTTTCCATGGAAGTTTCATAAACAAAATTCTGTGACATGGAATTGTACTTATTTTAGTTTGGAATGGTCCAAAATACCCACCCTTTCATCCTTCCAGCAGCTGTAGTGAGGCTACAGTGCGCAAACACAGGGCATATGTCTATAGCAAGTACCTCCTACTGGACCAGCCTGATGTCTTTTAACTGTAAAATGGTGGAGTGTGTTGATTTATGTGCTAACATTGATGCCACAAAACGCTGCATGACACATGGCACTGACTGAGAAACTGGAAGGGCAGAGAACTAACCTGGGGCACAGCAAATAACCCGGACACCGGCTGACAAATCTCCAAGAGTAACGGTAAACAAGGAATCATCACCCGCTAGTTTCCAAGAAGCTCCACGGTGATCTATTCTCAGCCCGTGCAACATCTTTACTGGAAGAAAACATGAAATCATGCTCTAATAAAGTTGCAGATGACACAACGCAGCGGAGCGGTAGCTGAAGGGGAGGATTTGTCACTGCTGGGTCTCATGGCGGAGGGGAGGCAAGGAAGCCCCACGTGCTTCGGTGGGACCAAGTCGGGTCCTCCAGCTCCACACTCACAAGAGCCAGGGCTTTGTCTTGGGAGTCCAAGAGGCTGCAACAGATTTGGGGACACGGTGGTTCATCAGCGAAGCTCAAGCACAGTCATTACAGATGGGGAATCACTGAGAGTGTTGTGTTAACGCCTTCCTTGGTGCTGTCAGAGCTCCAGCAGCACCTGGCAGGGCCCCATGTTTGCTCCCGCTGCCTTTTGGGGTGTCAGCCCCCAGCACTGCATCACGGTCATCAGGCACAAGGGTGGCAGGGCTGGCCCGCTGGCAAGCACCATCCCTGGGGAGCAGGAATGTGCTGTCCCTCTGTCTGGACCGTGGCTCTCACCCTGCCTTCTCAGAGCCCTGCTGTGATTTAAAAATATCCTTTCCTAGACTCTCAGCAAAGACAAAAATCTTCTGTTTTACAGTTTAACTCCTTGGGCATCGTATGATACAAATGCTGAAAATGGACAGGCATAAGAGACCATTTAGACACCAAAAACACATAAATACCAAGGGCTTTGCATGGAATTTCAGATCATGCCTGTATTTTGAAAAAATAAGGGAGGGCTACGCAGGAAAATATCACCCTTGAGTATCCACCCACTACAGGCCACTGTCAGAAACAAAATACCGACCTAGATAAACCTTCGGTCTGAACCTATTTTTATGTTCCTACTCAGTCGTACACAATATTTGAGTGTAGTACTGAAGCAAAGAATGCAAATCTTCCTGCACTCCTGGCATTACTGATGTAATTCCCGCTGGAGGGCCGTGTTAAATTTAGAGCCCACAATTCATAAAGGATGTTGACAAGTTGCAGAGAGTTCAGAGAGGAACATGAAGGATGGAAAAATAGCCTTTGCAGTTAGAGATCCAGGAGCTCAATCTATTTAGTTTATGAAGAGAGGAGGTTAAGGGATGGCTTGGTTAAAGTCTATCAATGTTTACAGGGAGAATGAAATTTGGAGATCAGGGTCCTCAATTAGCATAGGAAAACCTTGACACTGAAAACAGACAAGTTCTGGCTGGAAAGATGGGGCACGTGTTTAACAGTGCAAATAATGAATTTATTACTGAAGCCAGAGCTGGAGCAGACAGGATGATTCTTCATTACAGGCTTTTTTGAATCATATTTGGATGGTTTTTTTTCCTAAAACAACATGCTGAAATTCAAACAAGTGCAAACAGAAGCAGCCCTGTGACCTGTAGCATCCAAGGAAACAAACAGTAATGCTCCCTTTTGCTTGTGTAACATCAAAAGTCTTCTCTCCCTTCTATCAGCAGCCCTGACAGTAATTCCAAACATGCAAAATGGTGTGCGTATAATCCTGACGGCAGATCCTTTGGGCAGGTCTGGTCTGTGTGCAAGAATCAAGCAGCTCTCTGGTCTCTCTGCTAATAGTCTCTCACCTGCATGTGCCTGGAACCATAAAATAACATTGTAGTGGTTTCACCGGTGCTTTGGCTCCCCAAAGCCTGAAGTCAGGAGGAATGGCACCCATGCCACCTCTGCCAATGCCTCCCCCACCCATTCCTGGTCCCTGCCAACAGTGGAGAATCCTTTGACTCACCTTGGTCCAAACAAAGTCAAGCAATCCTTAATTATCCATTCTATGTTTCCCTAATACCCGATGCCAACCGCCCTCGCTGTGCTTTAAGTCCATTCCTCTGTGTCCTATCCAACAGGATCATGGAGAACAGATTATGCCTTTCTTTGAAGGCATTTAAGACCATTTTCACGCCTCACTGCAGTCCCCTCCTGACTCGACAGCACCAATTCTTTCTACCTTTCCTGAGAGTTCACAGCTCTCATTAATTTTGCCGCTGGACTCACTCCAAGTGCACCTCCTCTTGCTTGATTTGTGACCCCCCCAAACTCGACACGGGGCTGCAGGTGTTCCACAAACACACACCAAAATCCCAAGATTTGTCACACGCATCTGAGAGCAGAACTTCGCCCTCTTTTAATCCCATCTCGTTTATCAGCAATATAACATTTTGCACATTATCACCCCAATTATAAAGGCTTGTAGGTGATAATGAGATTCCACTGGATATATTCCAGCAAAGCACATTCTAGGTTTTACTAACTTCATTAACCAAGAAAAGCTGGTTAATGGCTGAAAAGTGCAATGATGCACATAATCATACCAGTTGCTTTGCTACTACAATTATATTATTAAGATGGATCTTTGAGGTACAATTTCCATGTATAATTAGTGGTTTATACTTTCAGGAAAAAAAAAAAATCAAAAGCACCCAAAGGTTTGAACAAAATAGTTCTTACTGAAAACACAAATGAAGTCATGCTCTCTGGGTCAGATTCGGGACGGGATTTGTGAGAAAAGAGGAGCACAAGAATTTGGAGACTTAACACAGGCTCCCAGGGGATGTGAAATGCCGAAGTGCAAACTGCAAACCTCTCACACTGCTGGGCACAGAGACCCGCGCATGTGAGCACCCAATCTCACGTATCATCTCTGGGCATGACATCCATCCATGGGTGGGCAGGAGCCAGCTTCTCCACAACCTCTGTACAGGTGGGACCCCGTAGACCAGGGAGTGAGGGAGAGCTGTGGGGTGGGCAGGGTTTGTGCCCCAGCCTAAGCTGTGAGCATGGTGGGAGAAGGACACAGCCGAGGAATGAGGGAGAAGCCCTTTGGAGGCACGTCTTGGAGGAAAGCAGTGAGAAGCAGGTGATACCTTCTATGCGTGTGGCCCTGGCCAGGCACTGGAGTGGCTGCCAGTTGCATGGGTGCCATTGTACGTCAGGGGAGACACCAACCCCTCCACAACACCAGGGCTTCCCCAGGGAGAGGGCTCTGCCATGGGACACCCCTTCTCACCCAACACAAGCACCAAGCCTCAGAGCAGCAGGACTCATGAGGTGCAGAGCAAGCCCTGCCCCTCAGAGACCTCCAGGGACCCTCCCCAAGCCAAAATGTGTTTGACCCGAGATGTTGCCATTAACATTCCGAGGGCCATTCACCTTCTTGCGCAGCACAAAATGCTCTGAGAAACAACTCACGGAGATTGTATCTCTTTTCCCATAAGATCAGAGGAGGTCAGGCTCCAAACACCAGCCTCCTCTGTTCAGCTGAAGGATACACCCAATGTCCCCAAACATGTTTGCTGAAAATTTCAGAGTGGAGGTGTTGAATCTTTAAGAACATTCAACAAGATTTCCACAAAATCTTAAGTGTTGATGTTAACAGTGACTTCTGAGAAGATAAAAGATCCCAGAATATATCAGAAATGTAAAACATTTAGGCTGATTAAAATCCTTTCCTGTTGTTTTCTTGACTTCAGTATTCTTCTGTTGTTTCACTATTTTCTTGATCATCACTGCTCTTCCCCGTAGAGACAACTTCAATTTCAGATTAAGAAAACGAGCACCGCCAAGAAAGCAGAACAACAAAGAACCCTCTTTACTCCTTTTACCAAATAAAAGAAACCAGAAAGCAAGAGTGCTAGTTTCCAAGTGCAAGCCTGTTTTTTCGTTTGCTTTTCTCTTACAGTTAAATCATACTTATCAGCTTGACAAAAAATGCAATGACTGTTTTCCACTAGGAATTTTCTTACAAATTTAATCAAGTTGTCAGGAGAAATACTATTATCCTCACCATGTGAAATTAATGTATCAGGAACTTATCTACTGTCTTGCATGTGTCTATGACATTTATATGGATCGACTAATATATATGTCTTCTGCTTGGTAAAATTTCACGCAATAAAAAGTCTTCAGCACTGAATTTGCGGTCGTCTTAAAGTCCTTGATATGGCTGGCTCTGCCTAGGAGCTTAGCAGGAGCCTTTGCTGGATTTAATCAGGCAGACAGACCTCAGAAATTCTGCTGGAATTCTTGTCGCTATTAGAAATATGCACCAGCATTTGCTAATTCAGGTTCAGAACCGATTCAGAAACTAAAAGCAATAAATCCTCATGCAAGTCTCGAGCTCTTTTAAGTATATCCCGGAGCAGTAATTTTTGGAGAGGAGGAATACATAAAGGAATGTAGAGTGTCTAGCCAAAATTTTATTTGAAATACTCTTTTCAGTGAATCCAAAACAGAAAGCCTCTGCTTTTTCCCCAAATGCATTGGCTTGGCCTTTCACTTCCATGACCTTGCAGAGGAGACAACAAGGCAAAGCTATCAGGACATCAAGTGTTTAAGTAAGCAGGAGCTTTGTCGCTGGTATCAACCAAACAGGGTTTTACCCTCCATTGCAAGTCACCGTAACATCTCTCTGTGCTTTACAAACTCTGCCGTCTCCTGAAACCTAACAGAAACTGCCAACTTTGAGGAAAACTGCAAGCATATTAGCAAGGGCTGTAGAGGTGAGCAGGTACTTATGTTCTTGCTGAACTGGGGTTTCACTTATTATTAAAATGGAGTTAAAAGAAAGCATGAAACAGCGTTAACCACGGGCAAAGCCGACCGACGCTTCAAATTTAGAGGTGTGAATCCCTCCAGGAGGCACTGACAGCACGAGCCCCTGACACCCAGCTGTCGGGGCAGACTCTGACAGAGGCACACAGTAATAACCTGCCAGCCACGGTAAGCTCCGAAGACGAAACCTGGGCTTCATCGGAGCCGGACGAGTCAGGATTTCAACCTCAGCATTTCAAACCACACCAGGTCTCGGGCTGGTGTCGGTGGGCGCAGTCACATCGGTTGAGCAGCTCAGCGTGGATCAGCTGTCGGTCCCCAAACACCCATCCTGCCTCGGTGGCTTCAACCTGACTTTGAGATATCCAGTAACAATAAAGCCCAATAATGCAGAGTTTGATCTCGTTCACTATAAAACTGCAAAATTAAACTGTTTTCTGTGCTATTCTGGGTTCACAGGATCTTTACAGAAGAACCTGATTTTTAGTTTCAGTGAGGGTCTGGTTTGCTGTAAGAGAGAAAACTCATTCTACATTTAGAAACAGAAATGCTTGCAGCATTTATTATGCTTCCCTGATATATTTATAAAACGCATAAACACAATTTTTTCTTAAACAAAAAACCCTTTCACTTTTCATAAAAACTGTTTGATTTTCTCATAAACACTGTATGTGAATTTCTATGCCACTCTGACATTTTTCTCCATGAGATATTAATGGGAGTGACTGTATCCTCAGGAAAAATATGCTTCTGCTGATAAACATTTGATTCTTGGCTTGTATTTGTGTTCTGCACTGGTTTGGATGGGCAAGTCAAAACCCTGGCTGGTCGCCTACGACCTTTGCATTCTCCTTTAAATTCCATGCATTTGCAAGAGATGATGGAAGAGCTGATAGTGTCTACTGTTTCTCAGCCATGATAATCAGAGCGGATACATTTTTGATTGTAGAAATAGTCTTGTAATGGATCTTTTTTTTTCTTTTGACAGCTACTATTTCCAACACTTTTGGCACTGCTCTGAATTTGAAGACTTAAAAAAGTCTGTGCCCAGAGAACACTTTGCCACCTGCAAACTCTCTCAGCTTCGGCCGACAAACTTTTCTGGGGAAGAGGAAAATCAGTTTTTCTCCTCTCTGCACTGTCAGCCCCCAAAAGATGAAGTCTCTTCTCCTCCCATTTGCTGTCAGCCCTGGAGAGGGCTTGGCCATCACCTCGGCAGCCCCCATGCACACCCCCCTGCACACCTACCACTACGGCCACAGCCAGGCTGATGCTGCCAGACTGCAGTTCAGGCTCTGCTGAAGGCTCAGCTTCCAACCATAAGGGATGCAGAAGATGCCATTGCTACAGATAAAACCAAATAGGGGAAAGGAGATCATTTTGCTGATCAAGCACTCGGTCAAGCAGAATCATAGAATGGTTTGGGTTGGCAGGGACCTTAAAGATCATTGAGTTCAACCCCCTGCCCTGGGCAGGGACACCTCCCACCAGACCAGGTTGCTCCAAGCCC
>JAOXJM010000002.1:33239074-33262588 GCA_026413425.1 Tringa solitaria
GAGGTGTCCCTGCCCAGGGCAGGGGGTTGGGACTAGATGATCTTTAAGGTCCCTTCCAACCCAAACCATTCCATGATTCTATGAAATCAGAGGCACAAATGGCACTGGATTACATGATTCCACTACAAACAGCATTCACCATCCTTTAGTACATTCTTTTCCACCAAAAGGATGTTAAGAATTGTACCCCAGCTGTGAGCACACAAAACCGTGTCAGATACCAAACCAGCTGCTCAAACACCAAAACTTCTTGATCTATTAAAACCAACAAATCCCCACACTGAGAGCCCTCAGCTGTTCCTCCCCTATGGAGTGCTCCGTTCCAGTCTGCTCCCCGAGACACCCCCTGACAGCCCCTTCCCCTCCCCGAGACACCCCCTGACCCTGACAGCCCCCTCCCCTCTCCAGGGAGCACCCACACTCGGGGCAGGGACCAAAGGGGACTCTGAACCTGAGGATGCCAGAACTGGAAGACATGGGTTCTCAGGCTAAATCTACCTGCCCTTACTGTATTTTTAGAACACAGCAGAGGATTAATAAATGTACATAATTAAAACAGGGTAAGGTATGTAATTAAAATAGGTTATTCATCAAAATCAATACTGTTAATAGTGTGAAACCCACAAGGCCTCGTTTGGAAACACTTCCCTCACGTTTTAATGGTCTTAACAAATGAGCCAGAAATTACTTTCTGGGACATCTACCTTGATAATTTAAGTACAAGGATTTCATTCACCCTGAACACAATCCTACTATGAAAACCCCATACTAAAAATGTTACCCTTCTACTGCAGATGTGAAATGCTACTATGATAGATAAGAGTACAACTAAAAAAAAGGTAAGATTCAAGGAAAAATTCTCAATTACACTAAAGCTTCTTCTATTACTTGGTTTACGCCAAGGGAGTTTAAGTGGCTGAAAATATAATTTATTCCCATTTTGTCACATCCTAGCACTGCCAAGGCCCTGTAATGAACACTAAAATAAACATACGTTCTTCCCGGTCGGATCTGAGCGGTGGTCCTCGCCTGAGGGGTGGATCTCTGTCATCACCTCGTCGATCTCTCATGTCACGACCACCTCTGTCCCATTCTTCACGCCGACTTGAATCTCTCCAGCTAGAAGTCTCCTCAGCTGGGCCTCTTCTCCAACCAGCGTCATCCCTTTTGCCATTCAAAACATAAAAAAAAAAAAGACTAAATGTAAGATTTTACTTTCATTATGGAAAGAAGCAATAATACATCACAACAGATATTTTCAGGCCCAGTGGGTCTCTATTTAACTACTGACATATTCCAAACCTTTTCTGTTCTTCTGGAGCCTAATAGAAAGTTCTCTTGATAACAGGTTAAAAAAAAAAAATCAAAGCAGTAAAGCATTTTGTGATTCCTTCTGTGAACAGTTAACATCTTAAAAATAACAAATCAAAAAGCTCCCAAAATGCCACTACCCATTTACTGCCTTGAAGTGCTTAATTTCATACAAACCAACTGCCGTTCGTCTCACTGGGCGATGCCACATTCTTTCTTTATCAGCAGGGCACCTTTTTTTTTTTATTTTTTTTTTTTTAACAGAACCATTCTAGAAGTATTTAAAAAGAGAAGTCAAACCTGGGACGCCTGAAACGATCGTCTCGATCAAAATCTCTATCCCTGTCAAATTCACGGTCTTTCTCATTTTCATCACGATCTTTGTCTCTATCCCACTCGCGGTCTCCTGGAGGCCTGGAGTCTCGGGGAGGTCCCCAGCTGTCCTCTCGAGCCTTTTCTCTTTCTCTCCATCCCCCTGTAAGAAAGAAACAGAGCCAAAGGAATTTGTGACTGACCTTCCGGGTCTCTTGTCTGGACAAAGCAGCCTTTACTTCCTTCACAGAAACTGGTTCTTCAAGTTTTGATCCCTGAGGATCCAGCTCAAGATGCTCGTAAAAAGTGTGCACATTGAGGGGAGCCACAGACAAAACGCTGTAGAAACTGCTTAAAATGAGAATAGCAAATATCTACCTCATATATGGGGCTGCCTGCCTGGGACACTTAGCAGAGCTCATTACAGCCTGCAGTTTTCAGTCAGAAACAACAAACTCTTCACTCTTGTGCAAAACAAGAAGCAAAGGGGGTAGCTCAGAGAGCAGATTCCTTTGTGAACATCTCCAAGTGAGGAGACTTTAAGCAAGCAAATTTTTCTGAATGTATACTGCTTTTTAAATCGCTATTTTAAAATATAACTATTATTTACAGTGCATCCTGCAATCTCATTCAGTTATGTTTGAATGGGAGTTATTATGCAGCCTGCTTTTTCTTAAAATAGGAAAAAGGTGAAAGCTTATTGGAGTGCAAGTATCGAGATTTATGATAGCTTTGCTCCAGGTTTGGAGTACAGCATTAGTGCCCACTTTATCAAGTTGATGTGGCACATAAATCTGAAAAAAAAAAAGAACTAGGAAATCAAAATCATAATCATATCTAACATTTAAATGTCTTCAACAGTTCCGAAAAGAATCAGAAACTGCTGGAGTAGTCACCATCCACAAGACTTAAGATTAAAAACAAACTGTACAAGATAATTCTGACTGTGAGGGACCTCGGAAAGTCACCTGGTCCAAGCTCCTGCTCAAAGCAGGATTTTCAAGAGAGGCAGGCACAAAAGCAAAAGAGGAATGGTAAATACAGGAATACCTCTGTACACGTAAAAAAAGCTTATCAAAACCAGACCCACTTGAACAATGTGTCAAACTCCTCCGCAGAACGAGGTTATTAATTTCAGACATATCAAGGGGGCAGGGAAGGAGACCAAGGTATGGTAACCTAGTGAGAATGTTCCTCTCCCACCAGAGCATTCTGCTTGTGTGTTTTGTCTCTGCACATCAGTAAATCACCAGCATCACTCTGGGACCTTTAGGTATCTTCCGGGCAACCAACAGACACTGCTGCATTTTTATTTCTTTTTTTAGTTCAACCAAATTAAAAGGTTTAATTATACTAAGTAAAGGAACGTCCACATTAGCCAAATGAATCCAAACATTTTCAGAGTTGACTCTCCCATCTCTGGCACTAAGTATGTCATGTCCATCAAGTACCGGGTTAACGCACACTTTGGAGGTTAGAATATTACGTTACTAGATTTTACCTGGTTTACCAAATGGTCTCCAAGGACCTGGCCTTGAATCTTCACTGCTACGCCAGGGACCCCTGTCATCATCTCGTCTGGAGAGCCTGTCATCATCTGCACTACGCCACGGTCCCCTGTCATCATCACGCCTTGACATCCTGTCGTCATCCATCCCACGCCTGGGACCTCTGTCATCATCCATCCCGCGCCTGGGACCTCTGTCGTCATCTGCGGCGCGCCAGCTGCCCCGGTCGTCATCCAACCCACGCCTGGGTGGCCTATCATCATCCAAAGCCCGTCTGGGCGGCCTGTCGTCGTCCATTCCACGCCTGGGTCCTCTGTCGTCATCTGCTGCACGCCAACTGCCTCTGTCATCGTCCAAGCCGCGCCTGGGTGGCCTGTCGTCATCCAAAGCACGCCTGGGTGGCCTGTCATCATCCATAGCACGTCTGGGTGGCCTGTCATCATCCATTCCACGCCTGGGACCCCTGTCGTCATCTGCAGCCCGCCAGCTCCCTCTGTCATCATCCAAACCACGCCTGGGCGGCCTGTCGTCATCCAACCCACGTCTGGGTGGCCTGTCGTCATCCAATCCACGCCTGGGCGGCCTGTCCTCGTCCCCTTCACGCCTAGGTGGCCTGTCCTCGTCCCCTTCACGCCTAGGTGGCCTGTCCTCTGATGATTCCATAGAAGGACGTTCCTTTTCTTCTGCAGCACCACGTCGCGGCAGATCGTCCCCTCGTCGGGGCAGATCATCCCCTCGCCGGGGTAAATCATCTCCTCGCCGGGGCAGATCATCTCCTCGCCGGAAAGGTCTGTCATCATCTCTGGGTTCTCCTCGACGCCAATCTCTGTAAAACCATAGGGAATGAGCAAAAAGTAGAAGCTACCATCCAGGAAAGCTTTACAGATCAGATGGACAGTGTCAAACCCCTCAAAGCCATTTCTGAACGTATCTCTTTGATGCGTGGTTGCAAACACATTTACAGAGCTTGCAGTTTTCAAATGCACATGTTCTAATTGCCTTCAGTGCTATGGAGAAGTGGTGATCACCACCCCGATAGCTTCAGTAAAGACTGAAGGGTTTATCATCTCCTTCAAAACTACAGTTTGAAGGGGATAACTACAGTCCCTTGTTGGTTACAGAATCATAGAATAGTTTGGGTTGGAAGGGACCCTAAAGACAGAGTTATCTGCTGCAACACAATAGAGAAGATGTTCTTCTACACCAAGCCTCATCTCAAAAACTTGAGCTAGGTCTCAAAGAACCAGTATTAAAAATCCCACAGCCATCAAGCAGGTACCCCCTTCTTCACACATGTGCCAATCCTACAGGTCAATCCCTGTTTTCACACACTTTGGCATAATTTCAGGCCGACAGATGGGCAGTACTTTCCCAGACATGCATCCACAACTGGGTACGGCAGGACAACGCAGTAAACTCTTGACTCGATCCACGGCTGCTCCCTGACAGCAAGCAGGGTGCCGGGCTCTGGCCGGCCATCAGCGCTTGCTCAGACTCTCCTTACTAGAATGGACGTGGGAAGGGAAGAACTGGCAAGAATTTTCCCTGGGCTATTGAGTCATCAGTTCATCTTTGAACTAAGTTTGAATTTATAACACTGAAAAGAGACCAGACACTACTGTGCAACAGTTAGAGCCTTCCATTCTTGTCAATTCTGGGGACATGCCATTTGGTTTAATGTTTACAGGATTTTACGCATATTTTTAGACCGTGAACTTTGGCTTTGACACCAGATTAATTTATTTATTTCAGGAAATTAACCTTCCTACGCTAGTTCCTCAGCAATGAAAACAAATAAGCAATAGTACATCACAGGGATGTACTGGTACCTGCTTCTTGGCAAGAGAAACTGCACTGGAGCTGAATCTCATGGATTAAAAAAAAAAACACAAAACGAAACAAACCAAACAAAAAACCCCCACAGGTTTAGAAATCCACTATGTTACTAAAACGTAAACAAAAGAACAGCAATGACTTGCTACAAAACAACAGATGTAGGACTCTAAGAGGTGAGAACAAAGAGGCAACAGTTTGTGACAACTCTGCATGGCAAGAATTGTGAGCAGCGTATTTCCTAGTTTTGGAAGAATAAGGGAGAATGTAATTATCATTGAGCTGTGAGATAAAAACAAGACATGGAGACTGTTAACTTCCATTTAGACTCAAATTGGATAATCTTCTCCTTTGAAAAATCTGATTGTTTTGACGTAAAAGACATGTAGAGAAATGGTTACAAAGTTCATCAAATGAACAAGCACTTCATTCATTCATCCTTGTTTCAGGGGTTTAGGATTGATTTTTAAATCTGTTTTTAAACTATTGCTACTCTAATTCTAAAACTATTACTTGCAGGTGAAATTATGCCTCTTGTTTTTACATTTTTTTTCTCGTTTGACAAGTTTAGTGCTCATTTTTCAGCTTATGTCCTTTCCCACTGAAATTAAGACTAAAACAGCATCTGGTAAATGAGAAAGAACAGAGAGATGTATGAATATTAAGAATATTAGCGAATGGCAGTCACTGCTAGTAACGCAATCCAGTCTCTATTATAGAAGCCACTTTTCAATGCCTTCTAAAAACCTTACACACAGATCTCCAAGGGCTGAAAACAAGCAGACAGCTTTACTAAATAACACTGGAATCTGCTGGCAAAGTTCACGCTATATTGTCTACCACTGTTACAGGTTTATAACTATTTTTTCTCGTCTTTTAATTCAGGCACAAAGAGCAGAGACATATAATAGAAGTGAACTCCCCTTTCTGTACATTTTGGCTTTTTTAATATTTCTTGACAATAAGCACATAAGCATTTGCTGATCCTTTGGGACAGCACTCTGTGGCAGTAATAACTCTAATGAGCTGTGCTAATTATGACAGTCTGCAGCTCTGCCCTGTCACTTTTAGTGAATACCAGGTCTATATTGGTTGTCATTTCACTGTTTCAACGAGCAAGTGTCTAGTTTAACACATTAATATCCAAAACATTTTCACTGTAGTGTTAAAATCCAACTGAATGCAGACTAGGGGCTACTAAAGCATGCAGAATTGCACCTTTCTTCTGCAGTTATGTCTGAACTTAAGAAATAACGAAGTAAAAGTGATTAAGTTCAGCAAAAAGAAAATGACTGAAACATTGCTTTACTTAAAATTCCATAAAGATATTAATTTGGACAGTATTTCCTTTTAGTAGTCCTCAGTGTATTTCTTTTACTAAAAGACAGAAGGGAAGTTTTACCAAACATGCTACATAATAATCCAAAGGATGCTGTTCTGAAAAATAAAATTGCTGAAAAGAAAATTGATTCTGTTCTACCTCAAACCAGGACAGGTGCCTAGTCATTTGTCAGTAGTCATTTGGCTCAGTTTCTACAGCAGTTGAATGAGAAATGACTAAGACCACACTCATTCAGAAAAACTCTATGCCACGGTGATTAAAAAATATGGGTGACCTGTATGGACCTCTGTTGTGGAAAAAAAATGTATCACATTGAAGCATAGACATAGATTCATTAAACACTCTTGCAATATGTTAATAGTTAAAGGCTTCACCCAGGAGTTACATCCAATTTTTGAGTTTGCAATTCACAAGAAAGTGGATCACTACCAGGAATGGCAACACAGCTTTTCAGGAAAGACTGAATGACTGTTTTGTTTATTGAAAGATCATACACTTCAACTGTAAGAGACTACTAGAGAGAAATAGTAAATTAATTTGCTTTCACTGGAGTCAAAAGTAAGCTGTAATGGATTTAAATTGCTGCACTGGAAATTAAGTTTAGACATTTATAAAAATCTATCCAGCTGGAAGGCTAATTAAGCAATAGAACATATTGCCAACTGGAACAAACAGTGGTATCTCCATCACCACAGGCTTTTAAGAACAGAGATGTGCACCACCAGAAATATTTTAGATACATGTTCTGGAGCAGAGGGATGGACAAATGTTAAAGATCTTATTTTCTACAACTACAGAAATTACAACTTTGTTATTAGTGAACATATCTAAACCCCATCAAATATATAGATCTGAACAACCTGCCTTTTTTCTAACTTTTTTAAATTATGGAGTACCTTCAGAATACTCTAATACTCTTCCTTCAGAAATCCTTCCTTCTCTGCTTCCTTCTCTGTTCAATACAGTCTTTCAGAACTCTGTTTTAACTTATGGCACATATTTTCTGCTCTGTGACTCATTCTGGAACTTGACTTTACTCTTCCTATGTATTACTGTCAGTTTTCTAAATGAACATTCTCAGCTTCACCATCTAGGAACCCTGCACTTGTTTGTCATGCCCATTCTGTACTTATACAGTTGGCACCACTGTTTGAGTAGGACAGATATTTTTCATTTAAAAAAGAACCTAAGTAAGGAACTTGTTTATCCTATGCAGAAAGTATCTGGTAGCTTTCATATATCTAAGCTAAATAAAACAGGAATGTTATCTAAATGCAATTCCAAGATAAAACCTCTCTCTCATTCTGAGATCCTTACAAAGCATTTTTTTTAATAGAAAGTAATTCTCAGAAATGTAAAGGCATGAGATATTACTCAGTGCAGCTTTAGCAGTAGCAGTTAAAAGGGAGCCTATCACATTTTAAGCCCAATACAACTGGTGCTCCGTAACCCAATGATTACCTTTCCACTGGTGCTCGTCGCCACTCGGATTCTGTCTCACCACCTCTTCTCCAAGAGCTTTCAGACTCCCTATCGCCCCAGCGAGATTCCTGTGTATCAAAAGAAATTAGGGACATTCTTTCTGAATACTTTAAAATGAAGATTTTCAACTCTTTTCAGAGTCATTAAAAACTCCTTTGTTACACTGTAAAGAACACTGAACTATCGGGTGTTTGAGTAACTTAAGTATGGTCTTAACTAACTTTACTGCTTCTGGCAGAGTTTGAAAACACAATATGGTTCCCTTTGTGCCACACACTTTACTAGTAGGGCAGGATATATGCAAATACACTAAAAAGTTTATGAACAAGTGTATGAACAATAGCTACAGTGAGCCATAGATACCACCTGTTAACACAAAACAGTTTCACTTTCCTGTTGCTTAATGAGAGTAGAAATGAATTCAAACACTTACTTGTTTTTGTGCTTTCTGATCAGCTCAGAAAATGGAACTGAACAAACTGAAAGCTCCCTGTAGCAGAGACCATTTTGTACTGGGTACCTCAATGCACAGAATAGGTGAGATATCTGTGACTCGCACAGGTTGCTCAGATGCAGGGCAGATCAACAATTTCTTTTTTTTTAAATAAAGGTAAAATGTCTATCCCATTGCTAGACAAACATTTAAACTATTTCTAACACAGGCGTTTATTCCTTAATTCTACCATAAGAAGCAAATTAGTAAACCACATGAAATACCTGATTTCACATAATCACATGACCTCTTTATAAAAGGGTATTCCCTTTTTAAACTGCTCTTTGAAAAGTGTTTTTATTTGTCAAAGTCCACGCTACAATATAGGGAAATACACAGGCTGTGCAAGATCTTGTACATCCACTACTGCATGAGTGGCTGCTTAAAAGCTTTTGAAATGATCCCAACAAAGAGGCGTAAGCAAAGAAAGAATCCCAAAACTGCAAATGCCATTTTTCAAGTGGTACAGATCTCTCAGAACCCGACTCGGCTTCTTCATATATTCAAAGTGCTCATGGCCAGGAGAGCCTCTTATGTGAAAAATACCAGTGATTATTATTTTCCTGATAAACTATGAAAATAATTTATACAAGCTCTGATCACTTATCTCCATAGTGTTACTCAATGAAGTCTGCACTGAACAAAGACAATGACTACGGTGGATGAAATTTAAAAACAGTTCTCTAATTGGTAAGTTTTGAAAAAGTGGGAGCGTAGAAGGTTCATGATACTCAGTGACATTCTTTTAAAACATTGAATATTTATTTGCAAATACTTTTCACTTTGTTTCCTGATAGATTGGGATAATGATTTTCCCCAAGACTTGTATTTGTAAACAAGAAGTTGCACACACCTCTTGGTTTTGTTTTATGTTATTGTACATTTCTTATAAAATACTAAACTATGCTTTTATGTTCAGTCTGAGATTTTCCTTCAATATCTACTCTAATTCTTGGCTTTGGCATGAGACACTACACTTGCTTCCAATGGAGCTTTCCTTCTTTTGTTAAAGAAAATTTTGTTCAATATTCTTTTTAGTCTTTATTTGTTTAGCTTTTAAACAGCTCCGAGATCTTAGTAGTTTCTTTGTTTCTCTTTATTATTAAGCTACAGATTCCAGATCTTGATAGTGAGCTGAAATTAGTATATCAGCCATTTATGATACAACTCTAACAAAAAAATTAACCTATGATTTTTCCATGCTGCCAACTTCTTATGAATAATCTACAGAAGGAGGAGTCAAAAAGAAAACAAACCTCCAGGTATTACCCACCTTTCTTGAAAATGGGTCATCCAGACCTCTCCTTTCTTCTTCTCGACGACGCTCTCTTTCTTCTATCTCCATTTCTCTTTGACGTTTTTTCTTCTCCAGTTCTTCCAGCTTTTTGACACGCTCCTGGTATTCGCGCTGTTCCTGCTCGCGTTTCTCACGCTCAATGCGCTCCTTTTCCTCACGCTCTGGAGTCACAAACATAAACAGAACATATTACCAATACAAATTCCATTATTTTGCTGTATCCACAGAAGGGTGACAAAATACAATCTCTCCTCTTTGATCCCTTATTAAAAAAAAAAATCCAAGCATTTCACAAGATGCATTTTGCATTTAACTAACCATAGAATCTTCTTTCTGGAAGTATCCTAAGTCAAAAGCCATAAGAACCCTGAAACACCCATTAATGTGACATTTTGAACAACAACTAGCACGAAAGCAAAGAAAACATTCCAATACTTGTACATTAATTCAACGTACAGACCAGAAATGTGCCAGTTAAAATACCAGTAAGTACTTCAGCATGGCAGAGGATCCCTTCCTTAGTAAAGGTCAAACCAAAAAACCAGCTGTCAGTGTCAGAAATTTGATATTTAGGACTGCTTGGGTTTTGTTTGGTTTTTAAATATTGTGTGATCATGAACTCTATTGATATAAAAAATCTTCATCCACCAAGTGACAAATAGAATAGAAATTTCCCTTACAAGATACCTATCATCTCTTCTCTCCTGAAGCCTTGAAGCAGGCTACCAAAGCGATTCACAAAGGTGTGAGTCACAGCTCTTGAGTTCTTGATCTCACATCAACGTTCCCTCTCCATTCTCTTGCAGTCATGCACAAACAAGTGGACAGAACTCAAACTAAATCAGAAGTTGAGACTTTGGTTTTAGTCATCAGCCTTTCTTACGTTATCTCCTCCTTTATTCATGCGTGGGAGAAGGGGAGGGCAGGAAAGATTCACTTGCTTTCATTTTCCCTTCCTCCCATAAAGCTTTACCTTCACCTCTGTGCTGTACACGCAAGCGTTCCGAAGGTGCATTAGGTAAAATGTTAACTGTACCTTTGTCTAAGAGCAACAACAGAGTCTACACCACTGACTGCAAGTGAAAAGACTTCCTCCGATATTGTGAAACAGGGAAACCAGAAGTTAGCTGCATACCCACCTGGAATGGGTCAAGGATGCAAAGGATAAAACAATCACATTCTTGATTATACCTTTAAGTAGCTGTTCTTCTCGTAATCTTTGCTCTTCCTCCTCCTTTTCTCTGTAGTAAGTAATGCGTCTCTCTTCTTTGCGTTGTTTCTTGCGTTCCTCTAAACGATTGCGCCTCTCTTCTGCCAACCTTTCCTGGAACTGCTTGAGTTTATCCTTAAATACACAGAATACACATGAAAACCNNNAAGAGCTATACGGATATACAGATTGCTAAATAAAGATGCACAGAAACACAAAGTAACTGCAACTTTACTTTGTTCCACTGAAAAACGATTACGTGTTTCCGTTTCAATCTTTTCTGCAATACGTTTTGCAGAAGGGAATATACTCCTACTTAGAAGACAATCAGCATGCACAATTTTAGTCCTTCATCTGCTTTTTCAGGAAAGTAGTTACCTGAATAATAATTTACTTGTATCTAAAATACATTATCTAAAATTACCTGTATTGTTGCAAAGAATCATATGCAGTTAGTTATCTTAATACAATAATTTTTGCCTTTTTTTTCCCCCCAATCAGTTCTTACTTCAACATAGCCAAATAATCAAAGCTACAAACAGCCTCAGCAAACGTAGAATTTTACAAATGAAGATCAAAAAAAAAAGGCACAGTTCATTCCCTGCCCTCAGGGTCTAATTTGTTACTAAATTTTGCAAAAATAAAACATAACTTGAAGTTCCAAATACTCAGACTATTAAAATAATTTCCAGATTCAAACAAGAAGAAAAACAAGAGACAAGTATGTCTACTTCTCAGTTTTGATATTATTGCCAGTAATATTCCATCACCACAGTAAATCCAAGTACTTGTACAGACACAGCTGGCTGTTCATATGCTACCCAATGATCTCTAATAGCTGCACTGAAAGAAATAATTTACCTATCTTTTATTTTCCATATAAGCTATTCCAGAAATTATCAAAAATTGCAAGTGATAATATCTAGGAATGGGTGCGAGAATATTTTAATTTTTTTTTTAAAGTCAGAGCAGAAAATAAACAATTCCAGAATTCTAAGCCATTCCAGATACTAACTTGTTTCTAGATTTCATGAAGAATCACTGGGTCACAAGTTTAGTTCCTCACTTTAGGGGAGTACTTTATTACAATACCGTATCTCACGTACCTCGTAAACTGTTCTCCGTGATGCTTTGAGCCTGGCTTCAAATAAATCTCTATCCTCCAACATCCTTGAGAGTCTGTTCTTATGCTCAAGGGCCTTCTCACGCTCCAACTGCAAAGTGGTGATCTAAAAATAGATAATATAAAAAGTATTACAATCTAAAAATTATTTTATATTTGCATTCAATTTACATCAGTCACTCAAAAGAGAAATTATTTTTTTGCTCTTTCAGATCATGGACAGAAGATACTGCTGTCCACCAGCAAACTGTAAAGCTAACATTTCCTTCTTCATAACAACTTTTTCCCTTCTTCCCTTGGATTGAGCTGAGGAAAAAAGAGCAAAACCCACTATTTTTTCATTCACTGCTAATGGATTTCATCATCTGAACAAAAAATTCTTACCCTTTCTTCTTCCTGTTGCTCCCACAGCTCCATATCATGAACTCTTTGCTCCTCATATGCAGTCTTTATTAAAGGAATTTCTTCCAAGCGCTTTGCTCTTTCAAAATAGTCAATCTAAACAAAGACAACATACCTTTAGCACGTCACTACACAAAGACCAAATCTGGAAGGCTCAGTCTTCAGCATCGCGCAAAGAAAACCTTGATATCTGGAGACTTGTCCAGTATATCTGATACATTATTGTTACGTAAGAACAACCACTGAGAATTCTTGTTGGCCTCCTCTCAAACTCCCAGTTCAACCGCATCCTTTTTGAGACAGACTAGAACTGCACACGGCGCTTGAGATGCAAAACCACCAAGTTCTCATCGCTGTCTAATAATGTTCAGCTTGGAGCCCGTCACTTAATGTGTAAAGCTAAAGACTGAGGGATTTCCCCACCACCACTTTCACTACACAAAGTATTTTAATCTACATAAACTGAACTTCATTCAAAGATTTTTCCTTCTACCCCAGTTGCTAAGTTTTCTTTGGTCAAGAACTCTGTAAAACGGTTTTTGGAAAATCCAGCCCAGTTACACCACCCAGATCATCCTGACTCATATGTTTGTTTTGAGAGCTTCAGAGAACTCCAAGAGGAGGCCATGGCTTGCAATTCTTCTATAGAAGTTGTGCTGACCTTTCTGGGCAGATGATATTTACCCAGGTAACTACTAATTCTACTGTTTAATTTCCTATTACTTTGCCCGGTATGAGCATCAGGTTGAGAAGTCTTTATGTAACTCACCAATATCAAACCAGTTTTAAGTGGACTGAATTGCTAACTCTATCACATAACCTCTGTTCCATTCTTGAATTCTGTCAAAAGTCCTGAGTGAGTTTCACCTTGCCCGGGTTATATATTTCTGTTTACTGTGACAACATGTTCCTCACACTTCTGTAGTCACCCAAGCTTCAGGCAGATCCTATTCCGCCACCTAGAATGGCTCTAGCAGTGGAATTTCCTCCGTTTCAGTGAGGACTAATATAACTAATTAAATTCAGCTTCTCTGTAATGGCCTCACCTTCTGTGAACATTTAATTTTCTCAGAACATTTTCCAATTACAACTCTTTCAAGCTAAGACTCAGTTCACATACAGCTTAAGGGTCCATTTTCAAATCAACTCCATTAATTAGAACAGATTTGTGCACTGATATTAGAAACTTGGTTTTTAACTCATTTACCTTTTTTTAGTTTCAAACAATAACATTTTCAACACCAATATTATATATGTATATAAGAGTTCATAATCACTAATTAAAGCACTGTATAGACATGTTTTTTCTACCATTCCTACAATGTACCTTTTTCTCCTGATTCTTCAGACGTTCCTGAAGTTCCTTCTTTTCTTTTTCAAGTTGTTCAACTTGTTTAGCCATAATGAAGTCAGGATCCAATTCTTCAAGATCCTACAACCAAGTAAAGTTATCAATACAAAATAAAATAAACATTTTTCTATTACAGATGTGATTTGTTTATTTATTTACGTTTCTCTGCAGTTTTCCCCTTAACTTTTAATTAATTTGCTTAACAAACACTCTCAGTTTCTTTTCCTCTCTTTTGGGCAACTTGCATTTTAGTTAAAAAAAAAACTCTCTAAAGCATTTTTATGGTGCTTTTCAATTGAGACAGTCCAGGTGCTACAAAATTGGATCTGCAGGTCTATTTCGTATTTCAGATACTGTTCAAGCAACAAGAGAGGGTTTGGGGGGAAATCAAACAGCTGGGCTTAATTCCTCCAGGTAAAAAAGGTCCTATCCAAACTCAGAATTAAGGTTTATTTACACTGTTGAGCAAATTAACTAAGTGTCAAACACTCTCATTTTTAAGAGAGGCTGTTTATAAACTGTTATGTGTTACAGTGGAAAGCTAGTAAAGAACATGAAATTCAGGCAGCCTAGCAACATAACACCAAAAACATAAAAAAATCAAAACTTGAAAAATAAGCTGTCTACCTCAATATCAATATCTTTAAATGCTTTGGCTCCCAGTTCAGTCTTCTTAATCTGCTCCAAGCGCTCACGAACAGTCTTCTTTTTGATTTGTTCATGCTCTTGCAGGATACGTTCCTTCTCTCTTTCCTTTGCCTCCTGGCGCAGTCTCTCCTCTTCAGCTTTCCGGACTTTTTGTAATTCTGCTTCCCGTTGTTCCAGTTCTTCTTTTTCACGCTGAATGTTTAAGCTTTCAAGGCGCTCCTTTCTCTCCTCTATAGTTTGACGACGTGCAAGAATACGCTGATGCTCCTTCCTTGAATTTTTTAGGAAGGCAGTGACTGCCAGCTGATGCTGTTCTTCCTTCTCTTGCTGAATTTAAATTAGGGATAAGACAATGGTGTAAGTAGAATATCTTTAAAAAGGCAGAAAGCACAGCAAATGCCTCTTAAAGAAAACTCAAGGTTAATTTTACTCTCCAAAACTGGCCAACTGGATGGAAATACAATTGTAATGGCTCTACCCTAGTCACTCATCCAAGTGGCATAACAAGGCAGTACCAACTGACTAGAACCACTTGCTAATGGGGAAAGTTGTCTGTATCAGACAATATTCCACGACGCATCTTAGATACGATATTTTCACACTTTTTTTCTGTCCAAAAATACTGCACACCCTATGTTAGTGATATTTAAGACTCTAACTGAAAGGAGGGTGAGGGATCAATCTCATTTATCTCTATGTGTGTTAGCAAGTATAGCACCACCTGTGCTGTGTTTCACCAAAGCTCCCTTGTTTCTGAAGCTTTGTTTTTTTCCAAACACACTAACGTAAGAGAGAAATATCCTAATTGACATAAAGCGCTATCTGTAAGATGACAAAAAACTGATGGTTGTCTCTCAACAATTTAGGTATAAATATTGTATACAAACCCATTTTAATTAAATAATGACTAGATTTCTAGACACTAGCATATAGATTATTCTCTAAGATTTTTTAACAATCCTTCTAATCACCCCGGTGTTCTCCTCCAGAGCACCTATACAGTTCTCTGCAGAGATTCCTGCTGCACACACGAAGGGGTATAATTGTCCCAGCTCAGGGAGTTGCCCATTTTAATCAGCTCAGCAAGCAGCAAAACTGCTCACTACACTCCCTCAGTCACGCTGCTCGTGAAATGTGAGTTAGCTCAGAGGTATTTTTAGTCATCTGTCACTTCCAGGGCACTAAACAAACCACTGACATTCTTTGTTGCCAATCTGCAAGCACTTAAGAGATAAATGAAGGTGCTAGAAACACAAAAATGAAGTGCTTTAGATTAACAATTTTGTGAATTTTAAAAAATTTGTCAGAAATTAAGGTTTTAAGCACCTGAAAAAGTGAAAAGTTTTGATCAGTAAAGGAAAAAAGGACATTGACTTGTTTTGTAGCTTCTCTAACCACACAGGTCCATATTAACCTTGATACTGTACCCCAATTTTACAAGCGCGTTTACTAGCATTTATGTCTTATTCAGCTAATTGTACTAACATGTTAAATATAAGACTATTTGTCATTTCTATCTATGCATGCAAAGATAAAGCATGTTTTGTTGTTTCAAAACAACAATCCATCTGCCCGATACCAATCACTAATAAAATCTTTTTAGGGAAAAGCCTACATGGAAATATTTTCATTTTCAACACTATAAAAGAGCTAACGTACGTTCAAACTAAGCTAAGTAAGCTGGCATTAGGTGTCATGATACAGTCCTACTACGTGTGTATTTTAAGAATATTACTTAATATTTCAACCTGTATAAAGAATCTAACATGGACACCTTGCTATAAACCTTTTTTCCCATGTGGATAAAATATTTGTTATGTTTGCTATGAAATCTTTCACAAAAAGTAAAGCAAAAGAACAAATTACCACTGCTCATTTAAGAGAAGTGAAGGTTTAACTTGCCACAACCAAGGCATGCAGGAAATCCAAGACTGATTTACACCTTGCACCTACAGGGCTTTGGAGAACCTGAAATGTGAGCTCATCGGTGAGTCCAACCTTGAAGCCAACAGCCCCAGCGAGGAGGACAGGGAGTGACAAGGACAGGTCATTTCTTGAGTTGTGGGATCGTTTGTTCATGTTTTTAGATTCCGCTATGAAGTTACATTCCAGGTTCTTCACAACAGCAGTTTCTCCAGGAAGAATAAAGAAAGCAGGCTCTTGGATTTTCAAAAATGCAGGCAAAGTTCTAAACAAAGCCCAGCTCTGTAGGCCCATCTATAGGTAAGTTATTATTTGGTATATCCTAAACCTGATATATGCAAGACTGGCAATTTAAACTCGGGCCTCTTGTGTACATTTTGACATTTTAGTTATGACCAAACACTAATTAGTTGAGTGCATTAAGAATGATTTCTTCTTCTTCACAAGCACAAATAGCTGACTACCACCAGCCTGAAAAAAATGAAATGAAAAGGTACATCTAATCTGAGGAGACACATTCATGAAAATATAAGCTTCAGTGTAAGTGTCAAGTTACTAGTTTACATTTCTATTTAATCCATAGGGTATATAAATGCAGCCCATCATTACCGTCAAATCAGATGAGAGATTGTTACTACAATCATCTGAGAAACAGAGCAACACACTTCTGAAAATAAAAAAATGTACAAAAGCACCAATCGCTCTGTACTCAAATCCTTGCAAAGTCAAGTTAAAATAATCATTAGAAAGCTCACTGCCTTCCCTATGCCAAGGAAAGGTGAAGCAAGTAACTCCTTCAAGCATGATCTCAAACTTCAGAACAAGCTTGTCTTGCTAAACCAGAAAATTTAGGTATTTTAGAACAGGTGAGTGTGTAACACATGCAGAAGGTACTTTGTCATTAATAAATACATTAATGTTACACCACATTTGTATATATTAACACTCCAAGGATCAATTATTCGCTCTGAAGCAGTAACAATACTGATTACCACTGCACTGAGAGCAGACAAGTTGATCAGACAAGCGGAAAAAAACCAAAAGGCTGCATAAAAACAACAGATAAACATCACACAATGCACACGGGAGCAATGTCAGAATTTGTCAACATTTTCAGAAGACTTAAATTGACCTACCAGTAAGTGAGGAGGCTTAATGACTGCAAGAGCCTTAGCCAAAGCTGAGGACATAGCAGTCAATTGATTTCTAATTTGCTCAGAAGGCATGCTTTGCAGTTGAGGGCCTAGTGGAGCATCTTCTCTAGTACTGTAATTCAAATCTGAGCCAAAACTCAGTGTCCGGGTAGTATGATCAAGGCGAACCTTGGGGAAAAGAAAAAAAAAAAAGGGGGGGGGGGGAAAAGGATTGTATTATTTATTAAATAATTCCTCCATTGCTCTGCCTATGGCCTGTATGAGCCAACAGAAGTTCTAAGCAGAAATTACTTAAAAAAATAAAAGTTTCAGCTATCCCAGACTACGAGAAATGCCAAACCAGTAGAAGAAAAAAAGCACTGTGAATAAAAGCTTGTTTGATTTTCATGGTTTAAACAAAATAAACAAACAAAACCCAAGAACACCAAAACAAACAAGATCACTGGAAGAGGCTGAACTTTCAATGATTCTATGAAATGAGCACTGCAAGACAAGTCATTCTTGCCTCTTCCTCCACATTAGCAATAGGCGAAACAAGAATCATGACATTAATACAGACAATTCAATGCATCTAAACTATAAGCTAAAGCTGTGTGTTAGCCTAAATCAATTAACTCAGCTTTAGCTAAAAACCTAAATGGATAATTATGAAGCAACCTCAACTAAAAACTACTTGTATCCCATCACCAGCTTGAACATTTCATTACAGGCTGTCATTCTTTCAATACAGACAACTTTACCAATGATGCGATCTTCAACAGCAGCTGAAACATCTCAGACACCGGTGTTTTACTTCATCACTTGGTTAGACAAAACCCAACATCAGCGACTGCTACCTCTTCAGTCTCCCACAACGAACTCAGCACAGTCAGAAACTGGCACCCCTGTTTGTCAGACTCCTTCAGGATTTTCTGAACTATATGACTGGGGCTCACAGGGCAAGTTTCAGCAAATTTTATTTCAACTTTTACTTGTACTGGACTTACAGTAACGATTGTTGACCTAATCAAAAAAGCACACCAGAATGCAAATATTCATCGGTTCTTGATAACCGTCACATGCTTCCTCTAGTTTATCTCCATCTATCAGAACCCACTGTCTTCCTTCAGGTTCAATGTCAGCCAGTTAGTTTTCATCCAGTGTAATACACATGAATCCACACATCATCTCACAGAAGTCTTTTTACAGCACTTACTTGTAAATCACAGTGTCTGGCTGCATCAACGATATTACGTTCCAGCTGGAAAGCATCAACAAAAGGAACCAGGCTAACCAGACGAGAAAATTCAATGCTTTGATAAATTTGGGCCACCTGTATGTGAACAGAAACATTAGGTGTTTTTCTCATTAAAAAGAGATGAGAAAAACAAGTTGTTGTATGGGCTATAAAGCTAACTTACTACATTGCCAACAAATCAAAGTGTACATACTAACACAATTGTGAAAACTCTATCAGGATTTTATTTCTGTACCATATTCAAACAACCTAAAATTAAATGCCATTCCTGAATGGCTTCTTTGTATGAAGGAGACTGGCAGCAGTAACTACATACAGCTATGCTGCTAATTAGCCTTCAACTATTTCTTTAGCACACCAGAAATAACACTGCTCGTCACTTGTAACGAAAGCAGGTCAATGAAATGTGCATTTTATAAAACATCTAAACACCAAAAAAAACCAAAAACCAAAACATCCCACCCAAACCTTGCTCCAAAAAAAGTTTTAAGAAACAATGAATGATGTCAATAAGACATCACAGATCCGTAATGAAAATCTAGCTAAGAGATTAGGCCACTGTATGCAGAAGTATAGCTACTGTGGCTGTACCTAAATGATGTACAAACCTGAAGATACAGGTTATACACTGGAAAAAGGCATTTCAAAATCATAAATTAATAGAAAAAAATTACTTCAGCATGGCAGTTTCCATCTTAACATGTTTCCAAAGCATTTTCTAACTTATGCATCCTTACAGACATACATTCTCTTTGCTCATACCTGCTGCAGAAGGCGAAGAATGGTATTATTTTGCAGGTGAGGAACATACAGCTGCAGTTCAGGCTCCTTTTCCGCTTGGTCTTTCACCCAGTTCAGAACCTATCAAAATTCTGAAAAGTTACTCTATCTGCACCAACTCTTGAAAACTTCAAAATTAAAAGTATGAAGCATGTTTCTTAATTACTTTCAATTTACAGCTCATGAAAAAACAGCACTTCTGTCCAGACACTACATTGTTTTAGTAAAGTGTATCTTTTGATCAGAACACTTTTATCTATAATGGATCACTAACAATTTTGTATGAAGGCGACTGACAGTACTGGCAACATTTACCATACTGCTAATTTACCTTCAAGTTCTTTTTAGCACCTCAAATATCTTTGTTCCCACTATCAAAGAAAAAGAACATGATGTGCTTCACCAATTGCAGAGTTTACATTAACCTAACCAACAGCTCTCACGTTATTTTACCTCCCAATACTCTACATTTGAATAGTAAAACCAGTCATTGTTATATTATTCCACTTCCCACACAACCCACTCGCATGTATATGCACATGTGTGTACAGGGTTTTCTCATTTCTGCATATTTTAACGAAATTTAACTCAGTGTCAGCTCCACCAAGACCTTCTGATATGTCCCCAAAACTCTGCAACTTTACAGGGGGTCCCTAGACACCCAAAAGAATTTTCATTCTATTTCAAGAAGCTGGTGCACTATGTAGATCAGATGTTACATACATGTCATTGGAATTTGACCAAATAAAACCCACCATTGAGAATTCTGGCAATAGAAAAAGCTTCTTGGTATTTACCACAAATCAATACCCAAATAACAGACCAGTATTAGTCAAGACCAATTACTATAGAGACAGAGCTACAAAACTTACCTTGCTGACACGACCGCATAACTTGAGCGGGTGGAAGTCTACTTCAAGCCAGTTGTAAAGTTCTTTCACTTCTGGAACAACATATTGCACTACGTTGAACCTTACCTACAGTCAACAACAAAAAAAAAGATCTCAAAATAAATGCAGTATTAACAAATAGTTACACTTTAAGAATTTTATATTCAAAAAATTAAACAGGCACCATACGTACCTTTTAATACAGGAAACTACTTATTTTATTACAGCATTCTTAATTGCAGTGACAGTAACACTACCCTACACCTCTTAACCATATTTAAAAATGGAAAAGGAGGCAAAAACCATACAAATAAGACAAATATCTGGACTAGAGCACCACCCCTCAACTTATCAGCCATTTCTAAGGCATAAGTCCTACTACACAGTTGTAGGCCCACATACTAACTAAAACCACACATCTCAGTTCACGAGTAAACTTCTGAAGCTTTAAATAGTGGTTTTAAAGTAAACTGGAAAGGTACCAGAAGAATGAACACAAATTGTAAAATGAACCTTGAAGTTTTGGGCATGCATGCAAATGGCTGCAAGAAACTCAAGCATCCTCTGAAAATATCTAACTGTGACTGTCTAATTTGTTTACGAATGTCTGGGAAGATCTGAAGATAGAAAAATCTAGACTCCCTTCAAATTAAACACAGGGAAGTTTTTGTAATCACTTTGATCTTTATGGTCTGCTGGTTGATAAATGACCTGTGCTTATACAAAATATATTTAAAACAGAAATAAACACTTGGTTCAGTTAATTACACACCTCAGAGTAGGGAAAACAACACAAAGTTCTAGCTCACATCCCTTTTCGGACCCCTCAGAGTTTCAAAATGACATTTGTTGCTTGGGTGACATAAAGGACAACATGGCATCTGACTCTAAAGAGTGCACTAAAGTGCACACAAGCATTCAGGCCTCCCATTATTGCTGTCACTTCCAAACAGTCCTTCTTGTGAAACTGAAATTTTAAAACTATACTGTAAGTTGTACAATTAATCATATAGCTGTTTTAACTTTTCAACTGTTGTCCCCTAACTAAGCACAGTGCTCTAGAAGGAAAACAGCCCAAAAAGAGGACTCGCGTGTTTAAAAGCTGCTCATCTGAAGACCATTACCTACCATATCATTAATGAGACTGGCACGTGTAGGTGGGGCCTGGAGACCCAACAGGGTTGCCAGACGTCGCTGCTTCTCAACAATGATGCCATCCATATCCAGAAGACGAGCAATATCCGTTCTCTCAGGAGTTATAGGAATCGACAGAGTGGCCAAAAGGACTCGAGTAGACATCCTGTTGACAAAGGATAATCACAAAAGATGAACTGCAAGAGAACACTATTTAATTCCTTTTCATGCATGTGCCAATTCAAGAGTAGGAATAAGTAGCATTCATGATGCAAAACTGTGTAAAAATATCAGCAATAATAGAAAAGACACCAACTGCACAATAAGATTAGAGCCAGATGTATGTTTCGATGTAATGATACAAATTACATTACATTTTTAAATTCTGACCTTGGCGCCCAGATGAAAAGGAATATAAGAATTTCCACAGAGTATTTATTCCTACCAGATTCTCATTCTATAAAGGCCTGTACATGAACATCAGAGGTTAATGCAGTCAATGATTCTGCATACCTCAAAAACCTTGCAAGTTTCCCACTTGTCACCAAAAATTAAAGGCCACTTGGGTACATAGGCTTTTAGCTATTAAGGAAAAGTTTATACTAGTTATAATGAAATCTTGTGAAGTAAATGCCGCTACTCAGAAGAGAAAAAGGAAGCAAAACACAGACACTAATTAACTTGGTCAGCTTCCCAGCCAGTAACAGAGAAGGAAGCTAGACTGAGGTGATCCTGATGCTTACACTACTCACCCCACAGCTTTGTAAAATACCCTTCTTGCTCTAGGTTTCTTTTGAAGCAATTAGTACTGGCCCTTTAAGCTCATAGCCATACACATCATCTGCTACTTCTGGGGTACAGTTTAGTTTACTTTTGAACCTATGGGGTTAAAAATGGAATCTAAGATCACATTAAATATCTTTCCACACCTCTGCATCTCCTCTTGTGTGAGGTTCTTTCGCATTTCTCTTGATAGGTGATAAAGTCGGTGAAGCGTGGATGCATGAAAAAGAGCATTTCCTGATTTCCAGAAGACAGTTGAAACTTTGTGATAGTAATTTGCCATCAGCTGTGGTTTGGGTGGTTTCTTAGACAATGCAAATAACCCATGGATATCCTCCACTGCTTTGAAAGCTTCCTGAAAGAAAAAAAAAACAACACTACTTTTAGGAAGTATTTTTTGCAATGCCCCCCAAAGGGAAAAATATACATTCACTAAAGGTTGTAAGACTATAATATATTTAATGCCACTGAAAGCTGTGATATTGAGTTTTGCCAGCTACATGAAATGAAATACTTCTTTCCTATTAAAGTCATTATTGGGACATACTGCAAATCCATTAACTATCTGCTTGGAATTTGGTAGTTAACAATAAGTTAGTGTAATTTTTTGAAATTGGTTTCTGTCAGATTTTCAAGCTACAAGCCAGGGGGGGAACCCAAACCAGAGTAACAAAAATACTATTTTACTATTATACCAATTCTACTGTTTACATTTTTACCATTTTTTCACAAAAATAATTTTTGTGATCAAAAATGGGTATAGTTTCCTTAAAAATACATATAATCTTAGAAATGCCTTACATGTAATTACTTACATACCTGAAATGGAAACAACACAACATTGGAATTCTCCAAATTCACAAAAGCAAAAAACTAGAATCTTGGCTTTTTAGGGAACTAGACATTTGAAAGGCTGGAAAAGCAAAGCACATCTGAAAAATTTGCTTTGATTGTGCCCTCACTGGCTAAACACTAACATAATTCAACCAGTGACACCAGGGCTTTAACGATTACCAACTGCTTCCCAGTGATCTAGTTCATGAGAATACAAAATGGCAGAGGTGAAGGTGTCATCAATTTCTCATTTTCACAACTCAAAATGACTTTTTACCATTAACTACCACCAGCAGAAGCTTAGTCTGCATCATAGAATCGCCTAAGTTAGAAGGGACCTTTCAGATCATGTGGTCCAACCATCAACCTAACACCGACAAAAGCCATCACTAAACCATCTAAGCACTACGTTTACCCATCTTTTAAATACCTCCAGGGATGGTGCCTCAACCACTTCCCTGGGCAGC
>JAOXJM010000002.1:33274802-33284823 GCA_026413425.1 Tringa solitaria
GAGGCGCAGCTGCTGCCGGCGGTGGGGCGGATCGGGGCGGGCCCGCCGGGGCCTGGGGAAGGTATGGGGTGCGGGGAGAGGGTGGGACGCTGAGGGGGCCAGGCTGGGGCTCGGGGCCGGCGGGAGGGGGGGCCCGGGTGGCGGCGCCCCGCTGAGCTGCGGCCGTGGGGCCTGTCCCGGCCGGGGGCTTGGCAGCCCGCCGTTGTGCCAAGGGGTGGCTCGGTCTGCCTGGTACAGACCGAAAACCGGGCACGACTCGGCCAAAATGGCTTAAATTCACGTCTTCCGAGGTTTCCGTTATGAAATCAGAAATAGGAAAATAGAGAAAATCATAAATAATGATCTGGGTAATTGTAAATGGTTTGGGTGCTTGTTGATCAGTAGCTTGCTCATATGAACGTGTGTTCATACTCCTAGTACTTTTTTGCCCTCGTGAAGCAGGTCTAGAGTGGGTATTTATTAACACTAAAAGAAATGAAACCCGTAGCACAAGTGCTGCCCTACGACTTAAACCATATCCGCAGAACTGGGTGTTTAGGGTCAGAGTAAGGTGGAATTTTAATCTGATTCCAGGAAACAAACCTGATTAACCCATCAATTTACCTCCTTGCTGCTGTTTGGCATTCTCACAGTGAACATCTTTCCACCATAGAAAAAGACACCAACGGAGATGCTTTGTGGGTTTGGTGTTATCCGTCCGTAACAGCTGAACTGAGGAGTCTGTTGCTGCGAAAATGCTGCCTTACAGATGAAAATAAACTGCTTCACACGTTTGTGTTTGGCCAGTACAAAAGGTCATGGTTCTACATCACAACTGTGGAAGTTCAAGATTCTCCAGCTTTGAAAAAGGTAGGACTCATCCCATTGGGTTTTGGTAGAACGCAGGGAAGGCTTCTGCAGAGCTTCCTCTGGCAGTTTAAGAGGTGTTTTCCCATTGTATGCTGAGAGAAGGGGAAGGAGCTCGAGGTTTTGTGTGCTCACAAATGCAGCTCTTGCCCAGATTTACCAGTCCGTGTGTTCAGGTTTTCACCAAGATGTGTATTGGATGGAAGTGCAGAGAGACTAAGATACTCATTGCACAATTTAGATTCTATGTATTAAAATGAAGATGCTGTTTCACACCATTATTTCTAGTCTGTACTTCAAATTCAGCAATTGCAGAATCACAGTTTGTCTCTCCCTCTTTTTTCTTTTTTTTTTTTTTTTTTTTTTATCAAAAAAGCACTTTAAAGGGTCTTTCATAATGTCCAAAATCTTGTTTGTATCCGACTCGATGCTTTTTTTCCCCAAAGGGTTGAGTGATATAGGTACTTTTTTTTTCCTCTGCATTGATAACTGCAAGACTGCAAATATGCTTGAATATTCTATGTTTTCCCTGTTGTGAAGATCATTAAATTGTCTGCTAAGTTTATTCAGTGTTCATATATCTTTAAGTAGAAAGATAATGTCATAACTTTGTAAATAAATAGAAATAATGTGTCCCGGTGCTGTCTCCGACAGTGGCAGTGGGAGATGCTATTTAAGGAAGACACATGAGCCTGGTCATTGTCTGCAGACTTTTGGTGTCATACTGTCCCAGCTCACAGTCATTCGATTAAGGAAGTTAAAGAGTATTTCTGTTTGTGGCCTTGCTATCTGTGCATTTTTTTTCAGCCTCTTTCAAAATGCGTTGATGCTGTCTGCCTCCACAGCCTCCTTTGGCAACAAATTCTGAAAGTATCCTACCTGCTGTGGGGAAAAAAAAGATGCCTTTCTCTCTTTTAAAATAATCTCATGAGATTACAGGAAAGCAATTCCTATAGAGTAGGTTAAGCAAAAGACAGTAGGTGGTAGATCTGGCTCAGTGGAAATGAGTCACATCAGAAATCCATTAACCAGACCTTTTCTGCACTTAATAACTTGGATCTGCTGCTATGGCTCATTGTTTTCTTAATTGAAACACCTTGTCAGAGGTGTAGTAATTGCAGTAAATTCAATAATGCGAAAAAGACTGTTCATATGGGGTCATTAAATAAACTGTGTATTTTTCTGTGTCTTACCCAGGTGACCCACTTCTCCATTGTTCTAACGGCCAAAGACTTCAACCCAGAGAAATACGCAGCCTTCACTAGGATACTGTGTAGGTCTGTATAAAAGCCCTTTTGAGGTGCTGCTGTGTGCATGTTTAGATCTTGCCAAGGCAGAAGATTAAATTTTATTGTGTTGTGTTTGTGTTTGATCTAACAATCTGCTGGAAACTCAGTCTTATGAACTGTGAATCAGATGATTTAATCCTTGATTTAAGCTTATCTTGAGTTCGTGTAATAAGTGTTGGGTGGTCAGATGCCCAGAAAGTTTTAATGTGTCTTCTCCAGACACACACCACCACATCCCATGCACTCATTTTCTCTGAAAACATTTCTGAAAAGCATAAATATTTAGGAGGACATCAGTGCTGTGTAGTTGAAGGTGGACATCTTGCATCCCTCCACAACATCTCTACTACACACACTTCCTGCAGCTCCTCTGACATGGACATTTTTGTTTTTCATTTAGGAAAATGAGAGCCTTCTGCCTTCTTCCAACCAGCCTACCATCTTCTCCTTCCCTTGTCCAGTTTACTTGCTTTCATTCACATCCCCATTCTCATGATCTCCCTCTGCATCTTTGGTTTTCCTTCAGTTCCCAAATTAGTTGGGTCCTGGTTCTTGATTCCAAGAATATTCCCTGAGATTTTTGTAGCTAATTGAATGCAATTGTGAGCTTATGGTGTCACAGACCAGTTCTGCAGGGTGTTGAAAAACTGAGATTGTTCTTTTTCACTGATAGATGAAATATCTAGGTTCACTGTGGATCACATTAATGCTGATGTATCAGCTAATACTTCTTTTCAAATCCAGGATGGATACCTCTAAACATGATAATTGGGTTTCAAATGTGACATAGCTTTGTGCTATAGCTGATATGGAAAAGAGAGAATTGAGAGCTTCAGTGCTGTTCCTGAAGTACCTTAACCCATAAAATAGTTTATGGTGTCTCTCTGCTGTCTGGAAGACAGATAAAAGTGCATGGGTTTTGTTGCTGTGTGGTTGTTCTGTGTTGGTGGGTTTTTTTAATGATTATCAAGGACATAAGTTTATATTTTTCTTTACTCATTTAGCAAAGAGTATAGAAGAATGTCTTGGATAAAAATTGAAAAACTAACTAGTCACCTGTCCTGCACGTAATAACAGGATTTACTGTAGTAGTTGCTTTTTCTTAAAGCAGGTACCTTCCAACTGTGCAAAGAATCCTTAGTCTGGACACCTGCTTACATCTTTGTGCTATGTTTCTATGTTGTAAATGTTGGTTCTTTAATAAAAATGGAAACTCAAATAAAAATACAAGGTAGTTTTGTTATCCTAAAAGACATGTTTTTATGTGTGTGGTGAAAGACCTCTTGTTTAGTATTTAAAACCTCAACCAGATGTCCAAAATAAGAATTCCTGCCAATAATACTGCTGTTTGTGATACTGTGATTAATTTTTTTTTTCCATATGCCTGCTGGTACTGGATGCAGTCAAAATAGCAAACTCTCTTCTTTTCACACAGAATCTACTTGAAGCATGGAAGTCCGGTTAAAATGATGGAGAGTTACATTGCAGTCCTTACAAAAGGCATCTGCCAAAGCGAAGAGAATGGGTCTTTCCTCAGCAAGGATTTTGATGCCCGGAAGGCTTATCTTGCTGGTTCCATCAAAGGTTAATTAGTACTAGAAGTCTCTATTCTGATTTCTTCTGTACAATATAAAATAGAATCCAGTTTTCATACGTTCTTCAAGTAAATAGTGCTAACAGTATTATCTGTGCTGTTACTATTAAGCTTTTTCAAAAAATAAATTATAGTAACAGCATGTATATCTTCTATAAAATATTTCCCCCTCTTTTCTAGATATAGTATCCCAGTTTGGAATGGAAACAGTTATCCTATATACAGCACTGATGTTAAAGAAGAGAATTGTAGTGTACCATCCCAGAATAGAAGCTATCCAGGAGTTCACCAGGTACTTTGTCAGTCCCTACCTTCCTGTCCACCAAAGTCCAACAAATTTTGAACCTTCATTGAGAGAAATGCCCATAATTGGGGGGGGATGGAAAATCTTAAACCTGTTTGTTGAAATCCTGCTAAATCCCTCTTAAGGCTTTAGCCACATGTTACATCAACTCAGAGAAATTTAACTGTAGAATGAGTGGTAAACTCTGCTTGTAGTTAGAGCAGAAATGTCTGTAGTTCTTGTTCATGCATGCCAAATGAGACCTTGTCGTTACTAGTTTTTTCTTACACCATGCATTTCATACTGTGCAACTTTAATTAGTGTCAAATACCAATCTCATTTCCCTAGGACTTTGCCTGCTTTAGTGTGGCATCGACAAGACTGGTCAATTCTTCATTCATATGTACATCTAAATGAAGAGGAAGTGGAAGCCTTAAAAGCCTGCACAGGTAGTGATAACTTATTAATCAAAAATATAAAGAAAGTTTAATTTCAGTTTCTATTGCTGCAAGGTCTTGCATAAGTGCTCTTTGGGAGAAAGTAATGGTTACTTTGCTATGAATGCTACTGTTAAAAGTTAAACAGCATCATTTTCTTTAGAAAAGGGAAGTAAACAACTACGTCAGAAGATAACTGCTTCATCTGATGGTTCTGGGTGCACTTGCATCAGTCTCCCCCTAACTGCAGATACAAAGCAGCTTTGAGACTTTTTTGATATTGTTATCAGAGGGACTGAAACTTTTACTGTTGTACAGAAGCAGCTCATTTTAGATAAGCCATTTTTTTTCTCCCCAATTTCTACCCTTGGCTAGTAACTGAATTTTTAGGAATTTTTTTTTAATTCAGTTCCTAACTCTGAAGTTCCAAATTTTTATTCTGCCTGCTGCCAGTGAAGCCTCTGGCTCCTAATCACAGGTAGACTTTCCCAGCCATGTGGGAGTCCGATCTCTGTGACACATCGCTGTGTGTGCCTCCTACTTAGCACAGGATCCAGGAAGAGGCCCTTGGTGTAGGCAAACGTTGATGTGACGCATCGAGTGGCAATGGAGAGGCTTCTCTGTATGGAATGATGAGGAAGGAGACTACTCATCCTCAGTATTTCTGCTGCATCACCGACACAGCTTGTTTCGGTTCACCAAACATCTTCCACAGAGAAAAGCTGCTCTTAAGTTTGCTCACCTGGTGTGCTATAAATAATGAAATCTGCTGGCTTTATTCCTCCTTTCCAGTCTAATACTGACTTAGACAGTGACAAGGGGCTCCTGAGTGGAGATTCTTTTTAAAGAGGAAGTTCAGTGCTTTTTCAGGTAGAGAGTTTAAAATTTCAAATTCATAACCTGTTTGTATCACACATTGTGTTAGGGATTCATCCATGATCAAGGAAATTCTGGAAGCTGCTTTCTAAGCTCATCAGAAGTGAAACATTATGCCGGACACACTCGTCTAATGACTGATAATGTCAAGAGAGCAATCTCTTGGATCCAATGAGTATTGGCAAACACTCTTAGAACAGACTTTAGGACTGTGATTTTCTATGATATTTTGGTTTGGTTTCGTTTATGAAGATCCTCATCTTGCCAACATTCTGCTCTCTAGGTTACGTTGCTGGATTTACAGATTCTGAAGTGAGCAGCAGACCAGACCTCTATGACGTATATGTGAACCTGGCAGACAGCGAGATCACTATTTCCCCTGTAGTAAAAGGTTGGTTGCTTTTTATATTTTGGATTCAGAGGCTGTGTATTTGAGAGTTGGTAGTAATTGCTGAAATTTCGCTGTAGGTCAGGCAATCTTGATCCTTCTTCCATCCAGGTTGTAGGATTTCGCATGGCAGTTGTGAAGAGGACTCCTTGTTTTGGCTTGTTATTTATATGCATTTCTAGATATCACGGAAATGGTCATTTTACAGGAATGTGTGCCTTTTCTTTTCTTCTCTTACTCAGAGGCAATGACAATGGGAAAACTTCACAAAGAAATCGGACAACTAATTGTTCAATCTGCAGAAGATCCAGATAAATCGGACAGCCAAGTCATTAAGGTTAATATTTTGTTTTTATATCGAGTCGAATGGCTTCTGTTGCTAAACCTTGGTAGATGGGGGGGAGCATGAGGAAGATTAGCCCTGAGAATCAGTCTGTCTACCCTCTGCCTCTTTACAAAGGAGCATTTTTATTCTTCGTACAGGTTTTTAAGGATGACATAATTGGTTTATATTATCTCATGGATAACCACATTGCTGAAGAAACTTTAGAAATTGTATTAATTATAAGGCTTCCAGTAAAATTAGTTTCCCGGTTTTATTCTACACAGCATGTATTTTGCTAAATACCTTCTCAATAATATTGTCAGTACCTTTAAAAAACTCCTACCAAGGAATGGCTTCTTAGTTGTAAAGCCTGATTTTTATGATGATGGATTTTTTCACTTCCTCCCCTGTCTAATAAACTATTAGGCATTTCACAACTGAGGGTGTTAGTGAAAAGAGCTCAGTGAGGGCAGAGGAAGGAGCCTGTGGAGTGGCTTTATTCAGCATTGCACAAGAGCAGGCCGAAGAGCTGTTGCAAATTTGCCTTAAAATGGGGTCTTTATTTAAAATGAACAATTTATTTATAATTTTCTTTTTGTTGTTTATTGATTTTATTTTTTTATTAAAAGCATGTTAAAATATTATAGCACCTAATACTATATTCATGGTTGCTTGTTTTTCCTTTCTTCAAGGATATTTCTCTGAAGACAAAAGAAATCTTGGCTACTTTAGCCTCGCTGACTGAAGTTTCTGATGGCAATGAAAAACCAACCCTTAACTCTGAAGCCCTGAAACAAAAGCGGTTTCCACCAGCTACAGAAAACTTCCTTTTTCATTTAGCAGCTGCTGAACAAATGCTCAAAATCTGATTTTGATGCATTGCAGTGTTACGGACCAACTCGAAAATACTGTCTTTGCCATACAGCTAGGAATACCTGATATTTTATATGGAAAAATTAAAGGTTTAAGAGCGAATGTCAGATTTACCGTGATATAATGCAGAATACCAGAGCTTGACCTGGAACATACGGAGGTAATACTTGGGAACATTCCTGGTGTCCTTATCTTCCCCAACTATGACTTTGTATATGTGGCTCCTGAATTTCCTATTGCAATGTGGGTGCACATACAGGTGGTGTGGGCCCATGTGTCCAGGCTGTGCCAGACATTGTGGTGGTGGCCGTTTGTCCTGCAGGTTCCAGGTGTCGGCCAGCTCTGTTCTTCTTCAGACTTGTCTTCCTGGGGTCTGGAACACGGGCTGCAGCACCCAGGCTGTAAAACCAGCGGGGTTTGGATCTGCCAGTCTCTGCATGGGGCTGCACTGAGCACGCTGTGGGTCTGAGCACTCGTTCTGGGCTTCCAGGGGTCTCAGCTGCTCGGATACCTGGAAACCCCAAATAAATGGACAAGTTCTCTTCTTTCTACTTGAAAGTGTCTAGGTGTTGAAAAGGATGACTGGGAAAATCTGACGTGGTAGCCTTACTATATAAAGGAAGAGGTATTTTAAAGCTCAAGTGGGAGTTGAGCACCTCTTTTGGACTCATGCCTTAGAGGTTTTCCCCCTTTCACTCCGTCCCATGCCTCTGATGGAGGGAAGAGAGGACAGGCTTGCTGTAGTTAAAATGGGGGGGGTCACAGACAAGTGCTGCTTTACAGCTGGAGTCTTTAAGAAGTTGTTGTGGTTCTCCACTGACCTGGCTGTTCATTCCTTGTCCATTTGATAGAAAATCAGATGAGGTATAGCCTAATGGAGCAGAAATGTTCAGGTGGGCAGGAACCACAGGTAGAACACCGACTGCTTAAACTGCCTGAGCTGTAACACAGGTACTATCTGATGGTGCTCTGTGTGAACTACTTGGAGATGGAGACTTTGGAAGTAGTAGTAAAAAACTAGGATATAGAGAAAATATAAATTTGCATACTTGTTTAATTGCATAGCCATAACTCAAGAGATTTTTTTTTTATTTTCTTTTTCATTGAGCAACCTGAAACTAACTGCTTTATAGTCTTCTGAGAAGAACTTAGAGTCTTTGTGGGGAAATACTCTGAGCCAAACAAACTGTTTTTTTCTTCAGAAATGTCCATGGCAAATCAGGCAATTCTGCAGCAGCACTTTGTTATAAGAAAAAAAAATAACCTTTTTCCTGGCCTTTGTACAGATAGGCTGTAGCATGTGGTTTTACATAGAGATTTTATACTTATGATTACAACTTTAGTAGCCAATATTTATACTGTTAAATGATTGGATGTTTGCTATTCTGACACAGACAGAGCTCATGAATAACTGTGTGCAAGCAGTATTGGTTGGAAAAAGGCTTGGCCTGTTGCTATGTATCATACATTAAGGAAATCTATTTTTGAATGTGGATAAGGAATGTGGTATCTATGTATAAAAAGGGTAATTATTACAGTCAGTAAATGCAGGTGCTTCAGAATAATCCCCTATTTTCAGGGATGTAAAATTCTACTTAAACACTCTGCAGTTTAAATTCTGAACACAGAAGCATGTGGTTTTTTATTTTTAACTTGGAGAAAAATACTGCAATTGCCTTTGTTTACCTCTAAGTGCTCTGCAGCTGCTTTTTTTTTTTCCCCCGTTTGCCCGTTAATGTTTTTTCTTATATGGTTCTTTAGTCTTGCTGCTTCTGGTTTGGGACTCAACAGTTGGAATAGCACAAGTGCAAAATTATGCTGAAAATTCCATTCAGGACCTACTTTAAAGTCCACTGAAACGAAAAGTCTTTCACCAAGAAGAACCTGAAGGTGCTCTGTCAGCTCTCTTAACGCCACGGTGTAACTGTGAAGAAATGCACGTAGTTTCTTATTAACAAAAAGCCTTAAGGTGTGTTACTGAGGTAGGGAGGGTGTTGGGGACAAGCACAAAGAGCAGAGGAGCTCAGTTACAAACTGACTATCGAACGCTTGCTTTGTTTTCTCTTTTGGAAATGGTCAAGTTGAAAATCTTGGTATTGTGTCAGATCTTGTGCCCTGACATTTGTGCGAAGCAAATGAAATGTAATTTTGCACGTAAGGAACTGGACTCCTAGCACGCTTTGTGTCTATTAAAAAAAAAAAAACCCTGAACAGTCTGCCCTTTAATTTATGTAAATGTATTCTTGAATAGTTGTGACCACTGAGTCACGGGCCTGGGCTCTCAGTTTCGCAATACTGCCATTAAGCTGCAGCTTGATGTTTAGGTCAGAAATGTACTGCGCAGTCAAACAGCTTTGTCATCCCCACTGAGAAAGATGCATTGGCCTCCCTCAGCTTCAGGACATCCTAAAGATTGTCCTAATGGCCTTGCATTTTCTTAATGACTTTTGCTGCTGTTTCCTCTCAAAAAAAAAGGTTTAGAATAAAATAGAAAAATCTGCAAGGTCAGGAGAGGGAAGGATTTTTGTTTATTTCTCACTTCCCTTTCCCCAGGATGTGCACAAAATCGGATGACACCCTTTCTTCTTCCTCCTAGAAGCAAAGACCGTGTGAAACGAGATGTTCATTCATACCTTCTCACCTGATGGCCTTTCTGTTGGGTAAATAGGAAATGGTGAATGGTAGATGGATATGAATGGTTCCCGATGACCTGCTGAGAGACCTGTGTGCCCCCAGGCGGCAGGCAGCACGTAGAATGATTGAAAGCCGTGAATTTAAGTGAAAATTGCCTGCTCCTTCCTGAGTTGAGGCGTAAGTCACTCCCTGAGCCCTCCACCTTTCCCAGTGCCCACGGAGCGGGTTGGTGGGGCTGTAGCTACGTCTGCAGGTACTGGAAGGTGGATGTGCACAGAGCGAAGGGGAGCCGGGTGAACAGTCGCTCCCTCCAGGTGTGATCTTGCCGAGTCAGCTAAAAACTTCCTACACTTGTTTTTTTATGCCTCGTTCCCTGGCTGGGGTCCGAGCCAGAGGTGAGGTCATTCCTCGTGGTTACCTGCTCTGCGCTTGTGAGACCCCACCTGGAGCACTGTGTCCAGCTTTGGAGTCCTCAA
>JAOXJM010000002.1:33297083-33314281 GCA_026413425.1 Tringa solitaria
TTGGACTCGATGATCTCTGAGGTCCCTTCCAGCCACCACAATTCTGTGATTCTGTATTATCGCAGTGGCTATTTACTGTGAGCTATTCCCTTCTGATGCTTCAGTCACACACACAAAACTTCTCTTACCTGGAGGTCTAAATACAACAGGAATTATCTTGTCTGTATCAGGATGTACACTGGACTTAAAAGAAAAAAAAAAAGTCAAATTAGATCACATTTGCTATACTTGAAATAAGAAAGAAGAAAAAAAAAATTTCTAAATACGTTGTAAACTTACCAGGCTTAGCAGGAAGGCTTGTTTTGTCTAAACAATTTGAAAATTAAGTTAGTAATCAAGTTTCAGAAGAGGCTGGGTAAAAATCTTCTACCTAAATTTATTATATCTTTGTTTCCCAATAACTTACTTTTATATGGAATGTCGTGTATATATATACCCCCTTAATTATTTTTTCCCTAAAATTTCTCTCCACATACTCCTTGTTGAATATAACTTACATCCCGTGTGCTGTGTAACAGCACCAAAGTACACATTATGGCAGAACAAAAAGTTAATTTTAAAAAGCTAAGCTAGTAGATATTTTAAAACAGAAAACAACAATTCTTAAATATGGCTAAAAGCCTAAATACTTATGTTAAGACTTCAGCTTTTCTGGAATCAGAGAAGTTTTTATTTTTCCTTTTAGACTTTGACACACAAGGTACTAAATGCCACATGGGAAGAGTTGAGCCCACAGTGAATCAAAAGACAGACTCCTCCTAATGAAACAAGGGCTCAGCACTACTTTCCAGCAATTCCATGAGTAGGTTTCCCACCCAACTACTTCTACTGCTCATGTTATGAGATGTGAAACCGAACCAAGCTGCCCTCTATATGATAATACAACATCAGAGATTCAAAATGAGCTCATTTTACTTATTTATCAACTACCTATATCATCCCAGCTGAGGGCGGACAGGCTTAAAGCAATGATTCCTAGAGCAATCCAAGAGCATCATTTAAACTCAGCTGCATGATACACAACCTCCCATTCTTCAGGATAGTAATAATGCAATTTAGCATCAGCAGTCATCCCAAGAAATTTCTAATGGATTCATAGATTAGGAAAATCTCTGTAGTAATGAGCTCTTCTTGTGTTATTCCCTGCATCTGAATCTCTGTGTTATTTCTGCCAGATCTTATGCTAATAGCAACCATTTCAGCCATGAAAAAAGACACGTCTGTTTTCAATAAGCTGTGCTCTGAAATACCTTATCATTCTGTATGGGCTCACTTAGCGTCTTTCCACTGTTTTGTACTAATAACCTGGTAGTTCTTATTTCACCCTATATTTGAGAAAAAAAAACCAAAACAAACAGAAAAAAATAACTCAGATTTCAATATTCTACAGAGCAATGCATCAGTTATAAGACACATTAAAAACAAGCCTACAACGTCAAGCTAATGCACCTGTCCTTCGCCAAAGCACTTAAAACAAGAACACACCTTGACACACAAGAAATTCACAGTCATAAAAATGCTTTCAGATTATTCAGCCCCCCTTTATGTATCAATCCTTCAACTCATTACATAAACGCAGCTGAACTTTAAGGTTCATAATTATTGTGAAAACCATAATAATCGCTCTCTGGTACTAAAAGCGTTTACAACTCAGGTGTGCTCCCTCCTAGGAGAGGCTTCCTTTCAGTACAGCCACCCGGAGGAGAATCAAGGAGCTTCATGACCTTCAGATGAAGCCCCACCACGCGGATGGGCGCATGGACTGGCCTGCAGAGATTTTGGGTGCCTGTGGTGCAGTTCAGCAAAGCTGCCCTCCGCGACAGCCCCACATCTCCAGTCCTCCACCAGCAGGTTATTATTTAAGCACAGCCTCGCCAGCGGCTTGCTTCATCTCTCTTGTCTTTGGGGGGCGGGGGGGCTCGTTTCTTAATTGGGCTAATTCAATTGTTGGCAGAGCAGCCACGGCCTACGCTGGGCGGCTGCTGCAATGGCCGTGCCTGGAAATGCCCTGGGTTTGATGCAATTATGTATAGAAACGTCCTGTGTTTGATGCAATTATGTATAGGAATGTCAGGCGACGAGGCCAGTACTCACAGAGGATTTCAGGAGCAGCAGGGGATCCAAGACGTCCGCCCAGAGAAGAAGCCTCTGGAAAAAAGACTGAGGGAGACGAGGCGTTATTTCGGAGGGAGGGAGGCAGCCCAGCCCGCCGCCCCAGCCCCTCTCGGCCCCTCACCTGCCCCTCCGCCCTCCAGAACCGCAGGTTGGCGTCCATGGAGCCGCGGCACCGGAAAGGCGCGGCCGGGGAGCGGTACGGCTGCTGCACCCTCCGCCCGGGCCCCGCACCGCCGCCACGGGATCCGGGCCGGGTCGGGAAGGCCCTACCCCTGGGTAGACCTGGTGCCTGCGCCGCCTTCCCGCCCTCAGGCGCGTGCCGGGCCCTGAGGCGCCGCCGGGGAGAGAGGGAGGCGGCCGGGGTCGGCGGCCCGGGAGCTCCCTCAGGGCAGGCCCCGAGCGGGAGAAGCCGATCGTGGTTAGGAAAGGTCACCTCTTCCCCTTCCAGCAGTGTCCCCTTTGCCAGCCGGGAAGGCAGAGCCGAGGAGCAGGAAGGCAGGGAAACCCCCTGTGTCCTCCACGTTGGCTTGAAGTGGCTGAGGTAAGGGCAGGATTCGGCCAGGTAACGGATCAGTGCAGTTTCACAGGCACAAACTGCTGCCACCAGCACCACAAGTGTGTTATTCGGCATCACCGAGCCGTGCAGGGGTTTAACATCACATACTGTAGGTCCAGGAGATCAGGTTTATTGGAAAAGTTGCATGGATACTTGCAGACTTCCACAAAGCTGAAGTAAAACATTGGGACTGAAAAGAGGTTTGCAGGTACTGAAACCTGGCGCATCACTGGGCACCACACATCAAGCTCAGCTTTTCATCTTTTCACTTTGCAGCATCAATTATCTGTGATAAAGCTAATTTAGGACACACTTTACCGAGGTGGTTCCCTCGTGCTTCTGCTTAAGTCCTTTCCCCTGCTAGAAAAGGCAGGTGGTGAAAAATACAAACCCGTTGGGCATTATTTATCCATCCCTTCAGCAGCAGCACACCTGCTATGTGCTGTCTATGGGCGACTCAGCAGGGCACACATGCCAAGCCAGCGCCGGCTGTTAACTGCTGGCTGTGAAGAAAGGTATAGAAGATAGTTTCTAATGCAGTTCAACTTACCCAACTTCTTCAAAACTCTGAGAAACAGGAATCTTGGGGGAAAAAGTGGAAGAAAAGCAAAGCAACACACCTGCTGCTAGTCAACATTAATATTTATTATTATAGCTAGAGATAACGCTACAATGTTTTCAAGCAGTACATTTCACCTTTTAAGTTTTTCTGGGAGACAGATTGAAGCAAATAAGCAATGCTTTAAATGACAGAAGACTGTCATTAAGCTCCAGCAAGTATGCTATTTGGGTTCAAGTTTTTATTATCTCCTAAGCAGTACCCAAGTTATTCATGCTTGTTAACCCACCTGTGTAGCTGCACTGCATCTTTAACTATATGCACGATTAAAATGGCACATATTTACATTCATTTCAAGGTATAGTGCATTATACATGAAAACAAGGGGATTTTTTAAAATAATTTTTTACTTGTTACATTCATCTCTTCCTCTCCAAAATTCATTAAAAACAAATTACATATCAAATTTCCATTTTCTGTGTTGTCCCCATTGTTTCAAACTTGTAACAGAATTTAATTTTTCACGTGAGAAAAGAAAACATGGGACACTTGCTGGTCCAAAACTAGTTCAGGAAAGAGGAAAAACCCAGTGGAAAACAACTGTAGTTTGTGTACTTTTATTCAGGAAGAATTCTAAAATTCATGAAACTGAAGTTGCAAAAGGGTTGGGGGGGAAGCCTTAGTTTTTACCCTTTTTTTAAAGCAAGACAAGGGAGTCAAGTAAATATTTCATCGTTTAATTTCTTCTTAAACATGAGAAAATGAGAACTTTGATTTGATTATTTTTTTTATACAATCACAGCTGCTTTCCTAATGTCTTCCGTTTATGGTAACTAGGAGTTTTGTCCACATATTTGAGTGCTTATGTATGCACTTTCTCAAAATATTCTTTAGAACCTTCTGGGCTTGGTTTGATCTGTCAAGAAAAGAAAGTTTAGCTGTTACTATATGCCATAACTGAGATTAAAAAAAACCCCAACCAAACAGATCTGAGACTTTATCCAGGAAAATCCATGCATACTTTATAAAAGCAATTGGTTATTTCTGTTTCTGCACTTGACTGAAAGATGAAAGTCTAAATGATGTACTAGCTCCTACTTGCAAATTTTAAGCATACAGCACATTTTTCCTGCTAAATATCAAGCAGGACATTACACAAGGGAACAATATGAAGAAAACTGGCGGAGAGTGCAAGTCAAATTTAGAGTTTTAAATACAATTTGTATCTTCTAAAAGAAAGTCAGTGACTTTCTTCACAGAAATGGCACGTTTAGTTACATCATACAAATAGACTGAATTGCTCTAACCAACAAAAGGCTCAAACCATTCTATGATTTAAACAACAGGCACAGATTCATTCAAGCACCTCACGTTAAAGTGGTTCTCAGCCCTTCAGACGTGCAAAAATATGCCAGTGTCTATATTTAGAAAAGTGATATTTAGCAGATGCTTACTGTAGGGGAGTCTGGAGTCCAGTTTGCCGGGCAAACCTCTCCATGTGTTTCCACATACTGGAATGCTTTCACCAGGCGGAGGGTCTCTTCCACGCTACGACCCACAGGGAGATCATTGATACTTAGGTGCTTGATGACCCCATTTGGATCAATGATGAAGAGACCTCTGTAATTGAGCAAGAATTGAGGGAATGCAAATCACGTTCCAAGACCAAACACAAGAAAGTGGATGAACTATTTCAGGAAGGCAGTTATTCTTAGATGCACGTATGAGAGTTAGGAGTAGCAATACAGTGTTTGATATATTGTTTGTTAGTGCAGTGATCAAAAGCCAACTAGTATGGTATTGTGAAGTTACAAACTATGCATAAAGACTATTAAATTGAGACAGATGTATGACAAAGGTAGAATGTCTAATTCCACCTATATTTCAAAGTTGGTAGCTGGTATCCTTCTGGTCTTTTTGATATGAAAATCTAAAGGTATTGAGTGAAAAGCTGCTTACTCATTAAGCTACTAAATTAAATCCTGTTGCATATAAATATTTGTGAAAAATGAAGTCCCAGCCTTACCATATTAATTAACCTTATTTGTCAACAAACGTCAGGAGTTCCTGATCTAAAGAGATCAGGAACAAAAGGTCTCCAGAAGACTCCTACCCACTCCAATAGATCTCAGGGACCACTATTTGCTTTTAATAAGTACTTCCATGGTGGAGAAGGAAATGTCAATTTGTAAATTCTAGGCAATTAAGGGATTGACTGTAGTGGCCTCTAGGAGTACTGCTTTAGAAACTTCTCGCACAGAAGTTAAGGCAGTTTCTTCTCCCTTCAGAAGAAAGAAAACCAAAAAAAAAAAAAAAAAAAAAAGAGAAGAAAGGGGCAGACCTAAATTGTGATGAAATGTAAAAAACTGTAAATTGTTTTTCTATCCTAGTGTTGTTTTCCTTAGTGACATGGAGTTCCCCCACTAACAGAACAGCTGGCTTTCCCCTGCATGAGTTCTCAGAGAGGCCTGGAACCACTCTCAACTTAATGGCCATAACTGCCATGTGACCTTTGCTTTGGGTGGGATCCAGCAGAAGTTCTGCAGGAAAAGTAACACCTTACAGTCTTCCTTTGATCCTTGTGCGGTTTCCCCTGCAGGAGGGGACAGAATGGCTCACACTGTTTTAGACTGGGTTGTGTCATAACCGAGTTACCTGCAGTCGCGTGTTACCTTAGTGCTATGCCAGGTCCTTCCAGCAGCACACCGTAATCACGGGAGATTTGTTTTGTGAGGTCCGACAGAACTGGAATATTCATTTTGCCCAAACCGCCGCTCTAGAGAAAAGAGTAAGATTTTACAAAACGCTTTTTAGGATTATCCTTCTGGAGTCACTGGGTTCAGTGGTCCTGAAGGTATACTGACAATAAAACACATTTATGCTGTTTGCTTTATGAAAGGAATCATGGAGGGGTGGAGGGGTGGTGTTTATTTGGTTTAGTTTATTTGGTGTGGTTTTGTTTGTTTGTTTGTTTTTTAAAGTTGTCAGGAACATTTGGTTTCTTTAAAACACGAAAACTTCTTTTGCACCCAGCATTTTAGAATTGCTTCTTTTGTTGGTTAAAGTCTACCTATGACAACAGTCCTCAATTTTCAGAAAGATTCCCTTTGTAGCCTATTCAGGAGCTTTGAAATCAAAAATTTCCACTGCATATTTAAGTGTTCAAAATTAAACAAGATGAACACAGTGGGGAGGGAAGACAAACCTGTGTACTATGAGCAGACAAAACAGGAGGCTTGCAGCCATGCTAGGGATGTCAGAGTTCTACCGCTTTCTCTATTTAATGCATGTTTTTTTGGCTGTTTTTTTTTCCCCCTCCCCCAAACAAATTTAAATACTATTTGGAGAGTCAACCAAGATTTCTTCCAGTTTTGCAACATATTGGAACTGCAAGAGATAAGCTCTCTATCCTTGAAACAAGCCTGCAGTTTGTTAGCTCTTCTATTCCTGGCATCATCAGCGAATCATTGTGCAATCTCAGTCACTCAGACCCTGATCCTGCAAATGCCTGTCCGCGACGGGAGTTCTCACACGCAGAGCTTTGAGCGCAGGTGTTGGAGAAACCAAGGCCTTCAGCTTCTCCGGGTGTCGGTTTCCCTGCTGCACCACCAGGGAATTCTTTCCACCCTTCTTGCACCCAGCAGTGCCCGACTGGCACACGCTGAACAGCTTTCGCATGAAGCGGTAAAAGTCCTTAATCACGTTTTAGAGCTTTGAATAAAGCATGGAAAAAAATTAAATACTCCCAACAGGTTCAGCCCGGCCATATTAAATCTGGCAAACTCTCCTCCCTCCCCTCTATGTGACAAGGGCAGAGCTGTGCACCTGGAGGCACTCCAGTCTGCAGACTGCTCTCCACCTGACCACACCAGTAATGACCGATGGCCCAGGAGCTCCTGCAACTTCCTGAGACACTTCTGAGTGTGTCCAACCAAACCAGTCAGGTGTGGGCGTCGCTATATGCATCTGGAAGAGGCTCCTCTCCAGTAAAAGGTTGTCTTTATCACTTTCCTTCCCTGAAGAAAGCTGAGCACCTCCATTTGTATTGCAGAAGTGGAACTATTTCAGCAAGTGAAGAGTTGGTAAGTGCTCCAATAATCTTATCGTTCTTCTGCTTCCATTCTGAAACCACCACTGTTGGGTACTGGTTAACAGTAAGAACTAAACAGCTGCTGTTGATCTTCTGTGAGGGTGCACACAAAGCACTAGCTCCGACATGTACACTGGGTATTTGTCTTTTGAGATAAACATGTAAGGCCATGATGTAACCTACAAGACTATCGCGAGAGCAAAAAAGATGAAAAAAACCCTGAAACTAGGATGGAAAAGGGCAAGAAAATGAAGACTGAGGTCAGAATTATGTCATCAAACGTCGAAGTTCTTTACTTCATGTATCACTTCGGGCAGTCTCTTGAAACCGGTGTTTGCACAATTGTTTATTCAACTCTATTTCTCAGGAGGTCTATGTGAAAAGAAAACAAACCAACACAGAAAGGCCCCAAACAGCTGCCCAATTCGTACCTTTCGTGGCGTATTTATCCAGGCCAGATGACAAAAATGAGAATCCACAGAAACTGCCACCACTTCACAATTCACATCACGGAATTCATTTGCTTTGTTGCTGAAAGCCACAATTTCTGTGGGGCAGACGAAGGTGCTGGGCAGGAAGAGAGAACAGGCTGTAACGAGTCTGCCATCTTTTGAGAGAATTTTTTAGAAAACACCTTTAGGCGCTAATGCAGCACTCTGTTTTCTTTCCCCTGATAATTTTAGCCGTGTTTCCTGCTGAAGATTAGCTTCAGCCAGTCTCAAAGCGGCAGCCACAGCCACCCGGCTGGCTCACCAGTTTTCAACGCTCGATTCGAGGCAGATGTTTTGCAGAGATGGAGGAACTCTCTCTGCTACACACTCTCTAAGACAAAGAGGTTTTGGAAACTCTAAGAGAAAGGACTGTGGGGTAAATCCTCCCCTATGTGCCCATGTACAGGGTGCTCCTGGTGACTCAAGTCTTCTGGACAGGCTCAGCCCCATCTTTCCACCTTTTGCTCTGGAGCCATCTTGCAGCAGTTCTGCTGGCCCTGCTGTCTCCAACGTGACCCTGGACTACAAGGCAAAGCCTTCACCCCTGGGATCTGACTGTGAGAGGAATCACCACAAGGTCACCTCCACCTCCTGAAGCAGGCCTGGCAGCTGGAGGATGCTCTCAAGCCACAGATCCATTGCTCTAGTACACAATGGCCATTTGCCTCCAAGTCTTATCATTCTGCCTCTAGAAACAGACACATCTGCCTTGGAGGGCTAGCCCGGATAAGGGAAAACCAGCACTTGTGGTGACCTTCAGCAGGGCAGGAGGCCCACGTGAAGGGAGGGAAGCCCGCACTCACAAGTCCAGGGGGTAGAAGAAGAGGACCAGGTATTTCCCCTTGAAATCATCCAGGCTCAGCTCCTTGAACTCTCCGTTAACCACGGCCGTCCCTTTGAAGAACGGGGCATGCTGTGTCACCGCTGGGGCCAACCGCCAGGAGCCTGCGGGGGACAAAACACAGCTCTGGGCCTGGTCGGGCCTGGGCCACCTCCTCCTCCTCCCGGAGGCCGTTCCCGCCTGCGTCCCGGCCGCGCTCCCCGCACTTACCGAGGCTGAACTGGCGGCGGGCGCAGGGCAAGGGCCGGGCCGTCAGCCCCCTCCCGGCGGCGGCAGCGGCGGGTACCTGCGGGGGGAGAGGCAGGGTCAGCGCCGGCGGGGCCGGGGCCGGGGGGCGGCCCGTGGAAGGGGTGACCCACTCACCGCGGTGCGCAGCAGCCTCCCCAGCGCGGCGGCCATGGCGAGCGGGCGGAGCGGGCCCGGAGGCGCGGGAGGGACCGGGGAGGCGGGGAAGGGAGAGGAGGGGCCTTGTGCTCAGAGACCTGCCGGCTACGGGATTTTCCAGCGCTGTCGGGTCTGGGTTTGGTGGAACTCGCTGTGGAGACAGTTGCTTAATCACAGTTAAACAATCAGGGCGCCATCTCCTTCCGTGACAAGATGAGGGAAAGGCTGCGGATGTTGTCTGCTTAGACTTTAGTAAAGGCTTTGACACCGTTTCCCACAGCATTCTCCTGGAGAAGCTGGCTGCTCATGGCTTGGATGGGAGCGTGCTTCGCTGGGTAAAGAACTGGCTGGATGGCCAGGCCCATCGAGAGGTGGTGAATGGAGTTAAATCCAGCTGGTGGCTGGTCGCAACTGGTGTTCCCCGGGGCTCAGTATTAGCTTCTGTTTAATATAATTATCAACAACTAGGACAAGTGGATCAAGTGCACCTGCAGTCAGTTTGCAGGCAACACGAAGTCAAACGGGAGCGTTGATCTGTTTGGGGGTAGGAAGGCTCTACAGAGGAATCTGGACAGACTGGATAGCCATAACCCCCTGTCACGGGTCTCCTGTCTCCTGCCAGATGAAGGCAACGCAGGAAAGGTGGACGGCTTGTGAAAAGGACCACACCTTCATAGGTCTGTGGGGCCTGACAAGATGCATCCCAGAGTCCTGAAGAAATTGACTGATGGAGTTGCCAAGCCAATTCTCTGTGATACTTGAAAAGTCATGGCTGTCAGGTGAAGTTCTCAGTCACTAGAAAAAGGGAATTGTTGCACCCCTTTTTAAAATGGGTAGAAAGGAGGACCATGGGAGCGACCAACCTCTCAGCCTCACCTCTGTGCCTGGGAAGATCATGGAACGGATTCTTCTAGAAGCTCTGCTAAGGCACGTGGAGGACAGGGAGATGAGTCAAGACAGCCAGCATGGCTCTACCAAGGGCTTCATGCCTGACCAACCTACTGGCCTTCTGTGATGGAGTGACTACATCAGTGGACAAGGGAAGAACTACAGATGTCCTCTAGCTGGACTGATAGGGACAAACTTTTTAGCGGGGCCTGTTGCAATAAGACAAGGGGTAATGATTTTAAACTAAAACAGGGTAGATTTAGACTAGATATAAGGAAGAAATTTTTTTACGATGAGGGTGGTGAAACACTGGCGCTGGTTGCCCAGAGAGGTGTCAATGCCCCATCCCTGAAAACATTCACGGTCAGGTTGGATGGGCTCTGACCTGATCTAGTTGAAGATGTCTCTGCTTATTATAGGGGGGTTGGACTAGATGATCTTTAAAGGTCCCTTCCAACCCAAACTATTGTATGATACCTGATACATACAAACTTGTTTCCCTGAAACTGAGGGCTTCAGAGTCTGTTGTTGCAGCCCAAGCCACCACAACTGAAGCTAAAAGAGCTACTTTAACAGTTAGTCTCAGGCTACTTTTGTTAAACGCCTGATGGTGGCAGCAACAGAGATCACCTTCACCAAGAAACGCCCACTTCCCAGACTGTTTTGGGCCACATGCTTTGGAGCAGCACAAGCAGCATGTACAACCCAGAGTACTGAAAATCAATCACTTTCTAAAAGTGCATTTTTATGTTCTTTTCTGTGTGTTTCTTCATCGAATTGAGTTGAACCCAGTTTCACTTCTGGGTTTTGGTAATTTCTGTTTTAATATTTGTATCTGTAAATATCCACAGCCTTTTACAGAGGGGAGATCCCACCTTGTGAACCAGAGAGAAATCTGGCTGCACTGGCAGGATAAGCTCAGCCACCGGGGCCAGAAGCCAAAGGCAGCCAGAGCACTGTCAAATACATCCCAGGCCCCAGGCTCAATGGATACTGCATCTATACTTCTGAACAAATTAGCAGACTTGTTCCTGGTACTGGTCCGACTGGCATGGTCCAGTCACCTCTGTGACAGTAAACTCTCTGAGCCTTCCAAAGAGTGAGGTTGTGTGCAGCTGCCTGTTAGGGTTGGTCATTAGCTGGTAATTAGCTCTCTAAAATACCCAGGAACTGTTTGGGGCAGCGTTAGTTGGTGTTGTCCAAAAGCATGCTGAGACCTTTCTGAGCATTTAGTGTCATAACTAGTTTCATTCGTTAGTTCCTTTCTGTGGCTCTCCTGAATTTATTGATCCAGATGTAGCCAATGACAGCTGGAAACGTGGCTCTGATAATCTTCTCAAAAACTGTAGTGCCCAGCAGAGCTGCCAGAATAATGTTATATACTCATAGGTGCAGAGAGATTTTGGGCAGCTGGCTGGGCTTGTGATGAAGGTGGAGGTGCCCAGAAGGGAGATGATGATGAAGGTGTCCTGCACAAGGGTGCAGAGGCAAACTGTTCTTACAGCCACGGTGAGATGAGAGGGAAGAAAACATGGGCACTAAAGGATATGGATACTCTACTACGGATGGGGTCCACCAGGGTGGTAGTCTGACTGCTTCCTGCATCTCCTTGCTTCCTTGGATTCCAATAGATACTGCTCTTGCAGCCATTCCCATCAGGTGTAACACCTTGTAACAAGCTCTGCATGGGCATTTGAGCACGTGTGTATAGTTGTGTGCAAGCACAGTGCTAGGTCACTGACCTAGCAGATGTGGAATTAAGGAACCTTACAGACCATTTGTCCGCTAATTCTCATTAGCGCTTCGTTAAGGGAAACCTGAAAGTGTGTGAGAGAGAAGCTGAGTTCTGATTCTTGCCGATGAACCAGGGCTGCTTGAAAGTGCCAGCTGGAGGGAGACTCTGCTGGGAAGGTCTCTGGCTGAGCGAGGGGGGGCAGCTGGCTGAGCTACTCAGCTTATTTGCATGTCTGGTACCTAAAAATAAGGGGCATTCTCGCCTAAAAATCCCTCAAAGCCTAAATGTGGAAGCAAGTTAACTATTTGTATGTTAGAAAATATGGCAGGTACGGCGTGGGTGAGCCGTGCTGTGGCCTGCAGCCCTGGGAGATGGAGAAGGAAGGAACGGTTGTTGAGAGCTGTGTCCTCAGTAGAGGTTTGGGAGGTCTTCATGCCACTGCTGAGAGCTGCCAGTGGAGCAGAGAGCTAAGCCTGGAACACCTGCAGCGCAGTGACTGTCGGTGGAGAGTAGGAAAGAAACATCATCCATTACCTGGGCCAAATGGCATGTCTGCATTCACATCTGCTAGCCCAGCACAGCAGCACAGTCCGCCATGGCTGGCCAGCAAACTGTGCCTGGGGACGGCTGGGCCACAGCGGGTTCTTTCCCTCAGCTGCAGGAGCTGTATTGTGGCAGAAAAAAAAAAAGGGCTATTGCTAGGATTTCCTGAGGATGGTTGTCTCACCCACAGATGATTATTCACAACTTCTAAGTTGATGTATTCTAAAACCATGTCCTTCCCCCCTCCCCGGAAAGTTATATTTGTTTAAAACTCTTTGTTTAAATACTTGGCTTGCAGGTGGGGAAATATTGCTCATGCTTTGTTATGAAGGCAGCATAATTCAGCTCCTCAGACTTCTGGGCAGGAGCTTGAACTACTGCCATTTAACAGGGGGTTTATTTTCCATTTCACTTTTGACTGGGCATCCCTACAATTTGAAGATGGATCTTGTCACTGCCAAAGTGCACCTGGCAAAAGAGTCGTTCCTTTTTCCTCGGCTCTGGCACAGGCTAGAGCGGCTGCTAAACCTGGTTCTTGCCGTCCAAACTTCAAAATAAATCTACGGCGCGGTACCACATGTGCATCTTTTTCCAAATCTTGCCATTTGTCTGCTTTGCTGTCTCCCACAGGGTTTTGCCTGGACAGACAGGCCCCAGTCTCATCATTCTGCAGTGAGGGGCTGCTGGACCATACTGGACGTTTTTGCATGTGAAGGAGTAGAGTCTTTAAGCCTGATTCAAATTGAGACCCCTCAAGCTGGTGAAAGAGTTCCCAGGGATTTCAGCAGGCTTTAGGGAGAAGTTTTTATTGCTACAAAGTGCAGAGCAGTGGATAAGGCACTGGAACGGATAAGGGGAGATAGGAATTTTATTTTTGGTTAGAATACTTGTCTGCCTGCCCTCACTTTGTGCCTCTTTTTCCCTATCTGGGAATAATTAAATATGCTTTTCTGGTGAAAAACTTTGAGGTATGTTGAGAAAAATGTGCTAGATAATGCTTGTGTGTTGTTACCATTATTGTTTTATGATAATTAGTTTTTAAAGAGCTCTTTGAAAGATCATCATTTACACTACAAAATATTAGTGAAAAAGCAGCTGCTTCTCCCTAAATTTATAATCAAATCCCGGATCAGATTTGTTGCCGTGGGTCACTGAATGGTGGATTCTGTGCAGAGTACAGGATGCGTTCATCTGCTTGTTTAAAAAGAAAATCTGCTCATCTTCTAGAAGGTTATTTTATTCCGTGTGCTCAAATGCTGTAACAATCATTTGTCCTCTACCTTGAAGAAAGAGATAACTGGGAAAAAAAAAACCAAACAAAAAAACCAATGGTTTGGAAATGGAAAGAAACAACAGAGGCATAAACATTTTTATCTAACCCAAAGCAAAAAGTTTGATTTAGACAACACGATGCATCACCCCGTGGCTGTTGGTAGATGGCAGCCTCTGTCCTTCCGCAAAGGGGCTCTGTAAAAGGTTACAGCTGCCTCCAGATGCTTTCTCACAGGCCTCTGTGCTCCCACCTGCTGATACCGAACCTCCGCAGGAGGCGAAAGAATTTCTAGAAAGAAGTTTCAGAAGCAATTCCAAACATAATCCAGCTCAGAGCTAATCATGAACAGGCTTTACTGCATTAATTGCATATTACAACATGGATTTAGGAGGTAGCTGCTGTTGGGGTATGTTTCCAATTGATAAGTATAGGCAAAAGGCTTGTTGACTTCTCGTTCACTGGGGGGCTTATCCTGACCTTTCAAGCAGGCTGTAGCTGTACTGAGGCCAACTGTTTTTTTCTCTGGTGGCAGGATAAAACTGGGTGTGTTGCTGCTGCGTTTCTGGCTGGAGCTGCGCGAGCCCACCCTGCCGATGACTCATCCCTTCGAGTGGCTCAGAATATCACACTCTGCCTTTGCTGCTTTCCTATTCTTATTACACTGATGCATTTGGGTCTCGCACGGTGTTGGCGTTTCATTTACAAACCTCTCTTTTGCCCATAGAGGAAAGATGGCTGCCAGCCCTGCTATATCCTGATGTTCAACACTCAAAAAGGGTTTTTTTCCGAGCCTTTCCTGAATGACTTCGGATGAAGATGTTTTATTTAAAAGCAGAACAACCAAACACATTAAGCACCTTAGAAAGCACGTTTTTCAGAGTTTAACTGTTCTTTGGTAGCCTTTTTTTTTTCTTCCAAAATTGGCTGCTTCTGTGTATGATTCAGACTAAATTTTCCCTTTTCTCCCAGCAAGCAGTGAATCGGGATCTTCAGGCCTGCAAAAAAGACCTGTGTTCCTTCCCTGCCACCCTGTCTGAGTCCATGCTTGAGTATTTCAGCAGCAGAGTTTACAACAGTGACCAGAATAAGATAAGCAGTGGAACAGACACACAGGTCTCCTGTTTCTTTCTCCCTCACTCAGAGAGAACCTGACTGCTCCATTAAATCCTATGTGGACATACCTTGAAATTAAAGGACTGTGTTGTCACAAGAGAAAATGGATATAAATAAATTTACCTCTTCCTAATATTTTTTATTTTTGCTGTTTTTGTGAACCAGATGTTCCAGGTGACACAAAAATGAAGATACCAACAGCTATGAAGAAGTCATGAGGTAAGACTCCAAATGCTGCAGTGGGTTTTGCAAAGACCCGCTGATGGACTTTAGGGCAAGTAGGTCTGTGGCAGTGACACTTCTCTGGCGATCCACGGGGAGCCACATCCGTGAAAGGGACCATCCATTTGAGGCCTGTGCTGAAGCAGACCCTTGTCATGTATCAGTGGTATATTTGGGCTTACAAAATTGTAGTAGAAAAGAGAGATGCAGTGAAGACTTGACTGTCTTGATTTTGTTTTTCACAGTAGGGCATTTTCACAGCTAGTGAGTACACCTCCTTCCACATCCTAGTGTGCCACATTGGCTCAGAAACAAGTCTTACTGGAAACAAGTTATTGGAAACAAGTTTTATTTTGTTAAATACTGTAAGAATCATTAAGAAAACCCACTCCATTGTTCTTACTGATAAACATGAAGTCAGAATTGCTGCTCTCCGTGTGCATGTGTAAGACAAACATGTTATTGCAGAATCTCGGTGGCAGAGCTCAGCTTTCCACTCCCGGCACCCAGCCACATTTAAGTTATGTTCCTAGTCCACTTCCATGCAAAGTCATCCAGCTCAGTTGAAATCACCACCCTGACAGCAGCACAACACCCCGTTCGATTGCTGCCCCCCTTTCTGAAGGGACTGTGTAACTCTGCCTTCGGTTGCCGGGAACGTGAAGCGCTTCCGAGCTGCGCCGTTCGTGAACACTAGGTAGCTCCATGGGATTTCTGAACACTGTAGAGATCTGTTGTAACTCTTTCGATAAATCTATTTACCCGTTCAAGAGTTAAATAAACCTTCACAAAAAAGTATACAGGACAACATCAGCGTGCTGGAGTCCCGCAGGGCCACACTGCAGATGACTGTGTGCCTACTGCTTGAGTATATAGTGGTACATATAGATGCATAGGATCATAGAATAGAAGAGGAGCAGCAGAGCCCTGGGGTTCATGTGCTGATTTCTTAGTGCAGCTCAGGATCTTCAAGATCTGCCTTCTTCATTTGGGCACCTGCATAAAAGTTACACCCCAAACACAGTCAGCGCTCGCTGTGGAGTCTCCCGTGAAGGTCAATCCCTCCCTGCTGAAGAGCCTGCCCCTGGGATGTGACAGGCACACTCGTACCCCATTGCTGTCAGCAGAAGTTGCACTGGCTGCTGCAGCGAGTGCTGGTTCACAAAATGGGGACTGAGACACCTCTTTTCATTTTTCCTTTGGAGAGAAGGGTTGCTTGTAGCATTAAAAACATACGTAATAAAAGGTGTAACTGTGTCTTCCAACATCAGCCGTGTTTTGATGCTGGTGTTGTCCTTGTGCTGGGCAGGGATGTGAAATGCACTTAAAATCTAAGCATAATTTGCTCTGTTTACAAGCGAGCATCGGTCCTTGCAGAGAAGTGGTCAAACAACAAGCAGGGCAGACACTCCTTTAGGAACCTCATCTCTGTGCTGAGGCTCTGGTTTCCAGGAAGCAATTTTTCTCTTAAGAATTATTTAATCAGAGAAAAATTTTCCGGTACTTACAGACACAACTGCTGCTATATAGAACTTGGCATTACAAAGAAAGTAACCACAACATGGCACAGCTTCCAGAGGCTGAACATTTTCTGAAGCGCTAGGAGAGAGGATGTGGAAGATTGTAAATAGTGTAAATAGCAGTGCCACCTGCTCTGCACAGTAACTTTCAGAGTCCTAACCCTTGACACTTGATCAGGTACAAAAGGCATTTATTTGAGCCATTTCAGCCTAATGCCTGAGGTGTTATTCATTAAATTCATTTCTCATTTATTCCCTACGTTCAGAAAATGTGTTCTAGGCAGCCTGCGAGTCTGCCTGGCTGTAGAAAAAAAGTATGACTGGTACAATAGAAAAAGAAGAAAAAAAGGAAAAGTAGTGTCAGCTCCGCTAACAAGAAGGTGCACGTTAATTTGATTTGCTTCACGTGGATTTAATCAGTGCAAATACGGAGGGGGGAAGAGTGTCAGTAACAGGTCGGGTTTATTCCTCTTCCTTTGCTTGACCCCCTGAGTCGATGCGCGCTGTTGTCTGGGACAATCAGCATCGCGCTGATTCCCAGCGCCTCTCCCGGGGAGCCAGAAGGGGATTTATGTTGGAACCTCGCGTTTAACGCTCACAAACTTTCCCCGAGCGGCTGATGCTCTCACGCCGCTGCTTATCGGGATGAAATAACGCTGTGGCACAGCAGATGCCGTTCCCTCGGCGACTTTTTAGGACCTCCAGCCAGCCGAGAAGCCCCTGCCTCAAACCCCGGCGTTCCCGGCCCGGGGGCCGCTGCCGCGGGGTGGCGCCCGGCACCAGGGCTGCTCCCGCATCGCTCCGCGCATCGCTCCGCAGCCTCCCCCCCCCCCCCCCTCCGCCCCCCCGCGTACCGCCGGCCGCCCCC
>JAOXJM010000002.1:33314381-33399655 GCA_026413425.1 Tringa solitaria
TGTTTGTTTGTTTTTTTTGTGGTTGGACTCGATGATCTCAGAGGTCCCTTCCAACTACCACAATTCTGTGATTCTGTGATTCTGTGGGTCTGTCCTGTAGCTAGAGATTCCCATCACTACCAGGTTTTCTGCCCCATTTTGCCATGTGCTGCCATGTGCCTGAGGTGATTTTAGCTAGCACATATGACCAAAAAATAGAGTGGGAAAGCTGGAGGAAAAGTATTCTGCTGAGGAAACAGCATACTGTGGGACCCATCTTCCCGCTTCAGCTTGCAGAAAGGTTGATCATAGCTTTCCCTTAGCCTGGGCAGATTTTGCTGCCAAATGCTGGGAGATTCCTTACAGCCATGGGTAATCAAAATAAAGGAAAAGATAAACATGCTTAGCTAAGGGTGCATCATCCATATAACAGTCATCATAATACTTCGCTTTCAAATAATTTTACTGAAAGGGAATACACTCTTGTGTGAGAGGTACGCTCAGACGACTCAAGGACTGATGACCGAATGCAATATCATAAAGTCACAGAATTATAGCATAGTTTGGTTTGGAAGGGACCTTTAAAGGTCATTGAGTCCAACCCCCCTGCAATGAGCATTGTTCCCCTCTGCACTTGTGAGGTTTCCTTGGGTCAGTAAAAGTAAGATGCTTGAGCAGGAAAAAACTCAGTCATCATTATTCCAGAGCCAGCAGGTGCCTTCTCCTTATCAGTGCCCTGAGAGCTACCGCAACTGCTTTGTCCCCTTGGAGGTGGGCAGGGGAGGAGAACAGGCTGTTGCCTGCCTCCTTCTGGGAAAGGTACAGTCCTCTCAGCATTGTCGGTTTTCCCTTTTCATACCCATGAGTATATTACCTGGCTTTTGTTATCCATATGGCCAATCTACAGTCAGCCAATCTACAGAAGGGTAGAAATAAGGAACTTCTCTCTGGTTCAAGGCTGATTAGCCTTGGTGAAAGTTTTATAGGAAACAGGTTTGGTGCCCCTGATATAGCTCTTTACAAAGGTGGGATATGGGGCCGTCCATAGAAAGTGCACGTAGGTCACAAGGGCTCTGAATTCTGCTTTTTGCCCTCCAGCTTGTTTGATGTGAATTTGCTGACAAGAATTCCTCACCAGAAGTCATGATGTGGGTTAAGATCACTTTGTTCAAGGGAGATTTGAGCCCATTTTCTTGCAGAGCAGGTTCCCTAAGGAGGCAAAAGGGTTCAGCCTGGTTCTCTGTATAGGGTTTTAATCAGAATACAATTTTCTAAAAGCTCTATTTCATTTTGTTATCCTTGGGTGGCTTCTGTTGATACTCTACTCTGTAGATAACTTGCATTTTTATTCCCTCATATTTTTCCCTCATCTTATTAAATGACCATGTAATTTTACAGATCACTAAGATGAGGTGGCTGAGTAGCGTTAAAAATAGGGGGGTAAATTTGCAGTCTGCTAGTAATTTTCCATTCTCAAGAAGAGAGCTCTGTTTTGTCCAAAACAACTCAATCCTTAACCTTATCACTAATGTATGTAACATGATTGATATTACATTTCATTATGTAAACTTTGCTTTAATGCTTCTCATTACTTCTGCTCAAGTAACCCTGAATAAATGTAGTATCTGGCATAAGACGCTATTCTTATGGTTTTGTCTCCAAACCAGTGGCTTTGTGTTGCACAAGATGGAGCTTTCAGCAACATGGCAAAGTCTCCACTTTAAATCTTCACTTTAGGAAAGCTGTTCCATCTAACAAAAGCCCTACATCCTACATGGGGTTCTGGATTCATACCTCAGGGCATTATGCCAGCTGTGCAGGATTAAGACCTAGGCATGAAAAGGACTTGAAATCAACAGGAATAAGCAAGTTTTGGTTTCAGGCCTATAATCGGAGAGCATTGGGGAAATGTCTTTCAGTCCAAAATCACTGTAAATCCTTTTTTTTGTTGTTGTTTTTTCTGGGGTAGGCAGTAAGAGAAGCAGGAGAAGAGGAAGGAAATGAGTGTCTGTCTAATTATGCTTCTATAAATGTCATCAAATACTTTGCTAATGTGGTGGGGGAACTTTTTCAAACCAAAATAGGCAAATGTGGAGCTTGCTTGTCCAGTTAAAGTGGGCAATTTACACTCATCAGGCTTGGCTAGAAAGCTCCAGGAAAGTTTGGCTTTAAGTGTGGAGCCATACCACATCATTTGCTGTGTCACAGTGGCCAAAATAAATGACAGCTAAAGCTGTCTACAACATAACCTTGACTTCTAGGTTCTGAAAGCTCAAAGAAATCCTTCATTTGACTGTACTGTATCTATCCTGGTGATGATATGATATTATAATCAGTTTCCACTATTGTCAATATTTAGGTTGAAGGCAAATATTGTCATTGTGTGCTAAATAAAAGAAGGCCAGGGAGAGAAGTAGAGTTTTGGATCCTTCATTGTAGACACTGCTTAATTGTTGGCTCAGTCTGAGGTTCTGGGAGGATCTCTCCAAACAACTGTTTTTGAGTCAATATGTCGCACAGTTCTGGGGATAATTTGTTCCAGGGACCACCTCCAAAAACAGTGTCACATTTTGTTTCGGTCACTGGCCCTCTTTTATTTACCAGCGTAGGCATAGCCATTGGGTTTGTGTTGGCCTGCATTCTTATGAAGCTTTTCTAGTAAAGTCTACAAAATCTTTCATGGTGATTCTGTTTCTCAGTGACTTCACCTCATCAAAATCCAGCCTGTCCAAATCCCCATCTGCACTACAGCTTATTTCCTTTAGCCAGCACATCCAAAGTTCCAAATGTCCATGATCTACTGTTTTATTCAAATGAACATCATTGTGGTTTGGTTTTTTTTAATTATTACCTAGGCATTGAGTTATTTTCTTTGTTTGAAAATTAGATCTGAACCAAACACAAACACAACAATGCTAAAGTTCCTTCTCCTGCACCCTATTCATGCCTGTATGCTGGTGAAACTGATTTTTTTTTTAACTTGGATTAGCTAGTAAAAGTTTGTGCAGAAGGAAAAGATTAAAATGCTTTTTATCTTAAATGTTAATAATTTCCATTAGAAACATCAAATAAAATAACTTAAGTCGTCAACATAGACTTAGCAATTTGGCAGTATCCAATTGTATTTTTAATGAAGTAAATTTGATTTTAGAGAGAGAACAGACATCTCAAACACTAAAATGATTATATTTTTTTAAAGAAAGCTGAAAAACATGTGTTTTGATGCATATAATTGTGCTTTGTGAAGGCCTGGAAGGTAGCCTAGTAAGCTCTTGCAATCAATGAGCTTATAATTAAAGGAATGAAAGCTATGCTTTGCCATAACAAAACTACATATTGATGTGGGAAACATAAATATTGATGTCTTGATGAGTGGGGGCCAGGTAATGGAGAGAATGGTTTACATAGTTCTTTAGGGAAGGGAAAAATGTACGTGGTCGCAATACCTGCCCTCAACAATTTCCTATTAGTGTACTCATTTATGGCACTGGCAGATACAGTGGAAAATATTCACAGGTATTGCCACCCTTGTGATGATTTAGGAAAATGTCTCTCTTTAGAATTTGAGGATTCCTGTGTTTGAAATTAGGCATATTTTCCTTCAGAGAGGAAGGAATATTCATCTACTGATGAAAAGATAAGCCTTCTCTGTCCATTCAAACTGTTCTTTGAACTGCATCTGTCTGTAGGACCTCACCTATCTCTTGCTGTCATGCCTAGTCTAAGGGTGAGATGCTTTTCTGAACAGTTCATCGTTCCTTTTCAGATGTTATGTTATATAACACGCATAGTTCATTTTCATTTTAGTATATAGATGTTAAACAGAAATTAATTTGTATTTGTGACAGCAGAAAAAATGTTTCAAACTGATAGTTATCAGTATATGCAGAACAGTAAATATTATGAAGAATTTTTTGGTGCTGCAAATGCTCTTCAGCAGCAAGCTTGTAGTCACATTCAGACCCATTATCCTCTGCAGCTCCTTTGAAGTCATTTACAAATCTCTAACTTTCTGTATAAGTGGAAGGACTGATCTATTCTTGCGTGGGAGAGAGCTACACTTTAGTCCAAATTTTTTTGGGTGTATATTATCCACTTTTTTGGTTTTGAATTTCTTATTTTCAGAAAATATTTAGGGCATACTGACAAACCCTTTGCTTGAAAAATATGTTACGCAGCGAATCATGTTCTTCAGTATTTCACACTTCAGACATTTTTTGATACCTTTATTTTATTGAGTTGGTCTTCTATGTCAAACAATTACTTTCGTAGAGATAAATATGTGGATGGATCAAGAATATTTCTTTACAGCATACAAGAAGTTCTCATGAACATAACACTAGGATTAATAACTGATAGAAATTCTTGTGTTTCACACATTTGTGTGCATGTATGTCCATTCACAGGAGGTACCTCCAATCCCAGAATAGTGTTTGTACAAGCTGTCAATATTACAACGCAACGCAACGCCTCCAGTTCAGTTGATATCACTGGATATTAATTGCTCTGAAAGTCTGAACTTTTTTTCTGCATAAGGTTCATTTTTTTAAAAAGGGCAGCCATTGTGCAGTGCTGACAGCACAACATGAAAACTCCTGCTGGGCTTGTCTATACAAATGTTTTGCTATGGCTGAGCATAACATTCTTTGTTATCCAACCAAATGAATATAAAAAGAGAATATGAATACATGTAGCAGAGAAATGAAATGTTTTTGAAAGGCCTTTCCTCTGAATGAAAGAAGAACAAAGCAAGATTGGCTAAGAATCAGCAAGTTGGTTACATTTTTTTCTACCTTGGGTGACTCTGAGGTTTGACCGGGTGCCAGCTAACAAATTAGGTCATTGATATGTTACTTTTGTGTATGGAGTAATTCTTGGTATCTGTATGGTAAGTCCACACATGCGGGACTAATCTTAATTTCCAACATCCTTCTTTCTCATTTTGGGGAGAGATTTTTTCTGTCAAAACAAAATCTACTGATGCAGAATTTATCCCCCACCCCTTCTCCAAATAAGAACAAATCAAAAGGAAAGAGACCTTGTCGGAAGTTATTTAATTTCAAACCACCTCCCATCAACAAGAATAATAAATAAACTCTCAATCCTCTTAAGTATGTTATCAGTTAGAGAAAAATGACATATTGTCATTTTCTGTGACAGGTAAGTGAAAACTTTAATAAGAAGTTAACCACAACATATTACCGTATACATAGGATTATTTCACGAGCCTGGCTTCTTTTGGAGTTGGGAGAACTGAATGCAAAGCAGCTACAAGTTGCTACAGCTCATATCAGGCAGTGATTTACACGTCTTTTGTGCAAGACAACTTAGCAGGAGCTCGGGCCTGTTCCTTTTCCCCCTGCTTTTCAGTGTTTGGATATATCGCGTTTTCCCAATGTTGTGTGCTGCTGCCGTCCACATTTGGCCTTCCTTCTGGATTGGCTCCTTCCTCGGGTGTTGCCAGCTTCTCATGTGTTCAGCAGATTTCCAGCCCCTGTGCAACCATGAGCACTGCACACACCTGGCAGGGAGACAGGCTGTCTCCCGATCTCCTCTCCCGCTCCTCCTCTCCCACCCGGATTGACCAGCAAGAAGAGGTGGAGGAGGAGAGGGAAGGGGAAGTGGTGGCTGGCAGCGGTTGCTTTAGGAAGGTCAATTAAAGGCTGAGAGTGGGGAAAGCAAGGATTAAAGAACTGTCTGGGCTGGGGTGTGTGTGTAGGGAGCAGGGAGCTGAGGGAGACTTGGGAAATTGCAGGAGAGGAGTGGGGAGAGGATCCAGTCACAGAAGGATAGGAGGGTGCAATAGGGAGCATGAACCACAGGAACAGGGGCTTTGAAAGCATAGTGAAAGCAAGATATTTGATGATAATAACTGAGAATTTATGAGGAAGGACATACTGAGGTAGGGAAGCAGATTAAGGCAAGATACTAGGATTTTCCAAGATCCTGTCCTGAGACACGGTCCCTGTCACCCTACTCAAGTGTTTTGGTGGAGTAGTTCTTGCTGGAATGTCACATAAGCTGTAGATATTATATTTTCTATAAATTATAAGAAATTAGGTATGTGAGAGATGGGAGAGAAGGAACCTTGCAGTGGAAAAACTGAAATAAGTTGTACAGTATAATACACTTTGTAATGTGTAGAGTGAGGCACATACAGTGTATTTCCATATGTCCATTTATTTTAATTGTCCTTTCACAACTTTCTGCTATTTAGGTATTGTCACTTTTTGTATTAGACGTTATCTTTTGCATGCATTCTTATAAGAGCAAATGTTATGTCTATGCAGCTAAACAAAGGATGGCCAAAGAGAAAGTTGAAGTACTGAAACCTTTGTTGCAACTCAATATATGTATGTATGTATGTATGTATTTTTGTATAAATATTTATATTTCATGGAACTAGGAGTCACTGTGTTAGGATTGTTTAGAAGACTGAATGATAAATCAGGCCAGTTTTAGTCTTTGAAACATGACTTTACTGGATTGATAATCATAAACAAGACACACTGCGAATTATTAGTTCCTACTTGTTTGCCATCATTATTATTACATATTTAGAGCAGTTAGTCTGTGACAATAATATCCTAATTTAACTACCGATTGTCTACACTCTTTCTCTGGCTCTGTTCCAGATTATGCCAACTGACTCTCTACAAGACATATGTGGTAAAGAAAGGATGACACCCAAGCAATGTGGGTACGAGCCAGTCAGTGCCACTAGGGCCAGAGATCAGTCCTCATCCCTCCTCATTTTAAAAGTGTAGACAGAGCATGGGTGAGCTTGGAGGAGTCACTGAAGAACAGTGAGTTGTTCTATTCTGGTTGCACTGAGACGGATTAAGAAACTTCAACCCCTAAGAGCTCTTTCCCAGCCTCCCTATAATATTTATTTGTCTAGAGAATTTGAGATTTATTGATCTAGAGCAAAAAAAATAGCATGCTAATTTAACATACTAAGCAGAGGATGGGTGTTCTCACATCCTGTTCCTCTCTAAGGGTTGTTTATATGGAGGGTAAAAAAATGTATACTCACAGCAACAGCAATTTCCACTTCTACATATTGGAAGTGGATTACAGTTTATTCTCAGAAATAGTAATGGTTTTGTCATCTGGTTTAGTTTCAGTGAATCTTCCCTTTTTGGAAAATCAGGAAGAGATACTCATTAGGTTTACTATTTTTGGTTTATTTATTGTTGTTGTTTTTTTCTATAACAGCATTCTTTAACACAGTTGTTGATGTTTTCTGAAGGGATTGCAAGTTACTCAAAATTTATCATCCTGTGTGTCTCTGTGGAAAAGTGTTTTTACCTTCATTAACAAAGTCACAATGCAAGCCTGTAGTGTTAGCACACAAGGAACAAAAGCATTTCTTCCAAGCTGTGCAAATACAGTCCAGCCAAAAGATCTGTGCCTGGACTCCTTACAGAATTACAGACATGCTGTGCAAAGTTTTTGTAAATGAATAGCAAAGGTATTTTTGTCTTGACATTTGTGCAAATGGAACTGAGCAAACCATGAAGGACGCTTCATCTTCCACGTACGCTATCACAGAAGGGTGTGTCACTCTTCTCGCTACAGCTCTGCATTGTCTCTTCCCTCCAGGGACACAGCTGATATTAATCTCTGTACCTTGTGCTGCAGTCAGACAGAAGCTTTATTAATAATGACAATGGCACATCCTTTGCAGTGTCTTCCTGCTTCACTTGGAGTCTTCTCAGATGTTATCTTCATTGTCATAGTGGCTATAAATACTTAAGTATTTACAATGAATTGTTTCCAAACAATTAATTACTGAACTATGTGCTAAATTTATATTGTCTTTGTTATGCCCAGGCTCAAAACTGAGGGCAGAATAAGTTACATGTATGCAGTTCTTCACATTTGGGGCATGAAAAATATCTGTTCTCCTATCAGCATGGAGTTATTTCCATTTGCAAAATGTGAGGCAGCATCTTGGATGAATGTGCCCCTGGATATTTCTTTTTGGGGTAGGAATAGAAGCACTGACAAGAAAAAAGGGCAGATTTGAATTTCTCATTTGGTAATTGAATTTAAATGTGAGTAATAATATTTAACACACATACCACATCTTCTCTTGTTTGTAAGTCTAAAAGGAGTCTAGAAGTGGATAACACTAAACACGTGGAAACTGGAGACACCAGAGATTAGTTGATGTGCCCAAATCACATTTGTCCTCAGAAGGACAGAGTGGAAATTAGGGGTCTAGGCTCTGAGACAGGAAAATTCCAGCTCTTTGGATGTTTTTAAGTGATGTTAACTTTTTTCTTTTGTTCTAAGCATCAACAACAATTTTAGCTATCTTAATAACAGAGATGAATGGATACAACTAGGTGAAATATGTTAACCTTGTAAGTCTTTTTCTTTAATTTTCAAACTGAAGCAGAAGCAAAAGCTCTCTGAAGACTTGAAAAGATCAAGCTAAATTTAAAGATTTTTAATTGTGTATCCCAGAGTTCATAAATTTGGCTGGAATTTACTTAACTACCAAAACTGTCAGTGGTATATTCCCTTCTGTAGCTTAGACAGCAATTAGGGAACCTTTTTCTGAGAATACCGAGTATGGTTGTGATCTGTACATACTCTGTAATTTTTCATTTTTGACCAGGAAAGGTGAGGAAAGGAAATGGTATACTACAGAGTAATAACTAAGGCTCTTCAGGTGAATTTGAACAGCAAATGGATTTACTGAAAAGGATATTTGTGTGTAAGGTCATGTATGAGGGGTGATATTCTTAGTATTGGATAAAAGCAAGTTTTCATGTGGCGCTGGGTCAATGTAAAAAAGTTATTTTTTTCATGAAGTGACTTGATAGAGATTGAAGTGGTGTTTATTCTACTGTCATGGTTGTACTACTGATCTACTTTGGTTACTCTGAGAAGCATTTTAGTTACCATTACTATAAGAACGCAAGCATATGGAGGAAAAACTTGAAGCTGAGGGCCACTGTCGGGTCAGACTAGTACAGAAAACATAGTACTGAGGCAATGATGTTTCCTGTCCCTGTGTGCAGACCTAGTAGCCTTTATTTGCTAGTCTTAATGGTTTTTTTCCTCATTTTTTTTTTTTTTCCCTGCATGGCATGTTCATATAAACAGGAAGTTGAGGAGGAAGGAGGATCAGGAGAAGAAGTAGGAGAAAGGAGGGGATGGAATTCCCCATGACCCCACCTCCTACTCCCTCCAGAAACACACATGTTTTTCTGCTGCTCTTTTCTTCTGGCAAGCATTTTGTCAGTGGTGAGGAAGTAGTCATTCCTCTGCCACCTTGGATGTGAAGCAGGACATTTCTCGCTGTGTCCCATGAGAAGGTGAAATTAGCCTTCAGTCAAACCCTGCAGTAGAGTATCGGGTACAGAATTTAGAGCAAAAGGGTTTTGGCAGGGTCCAGGGGAGAGTTGAAAACACAAGTGATTTTGAGTCTGAGAGGTGTCATAGACAAAAGTATAAAGTACTCATGAAGGTAGCACACAGTGGCACCCAGAGCCCGGTTAAACGCCACAGAAAACCCTAAAAACATCCTTTCCTTCACCCCCAAACCTCTGGGATCATGAACCAGGACATATTAAAGAAGCTACTAATCCCAAATTGCTGAGGGATGAAGTCAGGCAACTGCAGTCGGAGTAGACATGTGAGGAAACGGTGTCGTGCGGCACAGGAGATATACCCGAACCATGAATGTCTGCAGCAGACCCTTGTCTTGAAAACATTAGCATCATCAGCACTACTTTTAATTCCCTGAGAAGTATTATTGACTCCACAGCCTTGGCCAGAGTTTATTTAAGATCCTCTCCACATGAGAAACAGAAATCCAATTTCCTGTTCCAAGAATGAGGAGCAGTGGTTCAAATGCATTAAGCTCTTGCCTAGTTTGTATCTTGCCAAAAACCCAAGATTAATTATTATTTCTTCCTTGTTAAGTGCAGAATATGTGCTTGGTGCTCTATAAGACATATGGAAGGACAGCACCTACAGCTAATTGCTTTCAGTTTCAATACCTGATCCTTCACAGCCATGGTTTCCTGTCCCATTGAAACTTTATTTGAATGAAGAGCTATTTCAAAGACAAACAATTTACATTGAACGATTCTGGCACGTATACAGATTTAAAATACAATTGTCTCAACAGGAGATAGAGAGGAAAACTGACATGGATATATCTGCAAATGCCAGTAAACAAGAACTTAGGATAGTAAAAATCTGTAATTTTATATTCATTGTGTTCATAAAGTCAATTCCTGGTTATAATCATTATACTTTGATTGTTATTTCTGGTTTGTGGGAAGAAAGAGAAATAGTAAATAAATTTTTTTCACAATAGAGTTTGGAAAGAAAATGAGACATCTGTGGTCTCACTGAGGTCTCAGTAAAGTCAGTAGTGTATCTTCCATTAACTTAAATTTAATAGGATCTTAATTTAACTTAATTTGATTTAATTCTCAGTTTTCTGTAATGCATTTTATAATGTAGTTTAAAGAGGCTCCATATTTGAGATGATAAAACATTTCCAAAAAAGGTGCAGCCCATATTCAAATAATACTTATCCCTAGGGGTATATTATAGCAGTTGATACAGATGTCAGAGCAACAGATCTCAAAAGTTCCTGATGTTTAGAATGGCTTATTGGTGTGGCTGATATGGCTATACTCACAAAGGGCTGCTGGAGCTGCAGCTAAACATCTCTTTCGTTGGCAAAGCTTAAACTCATTTTCCAGACAGAGGAAGTCATACTAGCAAAAGACTGTCTTGGCATTATAATTCATTAACCATTAAACATTTCTGTTACTTGTTTTGTGTGACTCATTCCATTAAGTCCCCGTTTCATCTCCCATGCTGCAGCATCTGTAACACAGGTATTGCTGCTTTGGGCAGTGGAGAGCAGGTCCCCCGATCAGCTGTGCCAGCCACAGGGGACCCCCAAAACAGGGAAATGTGGCCTGGGAGTGAAGTGTTTATGCTTTCTAGAAAGGTCAGAGACTCACAGAAATCCCTCTATGGTTATGTTGTCTCTAACTGCAGCCCCTTACCATGTTCCTGCTCTCATTTTATTTCTTAATCATTCAGTGAAGAAAAAGTTGAGGTGTCTTTATCTCTATGGTTTTACAGAGATTTAACTAGGGCACTAATAGCTACTGGAAGTTCACTTCAGTGAAACAAAGAGTGCAAGAAAATTTGAGAGCAATAGTCTGAGGACGTGAGAGACAAGAGCCTGAATGCAAGTAGTAACATGGATGGAGAGTCTGGTGGAACTTTGCAGTAGGCTGTAAGGTGACAAGTGTAGCTGCTGTGCTGCAGTGCTTTCTGGGACTGAAATAAAGTATTCAGAAGGCTACATGGAATATGCTCATATCGCTGCTTATGCTTGCTACAATTACTTCTGGTTGCGATGTCATACAAATAGCAGGGAAGTGAGATCCATACCCCTGTCATGCTACATACCTGTACATACATTCTGCAATATGATAAGAGGGAGAAATACAAGTTCACTAGAACCTGGCACGTCAAGCTTGTTTCTTTTTTTTTTTTTTTTTTTTTTTTTTTGCCATTTCTGTAAGGTATGAATTAGAAGAAAAAAAGTGTCTGAAAAAACCTGTTCTTATGCTGTAATAAGGTGGTGGTTGTGGAGAAACTACTTTGCTTGCTCCTTGTAAAGGAATGCTTTGTTTCTCAACATCATCAATTGAGGGCATGTCTCTAAAGCACTTTTTTGATCCATTTATTTTTCAGGGGACTGCAACATATGTTTTTCCTCTTCCACTTTTTAATATTTTGGTCTCTGGTGAATCCACATACAAAAGCTTCCTTCCTTTAGTTGGAGTCCACAAATGAAAGGCTTTTCTTTCTCTGATTGCAGATTAGCCTGCCAAGAAACAAACTCTAACTGGAGAACATCACTTTAATTTATTTATGGGATACAGATGACAAGGAAGTCTGTCCTCTTCTCGGGATTTTTGGAAAGCTTTGGGCTGACCCAGCCCAGCAGAGTTCATATGGCAAAGGCAAACTGTGCCAGAAACCAAAGCCAATAGTCATTGCAAACCTCTGAACCAAAACATTCTTTTAGTGCTTGAATTTCCCTATAATTTGTGTAGATTCCCTTTTTGTCAATGAAGCTTGCAATGGATAACTAGCTTAGTGCAATCAGACTAAACAACCGTGCTATTCATTCAGCAATTAGATGATAGCAGTAATGCATGCTTTATGGTTTCCTTTCTTCATTCTTTCCTTTCTTTTAAAGTCCTTGGAGACAAATTCTGGGATATTTGGCAAAGAAGAGGCTCTTGCTGAAAAATATCCTGTCTTTTTTACTTTAGGGTTGCTAATAAGTTCTATTCTCAGAGGCAAAACATCAGATCCACACAGAAAGAAAAAATCAGCTAGAGAAAAAGCAACCCTATGGTCATTTATATATGTATGTGAACATTTGTTTTGATCTATTGAAATGGTGGAGGAAGACCTTTTTAAAAAAAAAATCAGCAGCATACGGCTTAATTTAGAATAAAATAAGAATATTTTGAATGCAAATAATTTTAGCAGAAATAGAGTGAGGTATGTTTGCTCTATAAATGACTTGAGAGGGGCGTAGGGCTAAAAGTAAGAATTTTGCTGTTGTTGCAGAAGATAAATCTTTGTGAAAGAGCAGGCTTCAGTGCTTCAGCTTTCAGTTAGGAGTTTCAGCTTTGGCCAAAATCAGCTGTGATTTTTACCCTTTCTTTACTGCTACATATAACTTCTCTATGTTTGGAAAAAGGGATCTATATGTATGGATAACTTCAATGACATTGTTATTGATATTGCTAACTAAGGGGTAAACTTTAGCCTCTGTGTGTATTAAAAAAAAAAGGAAAAAAGTTTAACCACATCAATACAAAATGATACAGCTTAGCAAATGGTCTCTTCATATAGCTGGAAAGTAAACTTTGCTTATCTACTGCCTTTGCTTTTACTCATTCTGCCAGTTCTTCCTTTGTTTTACACCAGTTCTGTTGCTCAGCCAATGGGTGACCTCAGACAGATCAATTACATTCCTTGTACTGTAGTTTCTTCATTTAAGGGCAAATCCAAAGCCCATTAAACACAATGTGGGCTCTGAGAGATAAGTAGTGGCAGATTTAGCTGTGGTAGCTTAAGGCTTTACAGCACTCAGATGCCTTTGCTATCTATTTTCAAAAGTTTAATTCCCCAATAGTAGGCAAAGATGGATAGGATATGAGCCATGTGTCAGCCACCACGATTTGCAGAGCTGAATATTGGATTAAATTGCTATGAAGATAGTTAGTCATTAATACAATGGACTGTAAAATGTGGCAGTTGAGGCACAGTTACATATCCTATTCTGTCGTTCTGTAATATTGGTGATGACCTAAGAGAGATGGCCAACTTGAAAACATAGGGCAGTAACTCCTCTAACCACAAATATAAAAGATCACCTGCCAGAGCTCTGAAAATCTTACCTGCATACCTCAAGTGTTAGAAAACACTGATTTCTGTAAACTGCTTGAAGACAAAAGGCAATGAATAGCAATAAGGTATCATTGTACATCTCAAGGGAAGAATAGTTACATTTAATTTTTAAATGCTAAGAGGTAAGAAAAAAAGGGAAAGGGAATTTCCAGTTGACCACAAGCACATTGCATTTCTATTCAGACCACTTCATTTAGTTTCCAAATATGCTATTTTGAAATACTGTTCAGCATAAGTATTGCTGCTTTTCTCACAAAGGTCACGATAGGATAAATGTCTGTGAGGATATGAAACAGGAATAGGGAAAGATGGAGTGATGAGAAGCCATCAGGGCAGTGTGGTATTCCAGCATGGTTTGTACTAACCACTGAGTTGAAAGACCTTCTTAATGTTGGGACACTCCTCGGAAGCTGGTCCAGTGCCTCACTAATTGTCCACTTGAGTTCAGTGAGCTCTTGTTTAAGGCCCAGGGTCACTCCATCTTTCTTAGATATTTAGCTGAAGTGATCATGATTACAGTCTTGTTGCCCTGAGTTTCCTCTCTTGTCACTGGCCAAGGATAGGTCTTCTGAATTATCTGGCTATGTCTCCCCAGTGAGTGCCTGAAGAAAGAGAAAGAAGTACAGGGAGCTGGCCTGTGGTCTGCCTTTGCTCTGCTGAAATCTTGGAGCAGCCTTATTGTTAAGGCAGACAAATTTGAGCACTACCTTGCCAAGGCAGAAGAGTTGAGATTTTTGTTTCCCAGTCCAAAGCTGCAAATCATTATGCAACTGCTTTCTATTCATTTTTCTTTAGTTGGACTATTTTAACCAAATGTAGTATGATATTTGTAAGTGTAGCAGAGCACAATATGAGTGGTACCAAATCATGGTATTTTCCATAGAAGGCTAACAGCAAAGGTTCAAAAGATATAAACCCATTAGTCACCAAAAAGAGAAGGATCCCATTAACAACAAAAATTTAACGCACATACCACTGAAAATCAATAAGCACTAGTGACATCTGCATGTTAATGATTAAAGCCTGTCTTGCACTAGTGACTGAAAAGTAAAATACTCAGAAAACTGTTACTAGTGATTCAGTCATACACCCTACTTAACCTCAGAGAAATCAGCAGTTCCAGAACAGAAACAGGTATACCAATTTGCCCATACAATGGCTGTTCAGTTACTATAGCTTTTGAAACATAAGAAAATGCAAACAGAACAGCTGTTTCAGTGGCTTAAGGCTAGGAAAAATAAAAAGGATAAATGTTTACAACATTATCTTGTGGGAGAAACAAAAATTAGACATAAAATGAACTCTGCACATGAAGAACAGTGATGTGAAAAATGTATATTTATTTTACAACTCTTACTGGAAAGAGTATGGCATTGGTTGAGTTCCGGCTATAGTAAAGCCTAGCTGGAAATAAATGTGTGGTTTTACAGGATATGGGGTATCATGCTGCCTTTTAGCTTCGCGTTTTTCACTTCTGGGACATGAACAGTTACCAGCAATGTGTCATGATTAAATTTACTTTATTTGTACTGCTTGATATCATTTGTAGTGTGTCACTATTTGAAGTTTGGTGGAAGTCTCAATTGAAACATTAAACTTTTTATGAACTGGAAATCTTGGAAATCCTTCAGAGGAAGGCTTTTATTTATGATATTGTAGTCAGTATTTCCATTATGTTCCCCTGTTTTCAGGGATTTATAACTTAGTTGTAAAAAAAAATCATTCTAGACTGAAATTTGGCATATGGGATTGAACCCGAAGAATGATGTTTTACCCAGTTTGAAAATAAGTCTAATCACATGTAAAGGGTAGGATATAGAAATGATTAAACTTATTCTTTAGAGATTGTTTTGCTTTATTATTATGTTGCACTGTATTACACAATTTTATACAATTAATTCTGTATTAATAATGTTATATTTCAAATACCTTTTTCATCCCACACTCCCGTCTCTTGGATGAAGAATAGAGTGATTACTGTTGCGTCTATCACCGAAACGTAGTAAGGCTTGAGTGTTTCTGTAGTCCCAAAGGAAAATGATGGTTACTTCTCCTGAGTAGCATAGCTCATTAGTTTGGTATATAGAAGAAATGCAAGCAGATAGAACGCAACTAGGTGTTGGCAAAAGCCAACCAGCCAACCAAAAAAAAAGATCTCCAAACTTCTAAGAGAAAAAAAAAAAAAGCTCTAGATCATACTAAGTAGCTTAGGGACAGCATAGCTAAGGCGTTCTAGTTTCTGCAGAGATATACAGGATAGTGTAGCTTTTTCAGTTTTTTCAAGATCTCCAGTTCTATTCCTAGTTCAGAAAATGTCAGCTTTAATTGTCAGATTTGTGTTGCTTTCCCATTGAAACATCATCATAGTAGCGGTCAAGAAGAAAGACTATCATTGCAAATTCACTGATTTCTGGATTATCTTTGGAGGCTTCATACAGAAGTAATTACCAGGATCTACTTCTTTTAGCTTCTTTGTTTGAAGGAGAGCACAGATTAAAAAAAAATTGTTGCAGTTTGCAATCACTTCCACCTACCAACATTTTTTAGTGATAATTTCTTCTCAGATTTCTACTGGTTATATTAAGTCTTCAATACAAATTTTGTCTCTCAGAGGCAAATAAAAGAATCTCATTGGAACTATCTGGATTCACATTTTTGCTCAGAGGATTTACATGATACCAATAAGATTACTTCACAGACCTCAATCACAAAAAAGCAATCCTGGGAAGCTTTAGACAGCTACAGTGCCATTAGGGAGCTGGAAGGGTGGCTGTGGTTCATCACGTCTCTTATTTCAGCTGAGAAGAAAGCACATGTGGTGCAAAATGTACTAGCAAGTTTGAATGAGGTAGTTATGACAGATTAACTTGCATCTTGTTTGGAGTTGCCATACATAAAATGATAAAGAATGGCATGAGAACATTAAGGTATTTAGAGCTCTTTAATAGTGAATAAATTCAGTCTTCATTCTTAATTCAACAAAACCTAATAATGTGTCTGACAGGGAAAAAAATACACATAAAACCCCCAAACCAAAACCATCAGCAGTCTCAGCAGTCTTTTCTAGGACTGTGAATTGACATGCTGTGTAAATACAGAACAACTGGAAAGAGGTGATTCCTGTTTTTTGAAAAAAACTGAGAGGACAAATGAAGAGAAGGGTTCTGAAGTGGTGTCATAACAATATACTGAGATTCTGGAGCATTCGGCAGGACACCAAGCACTGGTACAGGTTCCAAGAAATGTTGTGGAGTCTCCATCCTTGGAAATATTCAAAAACCTATCTGGACATGGTTCTGGGAAACTGGCTGTAGGTGGCCCTGCTTGAGCAGGGGACTTGGACCAGGTGACCTCCAGAGATCCCTTCCAACCTAAGCTATTCTGCGATTTTGTGATTCTGGGATTCAGTGTTAGACTGGTGTACTCCATTTTATGTTCTGCTGCAGCGTGTGAGTGTGATATTTATATATCAGATGTAGTGCATTGTTTTTAAAGTTTGTTGGTCATTTTTTTCCTGTTGCATATGTTGATACAGTCAGTACAAATACATGGCACATCTCCACCCCAGTCAAACAGCAGAGGGTCATAGGTTATTCTGTGGTTTGGCTAAGCTACTTCGAACTATCATGTACAGTTGAAACAGTTTGCTTTTAGTTTTGTGTAGCTGACCTTAATGACCATCGAAGTCAGGAAGGAATCTTTCCATTAACATCAACAAGCTGTGGACAAGCTCTTCAATGTCTTGCACTGTTCAGTAATGAGTGTATTAAATATATTGTTTGACAATATTAAGTTCAGTATTAATAGCTCAGAGTGAACTAGATATTGAGAAACTATGAGAAAAGGCTGAGATAGAATTGCAGAAAATCAACAGCTAACACAGTTAAAAGATACAAACAGAGCAGACAGACTGACAAACTTGGAGGAAGAAGATTCTAAGAATTCCAGTTATCTTCTGCAAGATGTCTTCCAAGAGGGGATGTGCTAATTAATCAAAGCAATGTGATCCAGTACTGAAAAAGGCATATGACACATAAAATATATCAGAGAGACAAGGACTCAGAGGAAGCTTTGATGAGGCGTTCTTCACATTATTTACAGTTTTGACCATCCATATGTTTAAAAATGTGTTGGGCTGAAACAAGAAGGAAGCAGAAAAGACAGGATGTCTAGGGAAATGCAGAATCTGTCTTCTGAGAAGAAACTGAATGGGCATATTTAGCTTACTGAAATAAAAACTGAGATGAGGGTTTGACTGCTGTCTCTAAACATGTTAAGAACTTAATGCTAGAAAAGGAATAAACTATGATAAGGGACAAAGTTGGCATAAAAAGTAGGTACATGTAAAAAGGCTAGGAGTATGTGCAAATGAGAAGAAAGTTTTTAACTGCTGGAACACTGAGGATCCAAAACAGATTAAACAAGCAAACAAACCAACCCTTCTTTAAATGCAGCTTCATAAGTTTATGAGGGAGATCCTATGATATGGCTGTCTGCAGCAACAAGAAAACAAACCTGATGAACTCCAAGGTCCTTTTTGTCTTCAGTAAATGGCCTGATTTTCAAAATTTCTTATTTCTTGCAGCCCCCATTGTGTTGTCTCTCTTGATGTCCCTCATTTCCCTAGGACACTCTCAGTAACCAAGACCTAATGGCTGGAAATACTTAGTAAGTAAGTTACAGATTTTCCTTGGGATTGTTATGAAGAGTCTATTTTAAGTCTATGGCAAAGTGAACTTGCAAACAGTTATATTATCACCATGTGATACATGGTTAGTTTAGTGCTATGGTTGTTAGCCTGCTTATCTTGCCAGTATGAGCCGTGGAAAGCAAGGGAGCAACGAGGTGACTCATGTACATCATCTAAACAGCACTTGTATTCCTTTTTTCAACATCTATGCCTTTTAACCTCTGACCTTCCTGGAGCAAGTATCTACCCTCCCCGTGTCGTGGTCAGTGTACAACCTTAACTCCCACCAAGTTTCAAATATATACATATACATTTTAGAGGTTATTCTAGGTTTAGTGTGGCTTTCATAAATCACAGTGTATATAGCTTTGAATTTACATATATGAATGAAGTCTAGTGTTAGCTTGTAAGTGGAGGCTGAAAGATGTTTTTTCTGTAGTGTTTGGCTGAGATTGAGTGATCTGGGCTAGTAGCTGTCTTAAATTTATCATTAGTTTCTATAAAAAATAGCTGAGATCTGCAGAAAATTGTGCATTTGGTCTATTATCCTTATCATATAAACTGAGACCTCACAATAACTGCTCAGGATGAGGATGAAGACATGTAGGTTAACTGTGGTTTAAAGGAATAGTGGAAACTGAGAAGAGGAGAAATTCAGTGGAGATTGACTAAATCCTCTGTTTTAGTTTTTTACTTTTTCTGTTGGTGGGATTTGCAATCTGGCAAGCTACCACCAAATTAATGAAGTTCATGGGCTGGAATTTCACCCAGAGTGATAGCTATTTGTATTGACATGTATCATTTCCTCTATGCCCTCTGGCATTCTTTTCTGTACCTGTGCTTTCAGGAACACACTGTATATTTTTTAGCCAGGTCTGTGAGATCTGATCTACCAAAAAAAACATCAGTATTCATCCTCTAATATTAGCTTTGATCTGCCAAACATACTTCATATCAGTGGGCAAAAAGAGGAGTGTGGGCTGAAAGTTTTCCACACTGATTTAGTATGCCGTTAAAGCTTGCACAGGCCACTCCTCGGTTCCTGCATAGGCCTGCCTACACTGAAATGAAGTTCTGACAGCTTCTGCCTGGATTTAATACAAGATCAGCTAAGCAGGTGTTGATATCCCTGGCTATATTTTAAGGTTGCAATTCATAAAATCAGAGATGGCAATATGTCACTTGTGGTTTGGTGTCAAGGGCAGCTGAAGGGGATACTTTGTTACTGCACAATACTTGTTGATACATGCCTTGATTTCCTCTATTTCTAGCAACAATTACCTGCCTGGATTTTTTCAGTTAAAATGTACACTTTGGTTTTACTCCTTTATTTCATATGCCTTTTCCTTATTAATCCAACTAGCTAGCCAAAACAGAACCATAAAATTAACTCTGTAAAACTATAATTTCTTTTTCTTTTTTGGTACATTTTGACAATCTTGATAGCTTAAGTTTTAGTCATCTTTCTTTTTCTCTACAGTGGATTCATTTCCAGGAGTGTTTGATTTCTGTCTCTCTCTCTCTATCATGCTGTCTTTATATACTACTAAGAAAAAGACCCTGCTGACTTGTTCTCTAGGCCAAGTGACTTCAAACAGCTCACATTCATACTACCAAAACCAAGTAGATTTTTTCTAGGTTTAGTGGGCCAAAACTGAGGCTTTGAGTGAGCTAGCTCTTAATCTGTATGAACAATCAGCAGTTCAGTACTTGAGTCATTCCCTGGCCCTTTTTCATTTAACAGTACAGTTATAGCCTTAGGCAATGTCTATAATAGTAAATAATGTGAACCAAGGCCCATTCTGTGGACCTGAGCATGTGGCACAGCACAATTTGCACCCATGTAGCTAATAGTTTTTCACCTCTGTGAATGTTGCCTCCATCTAAAGCAAAAACTGTGAGCAATCTGTGGCTTGTGCTATCCCTAAACTATGCCTGGGAACAGTCTGGGAGACTGGTATTCAAACCAAAACTATGTCAGGGAATGTAATTAATAATGATTAAATAGCTTGATTGTGAGATGGTGCTTGAGCCCATGTACTGGCCCTTTGAATTTTACTGTCACACACAGTAGTCACTGGTCCAGCTGCAGGTCCTGGAGAAAACTCACAGCCTTTTCTATCCAGTCCTCCCACATCTGATCCCTTTGTTAGGTCTTTCAGCCACTCTCCTGCTTTTGACACCTGGTCCAAGATCCCTTTGGCTACGGGTCTGTCTTTATACTTCATCTCTGTCACCCATCTCTCTTCCTGTTATCCATGTTCAGGATGAGTTTTCCAGCTCTCCCTCTAACTCCTTCCCTCCAGGGAGCTTCTTTTTCTGCTTTTATCCCATCCTGCTTCCCTTTTCTTAGTTTCTTTTTTTTCTCATCTTTTTTTCCGCAGTTTTGCCACATGTTTCCATCTCCTTCAGTTTTGCTTGCCTTGCTTATTCCTTTCACCTGGCTTCCAGTCCCCATATCAGATCCCAACCCTTTCATTCTGTTTTCCACACCTCCATATCCCCTCCTCGACGCATTGTCAGGTCTGTTCTCCCCACCCTGTGGCCTGCCCAGTATGCAACTGTGTGTGGACACCCTCAGACTGCCCCTACTCTCCGTGTCCAAGTTACCAGTGCCTGGGTGTTCCCGATGTCACTTCCCGTGTCCACATCTAGGATGGATGGAAGAAACAGTCACCAGGGAGCTCAGCTCTTCCACTGTAATTTTAGTTTGCTTCAGTGCTCCCTGGGAAAGCACATGCACATTTGGGTGAACAAAAAGTGTAATGAGTGTCATACCTAGTGAGGACCCCACTTTCACAGCACCGTAATATCTGAATTTAGGCTCTACTTATGTAGTCTAAGTGCTGCATAAGTTTGCTTCCCTAATGTTTCCTGGATGGTTTTAGTCCAGGATAGTCACCTGAAAAGTAGAAAAAAAAGCAAGCAAAGGGACTTCAGCAGATATTAGAGCCAAAGACTCTACAGCCTACAAGTCCCAGCTGAGTATGTTAAAAAGGGGGACTTTTGAAAGTTTTAAAGTTTGGACATTTCAACACAGACATATGTCACTGACAGAAAGGCAGCTTCCCCCCCTCCACTTTCCTGTCACCCCAAACTTCAAAATTCTGCTTTATGCTAATAAACACTTGAACTTCTCCAGGAAAAGGTCGCCAGTATTTTTTCAACATAGCTAAACAACAGATTTTCTTTAACCTCATTCTCAGAAACAGCTGTACCATTTTGGATGAAACTTCCTGAAATATTTCCGCCTGAGGCAGACACCTGGCATGGAAAATTTCAGCCCAAACATTTAAGGTTTGGCAAAGTGATGTGTAGCTGAAAACAGGCTTTATAATGGGAAGTGTTGGGCAACTTTAATAACAAGCAAAATTACCAGCCTCACCCCATCACCAATTCTAAATAATGTGCCAAGCTGTACGATAAAATACTTAGTTTAAGTAAATGATGTCCTTACATATAAGAAGACCAAAAATAACTTGGAACATAGTCTTCTTCCAGATACAACAAGCATTTCCGACTTATAGCTTAGTGATGTAAAGAGGACAAAGCAGATTAATAACAAAGCGTAAGATGTAATCTTCAGTTGTGTCTGTTAGAGAGAAGAGTGAAGTGTGTGAAGTGTACTGGCAAAGACTACAATACCTTTATTGCTTAGATCTTACGTGTTTGAGTCATCCAAAAGTCAGATGGTTTATTTTCTCCAAACACACCCCAAACTGCTAGCCGGAAAACCACTTAAGCATTTAGATTGCAAATGTAAGTTCTGAACACAATAACATAATTTATTAATCTTTCAGCAAGTCACCCAAAATGTTTAACAACTGCTTTTTCATTCAATTTGCCCTTCCAGTACAAGAAGAACTTCATTTCCTATTCCATTTGTTCTCCTCTCTCTAAAATATAGCCTTGTCATGGCAGTCATGTTGTTCTTTAACCAAAATAAATCAATAAATATGGAGACGTGTAATAAAATTTGTTCTCCCTCTTCTGTGCAGAGATACAGTGGAATGGCTCTGTAGTTTTCTCTTGATATTTTTAAAAAATACATTTAAATTGTGTTTTTTTTCATACAAATAAATAATATGTACTTATCTGGAGAAAGATAAGTGAAGCAATAAATATAAAAAAGAAAAAGGAAGGTGAGGTTAAGGTAACAGTGATGTTTCTTAGCCAGATTGCATTTTGGGTATTTTTTTGACCATGTTCGGAATGTCTAACTCTGTCTAGCTTATGACTTCGGTGGTTTTCAGATACTTAAATGTTATAGAATATCTCTTATTGCCTTCTCACAAGCAATATGCAACCATTAGAGACTCTTTAAAAACCTAATAGTGCTTCTGTTTTGGAGAAAGAAACACGGTTCCTAAGGATGGCCTTCACCTGGGTGAGGAAAATGAGTGCCCAAGTAATTAGTTTACCCTTCATTTATGCTTCACCTACGTCACAGAAGAGTTTTCATCTGTTAGCTACGCTTAAACCTACCTCATCCAGACAGCCTTGAGTTCAATTCAGAAAACAGGTGACGATGTTGAGAATCAAGAAATAGCTTGATCTGTATCCTGTAAAGAAGAAAGGAGAATTTGGTCCATAGGTTACTGGACTCAGGCAGTATGGCAATATGCCTATCTTATGGTTTACCCTATTGGATCAAATGCACAAACTGCATGGGAAACATGGTCCTGATCTCCCTCTTTCTCTGAGAGTATTTTTACCACTTTCCTGAGGAAGAAAAAGAGAAAACTGAGGCTGCCTCTGTCTTTCATTGAAACTGTGCATTGTAATAATGTAACTTGGTACTGGAGAGAAAGTGGTGATTTAAATTATCTTGAGGTCAAAGCTCTATTTCTAAAATAAGGTTTCCAGAACCTTATTTTAGTTCAATGCTTACATCATATCATGCCCACTGCACTCTAGCACTTACCATGAAGTGAGCTACCTCTGGGATGTGATGCCTCTGAATCTGTCCTAGTCTCTTTCTATTATCAGAAAGAACATTATCTAGATCCTGCAGTTGAACATCCCTTTTAGGGAAAGCATACAGACACTGTTTGTATCACCTAGATCTGGTTAATATTGACAATGTCTATATTTATTTACACCAAAAGCTTATTAAATTTACAGGATGAAGTTATAATTAGTAATAAGACATGCTGAATCAGACAGCTATCATATGTAAATTGTGGGATTTTCCTCTGCTACTAACAGCTTTAGTGCTTGGTGACCAATAGAACTATTTTAAAGTGCATCTATCCTTTAAACAAGTCCCTTGTAGGAAAAAAAAAGTACTTACATTAACTCTCCTTCTCCCTATCAGCATACAGCAACTGTATTAAGAAGCTGTATGGAAAAAATCCAACAAAACCATACAGGATTAACAATAATGTAGAAATTGTGTCTGTGTCAGAACAAGGAACTTAATAAAGAAAGGTATGTCTAATTAAAAGCATGCTAGTGCTTCTGATCTTTTTGGTACACTGTACTGGCAAACAGATTTTAAAAAGTACCACAAGCATTAGACAGTGATCAAGAAGGAGCCAGAGGAGCACGGTGAGCAGAGAGACTCCACGTTCTGAGCGCACTGTATGATGGGAGGGAACACCCGGCTGAGAGCCGTGCCACTGCAGAGACTGAGGACAAGTCCTTGGGGTTAGCAAAGAGATGTGTCTTGAAACTGTATGGTAAGAGTAGGGGGGAGGAACTTTCTCCTTTTCTGAGGACTGAGCAAGCTTTTGAAGCATGCATTGCAGATCACATATAGCCACGTGTCTAGTACCATATGGAAGGAGCATGGGAACTTGTTTTAGGAATTGCTGTTGGGATAGTTGTTAGGCAGCAGGAGAGGCATCTTCCCCACTGCTAGGATGCGTAGGCAGCACTGCTCAACATCCTGAGGAGGCACCAGGTCAGAGATCTAGTGACTAACTAGGATATTTGTACAGACCTTTTACAACTCTTGTGGTACATGTGAAATTCAGATGGCACAGACTGACTGCCCTGCAATCCAACAGACTTCGTAAAAGTGCAAACCAGCTGTCTCTAATGGCATGACTGTAACATGCAGTTCACCAAATGTGACTTGGGGCCTTGTTACTGTGTCTCCACTTCTGACATTTATAGTTAAATGATGTTGTTGATTCCTGCAAGAGATGCTACAATTTCTCTAATTAAACGAGGGGAAAAAAACCCCAACACCCAAAAAAACAGTCTTCTTCTTCCTTCCCAGATTGTTCCCATTTACTGCAAATAAGCATGAGTTCCTGCCTGGAAGCACTATCTGCAAACTGCAGTCAGATGTAAAAGAAGCCTAATCAAGCTTGGGAACCAGGCCTTAATTAGACTACTTGGAAAACAGAGCAGAAGAGCAAATGAAAATTATTAACCATCACTCATGATTCCTGTTTCTAATTTTAAAGAGGAAACCATGCATTAATCAAACCCTAGCCCTAAGCTCAGAGACACGTTTTAGAAATATCCTGAAACAACAAGAGGAAATCTTTTCAGTGTTTAGAGAAAACAACTCCTGATCAGCTAGTATGTGTAGCACAATATATTTTGACATGAAATAAGCTATGTTTCAGTATGCTTAGCTTTTGCTAGGTCCAAGAAAAACAAAAGCAGTACCAACTGAATTCAAGGCACATGATAACAATTGGGGTTAAGCCTGGGTTTTGTTAAAGGAAAACAGAAATGTAGAGTATGTTGTTTTCATGGGTAAAGGCAAGACACAGAAGGGTAAGAATAAGAAGAACGACGCAGTAACATAACTGCTATTGTATGCTTTGGTCATAGAAAAGAAGCTCTTTGGTGCCCAGAAGCAATACTTAATACAAATTAATTCTGATAAAAAATAACAATCAGGAGCACAACCTCTAAATGTTACCCAGAGATCACTTGAGATCTTGAATAGGATTTATTAGAACTCATTTCATAGTTTCTGTTATATTTGGGCTATAAAGATAATTTTCTATTTTTTGGCAAACTCATGTGAACTTTCTGGCTGCTATTCAGAAGCTATCGTTTTCTGGTGGAGTCAGATTGAAATCTTTAATTTTCTTGGAACTCTCTAGGAAGAGGAGAGAAAATGGGCTCTTAACCTATATTAAACATTGCACCCATTCTTGTGGAAACATCTCATTACAAAGAATGCTCACTTTTTTCAAACACAAATATCCAAGCGTCTCTCTTTGGATTACTAACAATGCTTTCTAGAACATGCCAGATTTCCTCTTAACCCTCCAAGCATTTACGAAGTATTTCCTGTTTAGATTTCTAAAGCTAGTGGTTTCACGATCTGAAATTACATATCTAGAATGTTAGGATGGCATGCACACTTGTGTTGCTATTGTGACTCATGGACCACAGTTATTGCTCTGGGAATAGATTAAAAAAATCAATGACAAATGACAAAAATACAGGCATTTTTTCATCTATCATGCTATATATGTCATGCTTTAATAGAACTAAACAATGAAGTTCAACAATCAAAGTTGGTAATTTGATAGAGCATTATGATCTGGAGCAATGGGCACAGATAAGGGTTAGTAAGCAATGAATTTTAATGACGTTTTTGTCATGGGTTCTTCTAAAGTCTTGATGAGTAACCTGCACAGTTCAGCCCTATGAACAAAGTGAAGGTTTTGTACTCCAGTTTGGTGGCATCTCACTGCATGATATAATACAGAACAGAGCTTTTTGTTTTTAATTGAAAAATGACACTAACTTTGTTTAGTTACTTTGGCTGAAGCTTCCATTTTATCTTTCTGACTCCTGATGCAGAGACCACTCAGGTGATGCCCTGGCTGCTAGAATTCAGTTGCAATGCTTCTACTAAATTAAGTATGACAGGATTTCAACTCTTGATTTCAGTGGATGACTAAGGACAAGATTGAGCGTGTCTAGTCTAAAAACTGGTGCAGCTGCCTTGGAGGTAAAAGATGCAGGTTTAAATCCTCTTAGACTGAACAAGGAGCTGAACCCAGATTTCTCATCTGCAGTGTGAATGCTGTAAACTGTTGTGAAAAAATGCAGATGATAGGATTATAATGTTTTGTAATAAAGTGAGACTCTTATACTTCATGCTAGACCCAAAGTTACCTGTACACATGTTCTTGCTGCACTTTAGTTTGGTCACGTCTCAGTTTAGGCTTTGCTCAGCAGTAGAGTTCTGGTGGTAGGATAGAGCATTCGTTGTAACCCAGAACAGCACCTTTTTTACAGCTTTAGGATCCTGGAGGGTTTTCATTGCACACTGCTGCCCCTAGGGAGCTTTCATCACTTTATGGACACTGGAGAAAGTAGTCTAATACAATCTGAAGCATTATATTATGTTGTCAATACCCATAGCTCTTTTGTTTTACCTATACTAGGTAAAGTGACATATATCAGCGTGCACTTATTGTCTTGCCTGCTGAAGAATTCATTAAATTGTAATTTTGCTGTGGCTACTTGATTTTCACTATTTTTTCATGTGCTTTCACTAACAATCAGCTTTGTGCCTCTGGTCTTGAATTTTGTCATTGCAGTGTAGCCTTTGTATCAAAGCAGTGATGGTACTACAACAGCGGACTGTTGATATCTGCCTTGTTGTCATAGCTATGGGACTGTACCCTGCCAAGTTTTCCTTTCAGGTTAATCTGTTATTCTGGGGACTACCACGTGACTTCTTGTAATAATTATTTTTCCCTACTTTCTTATCCTACACCTGCGGTTATCCATCAGAGCTATACAGCTATCAACACTCACAGCCCAGAAGTGGAAATGAGCCTGTCACTGTTCGTTCCATATTTATGTACCAATGTTAACAGCCTTGTAGGAATCCAAATTTGATTTGATTTTGAGAGAGTTCCACTGCTATTTAACTGTTTATAGAGTAAATCTAGTTTCAGTTAGCTTGCCTTGATTAAATTATGTAATTATGTGCTATAACAGTGTTTCAAATCTGCCCCCCCCCCCCTTTTTTTTTTCATCTTCTTTGTCTTGGCTATCCTTTTTAGTCTTTACACATTCATTGTTGTTATTGTAACTATGAGCTTTTGGGTTGCAATCACAAAGTTCTAGGTGCTTTCCAAACATTAAAAAAGAAAAAAAAAAAAAAAAAAAGAAAGCATAGTTTCTTGGCCATTGTAATCATTTAATTGTAATCAGTAATCAAAAATCATTGTAATCATTGTAATCAGTCCTTGCAGGTCTATCTCAATGCACCCTCTATGTGAAATATACCCACAAACACGTGGCTTGTTTGATTTATAGCTGCTTGTGTTTTTCCAAATGACTTGACTGTTGAAGAACTCCAATGACTGCTCTGTTTGTGTATTTTAGCCAAGGCTGGCTCTAGCACTTAGGACTCTGAACGCTGGAACAACTTATTCATAAGGGTTAGTTTTGCTTTACATCCATCTGTGATTTTAATTCTCTTTGCTCCAATTTTTTGTCCTGCATTTGGTAATTCTAAACATTGTGCCTGTTCTGTTGTTTTCTCTATTTGGTAGCCTCCTCCATGTAGGTTCTCAGTGGTTGAATAACGGTGTCACTTCAAAACAAAGCAGAAAGATATTCGTATGCTTCACTTATTCTTCTGGATTTTTGGTACTGTTCTCATTTGCTGTTGTTGTTTTATGATGAAGGCTTGGCTGCAATTATAAACACTAAAACATTTTCTATTTTTTTTTAATTCCACAGCAATGCCAGGCCCTAGAAGAGAGAGATAACAAGCACAATCTGTGTTTCTAGGAGGATCTTAATCTGGAGTTCTGAGAGCACTGCAGAAATTGTCCGTGAAATAGGTATAAATGTGTGTTCCACAAATTTGTGGAACACAAATTTTGTGTTTGTCACACATACTAAGAGTTTATCACTTCTTCCTGTGGTTGCTTTACCAGACTTCTCAATATTTTCAGTTCTATAATGCTGCATTCACACTTCTTTTCTGTTGCATGCTCTGGTGTAGACTGTCCTGATCTGGTGCAAACTGAAGTCCGGATCTACCAATTATCCAGATTGCTCTTTGATTAGAATTTTCTCTTGCTCCTACCTAGGCTGTGAGTATAGCTTTGCCTTGCAAGGAGACTGGGATGTGGAAATTGTATACACTCAGCCTGCAGTCCTATTGCAGCTGCAGCATCTCATCTGACTTGGGGACTGGAAAGTGCTGCTTACAACAGACACTTGTACAGTAATGAAGCATGAGGTTTGGCTGCTGAAACCATACAGGATGAGCTTTGGGAGGTGACTGTTTGATTTTGTTAAGGAGAAATAAAAAAACACATTTTGCAGCAGGGAAATGTATAAATCCTTCTCATGAGGTAAGAAGTATCCAAGGAGGCTGTATTAGCACTGTAAGGCCATATAATACTATCAAGTATTTTGTTGGATTTGAGGACCTTAGGTCTGGGAGGAGAAATCCCCAGAATTTTGTCCTTATTATCTTACTGAGTGGAGCATGGTCTCTAATATGCTTTCCTGACATTTCAGATAATGCTGTTTACCAAGCTGTAACCGGTCACTGGGGCTTTGTCTAAACGTGAAGTCAAAGAGAGCCAGGGATTGGTGCCTAGCCAGTGTCGATGATTCAGGACTAATTCCACCTGGAGAAGATGGATCTTACAGAAAGCTACTTTGAATGATCCAAAACAGATGTAGGAGCAAGACAATAATGAAGTGATGTGGACAACCATGGGTCCAGTGTTTGAGGTTACTCTTTGGCCTGGCTTTATTTAGCAATATAGACATAGCCTTAGAAATCCGGCTGGATCCCTTACATCTCAAGCTGGGCTTAGTTCCACTGTATGGAAGATGGGTTTCAGGCAGCTGATCTGCATAGAATACACAGGAGGTGGAGGGTTCAGAGATGTTTACAAATTCATAAGCAAAAGCTTGGGAGCTGGGCACTGGAGCACTAACCACAGATGTGCCTGGGTTAGCCTAATGTTTAGCGTACTCTATTGCAGACTTCTTGCCCGACCTAGTGGAAAGCAAATTCTGTGAAAAGGTTTTTCTCATCAGTAAAATGACTACTGCAGTACTCCTGTGTCAGAAGGTGGTATGAGACGCTGCCATGCTTTGGGAACAGGGATCCTAAAAATTCCTTAGGTAGGTGAACATACCACTGTCAGAGACTCCCACAGCAGGGTGGTTTCCAGAGCTCATTCAAAGCACCTCTGCAGTCTAGAAGGCAGGGCTACTTCAGAGTTCAGAGCCAAACAGATTCTTAGAAGCAAGATTTAGTCAACAAGGAGATGACCTCACTGAAAGAAATAGAAGAAGAGATACTTCATGTATGAACTGTCTTTCTCTTTGTTTTAGAATGAAGGAAACTTTTGTGGTGTTTAAGTACACTCTTTTTCCTACTTACCTGCCAGGCATATATTGCCATCTTACTTTGTTTTTAACTTACACTTATAAATCATTGTAAAACAAGACAAAACCAGCAGATAGCACAAAGTGTAATAGAGTCATTCATAACCTGATTACAAAATGAATGGAAGAATTTATGAGAAAGAGTTCTGGAAACCCCATTTCAACATTTACACACAGGGGAAAGAATGATCTTTTTCTTTCCACCCTTCCCATGTGTTATGCTTTTTCCTATGTCTCTAAAGAGTACTTGACATTGATGAAGCTTCAGCTGATGAAGGTCTTTGCAAACCAATAAATAGAAGTGCTTAAAGGATTCCCTTACATATAGCAACTTGCATTCCTGGTGTTGACTGCTCGGCTGTGGGGGCTACTACCACTGTCTCGGTGTTGATATTGACAGGCCTGTTAGGCCGACTGGCTTTGATCTAGCTTTTATGTTCCTTTACTATAATATAAGTCAAATTTATTGGACCAATTAAAATTGTAGTCTTCTTTTGTTGTCTCCGTAAGGTAGAGCAGAGATGCAGCAAACTTAAGTTAAGCATTTTAATTTATACTGGGTTTATGAATTCTTGTTTTATGTCTCAAACCTGAGTATACATAGTGCAAGTTATTATTGACCTTCCCTGTCAATTGTGTAATAAATATTTTAAGACCAAGGATTAAAAAATATTAGTCAGACATATGTCATGTTACTTAAAGCTCTGTTTGCAATATTAATTACAAATTTTATTTATTTGCTCAAGCGTCAATAAAATCAACATTGATTACAAATGTATTTTAATTGGTCAAATTGCAATAAAATTCTCTTTTTTTTTATACGCTCTTACAATATTTTGCTAAAATGGAGTTTTGCTCCACGTAGTCCATGTAGAAAGGACTACATTTACTAGTAAGAGAAGATCAAAGTTAAGATAAAATCAGAGGTGATTTCATAAGTGTCTTTAATCATAAAGGGGTGATCTTGACATCCTACTTATGCCAGAATTACATTGCTCCTCAATATGCAATCAACTGTATCAGATTAATTATCTGCTGGCAGTTAATATTATTTTTAAGTTAGTAAAAGCAGAGGCTAGTGCTGGTGCAACTGAAGTGCCTGAACTGCTCCCCATTTTTGGTGGCAGCATGATCTCAGATAGGCTTAAGCAGCTCATGCAACAGCACTTCTTCAGATGTGTTTTTGAGTATGAGCATCAGTCCTAATGAAATTCTCACTGACATTGGTGAAAGCAGTCCTGGTTTCTACTTACAGACTTAAAGTACAAATGTAATAATCTATCTTGGTTTACTGATGCTACGTGAAAATGAGTGTATCCTTTTATTATTGCTCCCATATTATTAAAGCTTCATCTACAGAGGAAGAAATGGTCCAATCAAGAACATTTAACACAAAAGAGCTGTGTTAATTATAGTGTTATAACTGTCCTGAAACAGTTGCTTTTGATGCTTCCAGGAAACTTTTTATTTCTTAATTTGAGTGTCCCTCATCAATCTGTATGTACATAAACCTACATATTTCCTCTCCTTTGTCTATCTCTCAGGGATTTACTAGTCATTGCATGTTACAATTATAAGGTACTTGTAAATTAAGCAGTAACAGGGAATTATCCTAGGCACTGAAACTCATCTGTTTACTCTTTTACATGTTTTTTGGCCAGGGAACCTCTCAATTTGCCGGTCATTTCCCAGGCTTAGGGATGGGTATTCACACAGCTTAGTGATCGTTTCCAGCTGGCAGCCTGGTTGTGACAATGGTGTTTCAGAAAGCAGGAGAATTTAACAGACCTGGGCAGTTCCATGCTTGTGGACCTCAGAGAACACTTTGGCACACATTTAGTTATTGGTACAGGTGTGGGAGCTGACCAAATAATTGTGTCCTGGTCTGTCAGAGCACTCTGATCTAGACTTGTATCAGGCTGATCATTTTAGCTCTTAGGAAGCAGTGTTTTTATTGGAATAGCAAACCCACTTGGGGAACTTTTTAATATAAGATGTTAATGAGAGGTTACCCTGTCTGGAAGGATTGCTTTATATAATGGGAGGTCTCAAAAAGCTGGATGAGTTAGTTCTCGTAGATTTTATGTTGCATTATTGTTCTGAAAAACTTAAAGGAAATACAGATACAAACAAGTAAGACCTTTTCATTGTCCTCAGTAAGTCTGTTCACAAAAACAAAGAATAGGATGGAATGGGTTTTTTTGAGGAGGAGCTTGTTTTTTTTTTTTTTTCCTTTTTTTTCCTTTTTTTTTCTTTCTGTTATTTTCCCTCCTGGAGAAACTTTAAAGGAGCTACTCAGTAAATTTCGTCCTTAACTATGTGATACATTTGCAGCATAGTAAAAATCATAAATTGCCTTCATTATTTGCAACAGCAGAAGCCAACATTGACTGCAGACAGTATTTTATGAACAATTGAAGTTTTTCTTATTTCTAGATTCATGACATTTTGCAGTTTTTTAGTGTTCTATGCAATCATAGCCCTGTCATCTTTTAACATAGCCCATTTGCTAATCATTTTATGTGACTATAGCTCCTCCTCCATGTATACTATCCTGCCTTGTTTGCTGTGAAAGAGTGGCTTTGTTTTTGCTAAATTGACTAGGAAATACTGGGGAAGGAAGATTTGAATGTTTTTTAATTGATTCTAAAAGGCAGCTTAATGCAGGCCAAAAACTCTTTTCAAAGGGATCTACTTGTATGTTCTGCTGTCGTCTTGTCTTTAAATTTGCAACAGTGTCAATTGCTGGTATACTAATTCCTGTTCCTTTTCTATAGAAAAATCAGATATTTTTCCTTAAATCTATTTTTCAGAAAAGTTAATTTTGTTTTAAATTTGCAGGAACTAAAAAAAGAGTGGCCCTAAAAACTAAGGTTACTTAATATTTACTTCTTAGTCATATTATAGGCCTGTATATCTTAGATCTTTAGTTTGCTTATTACAAATACTTCAAGACACACATCAGGTTGATAGGCAATGAATAGTTACCAAAGCTCATTTTGGGGAAAGAGGAGAGGAAGGCTGTGTCAACGCATTTTAAAAAAGACCTGTGCCGTCTGTGCTTCAATAGTATTATTTTTATTCTCCAAAACCAAGAACTATACTTTCAGAATGATGACTACTAATCTAGTCTGTGTTGATTATGCCAAAACTTTCTAAAAATTCCAGTTAAACTTCTTCAAGTTGGACGACATCTCTCAGGAAACTGGCATTCATTAGCTGAATGCACCAAGAACATGGCCCAGTACTGTTAATTTTCTTCTGTGAAAAGACTTCCTTGATTAGAATTTAGTGTGGGAGCGACAATCTGAAAACCAGAAAAAGGCTTTCTGCAAACAAGATGGCTTCTCCAGATCATGATTTAAAAGTGAACCGCGCTGATCAAACATACTGATGGTCATCTGGTTTTCCTTTATACATTTACACTCCCTTTCACTGTCTAATAAGTCTTCTATGAAAATAAACCTATAAGCAATCTGGATTCCATGTTACAGTTCAAAGATTTCTATTTAAAAAGCTCAAGAAATACAGACATATTTTTTATTGCAAATGCCAGTGCAACACAGCATCACCATAAGTGCCTGTTGGGGTAACACCACAGGTAGGACTATCGTCTGATTCTGGAGGACACATCTCCTGGAGGAGGTTATGGGATTCCATTGAATGAAGAGCTTGAATGAATCAAGTATGTTCTGACTAATTTCCTTGACTGTTTTTAGCAAACAATAAGATTTAGCCAACAAATTGTCCCACCATAAGCATTTCCTAGAACTCCGACTTCATCCAGTTATTGAGTTTATATTCTGACAATAAGGAAATAAAAAGAATAACAGAAACTCAAGGCACAGCTTTTGATAGGAATGTAACAGTATTCAACTAGCACAATAATTTGCCCCACTTGGTTATTTGATGCAGTAATAATGGCCTATATACGAAGAAGTCATTTGTAGGCTGTTTGTGTTTATGTGCATTCTAAACTGTGGAACAGTGTTGCCTGGAACTAGGAGGAAAAAATCACTCCTGAGTCTGTTTGAATATCAAGGATAAGATTAATCAGCCATAATAACACTGCTGTTTAGATAACACGAACTTCATCCAAGGTTGTGAAATACTTGTATAGCCCAGCAGCTGGAAAATATCTCAGATGCTTCCACATTATTTATATCCTCTGTTTTTAGGGAGAGAACTTAATTAATTTTCTTTGTCACTGAAAGCTTTCTAGAGAGTTTAAGGTGATGTTGATATCACTGCCTCTCTGAGAGAGATCAAGATGCTCAGGAATTTACCTGCACATCAAATTTTATTCCTTTCTGTGTTCCAATGTTCATGCATAATTATAGCCAACAGTCAAATTAAAAATTTGAAAAGAACAAAAGAAATATGCCCATGAAACACAAGAATGTACAAAATCTGAATTAAAAAAAAACCAACAGCTTTTTATATGCCTAGGTATGTTTTTTAATGAGTATCATACATAGGGAATTAGAAGTCACCAGGGTGGTAGCTCTACATCAATGCGCACCATAGCCATATTTTATTCTGTTAAGTTCATTATGCAAAGTTTTTTTCTGCCTGTATTGAAAACCTGAAGTGAAGCTCCAGTATCTCTTGCTAATTCAAAATGCAAAATAAGTGAATACCAAACTGTGCTACCCATTAATTTTATTTTTGTTCTGCCATAAATTTACAAGTCTGACTTAAAAATTATATCTTTTAATTTGTTAGGTTGAAAGCAAAGGTTGAACTTATTCTGGAACCTGGCAAAAAAACTCTCACTGAGGGGCAGCTGCTCCTTAAGGGACAGGAGCTGAGGGAGATAGTATGGTCAGCTGGGACCTAGTCCCATGCAGCAAGGCAAGTGGGACAGACTTAGAGACAGTGGCCAGGTCCAGATCCTGAGACAGTAAAATGGTGATGAGGCAGATCTGAGGTCAAGCTGGAAGTCAGGCAGGATTTTTTTTTCTGTATCTTCATACAATATCATCATTGTCATCAGTATTTCTGCATTTCTCTGAAATTATGTCAATGTTGCGTTAGGTAGCATTTAGAGCTCTTTGCTCTAAATCTATGGTCTCAATTGAAAATACAGAGGGAATCTGGGGGAAGCAGGGAATACTTTTTTGCCCCTTTTCAGAACAGTGAAGTGGAAGCATTATCATTATCGTGTGAATTTTCTGTTGTCACTCTTGGAGACAGAGGTTCTGGAGTCAACACTCAGTTCTTCACTGCAGTTACCCTTCCTGGGGTAGAAACCTTCCATTTTAAAAAAGAAAAGCCATTTTTAGGGAAAAATACTACTGAATAGCTGTTTCTGCATCATTAGTATTCCTTTAAAGGCTGAGAGTAGAGGGAATGAAAAAGTTCATGCAGCATTTTTAATTTCCAATGCAAATTAATGGGGTAACAATGATTAGAAAGCAGAAACTTTCCTTCCATGTGTGTGGTTACTCTTCTAGCTAACACTGTTTTAAAAACAAAAAAGATTCATCTTATTCTGTAGAGTTTGGAATGTTAGGTAAAGTTAGGTTGTTAGGTAAAGTTTTATCCATGGAATAAATACATCATTATGGTTTTACTACCTCCTTGTTGTTCAAGTACAGTTCTGGCATTTTTGATTTCCTGTACCATAGGATGTATCATGCTGTGGTAAGCTGTCATTAAGCCTTTATAAAATCCCAACATTTACAAACCATGAAATTTTAAGCTCATGTAACAAAATTCTAAGAATTACACAGCTTGATTTAGATTTAGATTAAGATTATATGTAATATTGTACTCTCAGACCAAAGATAAAATTATTAATATGCTTTAACTACCATATTGTGCAGCTCAGGACCTGAACATTAACAAATATTCTATTAATTTTGTTTAAAGAGGTCTGCTTCATTGCACTGAAAAAACAATAACCTTTAAGAAATAGAAGGCAAAATAAACAGGAGGTTTATTTTCCTCATCTTTTGTATATTCTTTCCCTCATCTTTGGTGCACTTTAGGGAACGACATTAAAGAAAAAGTTGAGAAACTTGATTGTGGGTTGCTGTGATTTGCAACACTGCAATCAGTATATTTAAGACTGGTCATGCAGCTGGAAAAATTTAACAGACATAATCATGGAGTCACAGAATGGTTCAGGTTGGATGGGACCTTAAAGATCATTCAATTCCAATCCCCCTGCCATGGGCTGGGATACCTCCCACTAGACCAGGTTGCTCAAAGCCCCATCCAACCTGGCCTTCAACACCTCTAGGGATGAGGCATCCACAACTTCTCTTGGCAACCTGTTCCAGTGCCTCACCACCCTCACAGTAAAGAATTTCTTCCTGATATCCAATCTAAATCTCTCCTCTTTCAGTTTAAAACCATTAACCTTTGTCCTATCTCTATAATCCCTAAAAAAGAGTCCTTCCCCATCTGTCCTGTAGGCCCCCTTCAGGTGTTGCAAGGCCGCTATAAGGTCTCCCTGGAGCCTTCTCTTTTCCAGACTTTCTCAGCCTGTCTTAATAGGAGAGGTGTTCCAGTCCTCTGATCATCTTCGTGGCCCTTCACTGGACCTGTTCTAACAGGTCTATGTCCTTCCTGTGCTGAGGGCTCCAAAGCTAGACACAGCACTCCAGGTGGAGTCTCACAAGAGCAGAGTAGACTGCTAAGGTAAGAAGATAGTGCTAAGATAGAAGATAACTAAGAAAGTTCAATCTTGAAAGAAAAGAATAGGAAGAAATACTACTATGAGCTTTCTTTCCAGGATATAGTGATGTCACAGAGTTCATGATTGATTTAAGCAATAAGTACAATATTAACCGGATATTTGTAAATTGTTGCATATTATTAGTTATTTCTGATATGAGTTCTCCATTGCTCATGTTTGGTGAAATGGGGAAGCTTCTAAACTGCCAAGCTGCTGAGTGTACAATACCATACATGACAAAAGAGTGTCCCCTCCTAACAACAGTTTCTCAGAATTACCCTGAAGATAGCAGCACATTTTTAACATATTTCTATTTGCTCTCTTCCTTCTCTCCTCCTCAGTGAGGAGAAAAGGAGGAAGAAATGTTTGGAAGTGAAAGATAGCAGGAACTAAAATAAAAACCTTAAAAGCTAGCACAGCAGGGAAATTTTCTATGAACAAAGTACTAATAATTGAATTCAAATAGCAAAATGTGAAGTATTCAAAATAACTGGGAAGTCCAAACCAGATTCTTACAGTCACTCTCTGGAGAGTAAATTTCTCCAAATCTGAGTCTCTTTTCCATTTAATTCATTTATACAGATCATATCCTTCAAATAAGAAACATAGAACATGAGGAGGTTGTCAGTGTAGGATGAAAATGTAATTTTATCTCTCTAGGTGTTTGTTGTACCATTTCTGTGTTAACAACATTTGTGACTTTCCCAACAAACTTGAGTCCTCACAAGATAGCAAGGAACACAGAAAATGTACTGGTTAAACTAATAATTATTGTAATTTTAACTGTAATAGTGGCTAGAATCTCTTATCAGATTTAGGACTGGTGCTGATGTAAGTAGAAAATCTTAGCTTACACCCCATAGTCATTTGAATTCCTTGCCATTATTGTGACAAGATGAGAGGAGACACAAAGAGATTATTTGGTTTATGGGTGTGCAATATAAAAGTGCTGTGTTAAGTGTGATAATTCATAATATGACATTTTTTATTTCCCTCTCACCATGCTATTGCATGAAGAGGGAAATGTAATAGTAGAAGCAGAAGGGTAGCAAAAAAAAAGCAGAATGAATGACAATCCTTCCACTAGCTGCAGTGGACTTTGGAACAGGTCCAGTACATAAGGACTACACCTAAATAAGAAATTGAGCAATGCCAGGCAACAGTGCTGGAACTGGATCCTCGATGTTTTTACACTATCAGAATTGTCAGTGGAATGGCTTTGGCCCTGATTCACTTTTATTCTCCCATAAAATTTCTGGGTACGATTCAGATATCAGCATCATCAGGAGTTGTTCACATTAGGCAGTTTGAAAGTGACCACTCTGTTTTGGAGGGCAAAAGAGTTTGATAATATGGATGTAGAACATGCTGTTCTAGTTGGCCCCGATGTTGGAGAAGAGTCCTAGGCTTGGTTGATTTAGTGGTATAGATAGTGGTATATGTATAGTTAAACTGTTTGGTACTACAAAGGCAAAAGCAGAAAGAGGATAGGACAAATAACAAAGCAAAAAAAAAAAAAAGTAAACACAGCTCAGAGTCAGCTTCTCTGTTCAATGTAGAATGTAAGAAGTTGTAAGAAGTTGACAGGGGAAAATCTACTAGACTTCTCCTGTCTCCACTTAGTACCCTCAAAGCTCCGGCATTTTAATCAATTTGCTAGGTTATTTCTTATCTGTTCTATTCACAACTCAAAAATACAGGGAAAGATGTTGTTCCTAGGGTGAAAGGGAAGGTCTACTGTCTAGGAGACACAATTAAAATTTTTGCTGTGGAAAATCCTTTTTGTAGCTTATACTAAAATCATATGCTGCAAAAAAAAAAAAAAACCAACCAAAAAAAAACCACAAACCCACCATTGTAACAAGATGTGCTGTATGGGAGAAGAGGGTCAGGAGAAATCTCAGTTTCTGTACTGAAAACTGCTGCCCCTGGAAGACCTGGCTGTATATGCTATTCCTTTCCTCTTCAAACAAAGAAAAATAAGTACTACTTTATGTTGTAGGCCATATCTATTCTCTTTTCCCACACATCATGCTCCTTACTCTTCCAGTACCTCAGTAGAATATCTAACTTATATTCACTTGCATGTTTTGGTCCCCATTCCCCCCCCCCCCGCACCGATCGAGGCTGGGCGGTTGCGGGGCCGCCCCCAGGACTACAGGTCCCGGCGTGCCCGGCCCCGCGGAGCCGGCGGGGATGGCGCCTGCGCGGGGCTGCGGGACCGCTCCGCCGTGCCACACCCCCGGGGGAGGGAGGGAGGGAGGCAGGAGCTCCCGAGCCCTCAAACCACCGGGGGGAGGATGGAGTAGCGGGGCGAGGCGCGGCGGGAGCCAGACAGTGCGGGGAGCGCCGCCTCCGCCCGGCGGGGGTGGGGGAGCGCGGAGGAGCCGGGAGGAAGGAGAGGGATCATGCACGGGGGGATAACGGGCTGAGGGGGGCAGGAGGCGGGTGGTCGCCCGGAGACTCCGCACCTCGGGAGTGACGTCCTGCTGCAGTGCCGCTGCCTACGCTGCCCGAGCTCGTCAATGGAGCTGGAAAACATCGTTGCCAACACCGTCTTGTTGAAAGCTAGGGAAGGTGAGAGAGCGGCGGGAGGGGAGGGAGGGCTAAGAGCATCCTTGGCGCAGTCGCCCCTCCGCGGAGCGATGACCGCGGGGGTGCGGGCGGGCACCGGCGGGGTTGCGCGCCCGCTCCCGGTCTTTCGGGGTACCATGTGGCCGAGCCGGCGTTGGAAACGGCTCGTTTGAGCCCCGGTTAAAAGGAAAATATCGCTTTCCCCTCTGTGTGCGGGGGTTTGGGAAAGGAAGTGAATGAGATCGCAGAGATTACAATATTCACCCGTTTCTTCCTTCCCCCTCTTCCCGCTCTCGCCCCCACCCCCCCATTAAATCTGGTCCCACAGATTGTGCTATTTCAGCGTCTATTGTTAAAGGTCAGCTGCGGATGCATTCATTCAAAAGGGCTTAGCAAATCTGCAAATAGCTTTCCGCGCCGTGTGGTGAGACCGGCGGGATCGTATCGCTACAACGTACAGTCATTGCCTTATTCGGCGTTATTAGGTGATATCATGTTGCTGCAAACATGCCCGTTGTGGAGAGAGTGTGTTTGTCCCCAGCCGGAGCCGGGCAGAGGGACCGGGGGCTCAGCCCCCCCCACCCGGGGGGGGGGCTGCCGGTGCCCCGGAGAGAGCGGCGGGGGGGGGCTGGCTGAACCGGGGGCTGCCCCCGCTGGGGACCGGCAGCTGGATGCTCCGGGAGATGCTGGTGCCGCCGGCACGGAGCAGCCGCTGCTCGGCGCGCTGCGCGGTAAAAATACGCGGGGATGCCGGCCGCGGGGCTCTCTTGAGCATCTCCGCCCCCAAGAACCCGCAAACCCCCCGGTACCGCCGGCAGATCGGGCTCGCGGGGCTTTTTCCCTCCCTTCGGGAGAGGAGGCGGTTCCCTCTCCCGGTGCGTTGCCTGAGGGAGGACATCGCACCGCGGGCGCGGAGCCGGGCGCTCCCCGCGGCGGGGCCGGGGGCTCGGGGCTCGCCCCGGTTCCCCGCGGAGACCCCCGGCCATCCGGGGGCGTCCCCCCGTCCCCCCCCAGCCCGGGGGATGAACGCCACGCAAAAGCAACACGTATCACGGTTGCAGCATCGCTGCCAAGCGCAATCGTTTTTTGTCGGTTGCGACTCGGTTTTACATACGTGTTTGTTTACTTGCTTACTGTTTAAAATAAGACGTTTTTCCAAGCTTTTATTCAAAGTTCTATTCCCTGAAAACACTGGCTAGACGTTTTTAGGTGCGGTACAACCTGCAGCCTTTTTTTCCCCGCTGTTCTCTGAAGTGCCTGGAATTACCCGCTTGCGAGGCTGGGGACCGCTGTGGTGGACTTCAGCTTTGGTCGCTCTGAAGCCATGGGAGTACGAGTAAAGCAACGTTAGTTTCGTAAAAGAAATCATTCAAATTGTCCTCCCCTGAAGTGATCCTTTTGCTGGGAAAATAGTTCAAATTGTAAAATAATGTTTATATAACTCATGGGCTGTTGAACTTGTGGGGCTTAGTTAAAGAGTAAAGTCCTGAGATCCTCCCCAAAAAGCTTTATAAATAATAAGGGCAAAGGTGTTATTCCATTCAGCAGATCAGTGAATTATAACTTTTTGACTTCTGATGGAGAATTTTTATTTTCTGTTGTCATTTTTAATGTTGTTTTGGATGCAGTTGTTGCTACCAGCAGTACAGTGCTGGCTTATATTTCAGTAGACTTTAGGAATACTTTAAAAGACTGGTATTAATTACAGTTATTGTGTGGTGTTTTCAGAGAGCCAATATTTTGCAAGTAATTTTAAATGTGCCACTCAGTTTTATGGTCTTTTTCTATCATCCTCAGCAAGATGGTAACAGTAATGTTGGTTTATTGTGTTAAACTCATATTAAAGAAGCTGTTAGCTATAATCCGAATGGCAGAAATTTATCAAGATTTACTCCAAACTAGACTCCAACTTTTCTTTTAAGCATTTATGAAGCTCCAACAATATGTTTTTGGGGCCTGGTGCTTATTTATTTTGAAAAAGTTTTTTGGAGGGGGTGTGAAATCTTTTTGAAATGAGGAACAAATGACAAGTTTCGTACCTGACTTCAGAGCCGCAAGTATTATGTCTGTGTTGTGTATGTTTCCACGTTATCATTGCAAGCTGCTGTGAGTAAAGTGTTTTTAACATTTGCAAGGAGTGATGTAGGTGGATGTCACTGCAGATGAAGATGGACAGCGTATGGAAGACCAAGAGTAAAAGCAAATTAATACATTGAGGATGATGGTATCTAAAAATAAGTTTGTTCTGGGTCCTGCAGACTCCATCAATAGATTTAGCTGGGAGGACGTGTAGCCAAAGCCGAGTGAGTACATGTCTGTGTTCCCACTTGTTAAGTCAAAAGTAAAAGCTCCGTTAGCTCAATTACATGGAGGTTGGTGCCTGCAACGTGGTACTTAATGTCAGAAGAAGGAAAATGATGGGATCCACTCTGCAGACGGTAGGAAAAGCAGAAGTTTTATCACAATTGCAAAGGGAACATAAAGCCAATACCAGTAGCAAAAGGGAAATTTCAGGTTAGTTTCAAAGGGAGTCTTAGGTCGACCTACAATGTGAAGTCCAGTGGTGAGGACTTTTGTAAGGGACTCACAAGTAGAGCTGAGTGACCGCTACAAACATTTTCTCGCAAATATTGGTTTAAATTTTGCAATTCATTTGCTTTGGCCTTGGTAGTGTTTTTTCTGTGGTCCCTTGTGTAAGTTCCTTTGTGACTAAGTTGCACTAAAGCAACCCCTGATGCAAAGTGAACTTTTTAGCTGAAATACCAGGGAGCAAGTTTTATAATTGTTATACAAATACTTGCACTCAAATCCTGGTGATTACAATGAGAAGCACACCCAGAATTAATTGATGCCATGTGATACATACATGAGTAATCTTATTAGAGCAACAAAAAGAGTAAACGCAGTTCACATGCAAAAATGTATTTCACTGAATAATTTTGAGCACTGAATAAATTTCAGGAAATCTTCATCTTTTTGCAGAATATGAAGTTTTTGACACAAAATTACACATAAGTTGCTTGTTATACTCAGGAGTCTGCCAGTCTGAATACGTAACAAAGAGAGTTTTATTGTGTTTTGAAGTTCATTTATAATTTATTAGGAATGAATTTATGCTGTTTCCTCAGTTATCATTTTGCGTTTCTTGGATGCAAAATCCCATTTCACAAATCGCTAGTCTCTTGTAGGATTGAATAGAAAATACATCTGGTTTAATTATAGGAACCAAATAGGTATTTGGGGCCGTCTTGTATTGCCTGGGGAAAAGAATAAGCAGAGAAGGGAAGAAAAGAAAGATGAGAATCATAAAAAGAAAAGCAAAATAATAACAATTGCAGTCATTTCAGGTTGAGTAAGAACCCCAAATATGAAGTGGTGAAACATTTATCTGGATCTTTTCATTAGCCTTCTTGTTTGTGAGTCTCAGAACAATCATGGCTGAACCACAGAACCATCCAGCCGTTAGTAATGGAGATACATCATGGTCCTAGTTGCAGCAAGTCCAGGTTGGTGAATGAATCTCAATTAATTTTCCCAATTGAAGGTTGTTTGACAAGAGGACACCATCAGAACCAAGGAGCCAATGGAGGGGTCCAGGAGAGGCCGAGGGCTGACTCACCCAACGTTTCAAAGGAACAGCTCTAACCCAGAGAAGCTTTAATGTGCATCCCTACAGCCATGAATCTACCCCCGCCTGTCAAAAGCAATAAGCTGATAAAAGACAAGTCTTTTCAAAGACACTGATGATTAAATTATGATGTTTGTATGAAAAACAAACAGTATGGTCAGATAAGCATGACCACGGCGTCGTGATTGCCTAGATACTCTGCATTGTGATCCATTCCTTCCTAGCCATAAGAACAGTCTTCTGTCCTGTCACCTGCTGCTTCTGTGCACATGAGCTTTCTCAGGCAACCTGAAACATGTTTCAAAACCAAAGTACATCTTGACTTTGATAAATTGCAAAATCCTTTACACATTGAAAAACCAGACAGACAATTCCTGCTACTTTAAAGTTTAAGTGATAACTAAGTTAGTCCCCGTGGTTAGTTTTAAAACAGCTAAATTGGAAGATAAATGATTATTTTATTGAGACCTGGGGTAATGTGCAAAGTTTACCGAGTAAACCTGGTAAAAGGGAAAACAAAAAAAAACCAACACCTCAGCCACTAAAACATAATGCAAATGGCTTTTTTTTTTCCTTTACTTTTCCCTTTAGGTAGTCTGAGATTCTAAAATAAACTTATTTATGGCCCAAGCAGAGCCTTTCATGGGCCTAGCCAAAAGGGGCAACCTTCTTTCCTATATCTCAATTTTTTGATGAGTGCACGCTGATGTCATATAACATGCAAAATGTGCCTGTTCATAGATTGCTGTATTTTTAGCTTGCTTTTGCAGGATGATCACAGGAGAGATTTGTGCATGTCCTTATTGGCAAAAGACTAGCAATAAATCCTAAACAAGAAGCGTGATTGCTTTCCAAGAACTTGGCTGCAGAGCAATTGGAAAAAGGGCAGTAGAACAATGAAAAGCATATTTTGAAGGAAAAAAGGTGACTATAGCGACAGCCAAAACCCCATGGAGAATATGATTATTGCAACTTAACTTTAGCAGCTTCATTAGCCAGTGCTTTGAATGCAGAATCCAAGGTCCTGTCCTGTATCCCTTGGTATAAAAATAAAGTACTTTGTAACACAAATGTTGTCTCTATAAGCAGAGGAAGCTTGCATGCAGTGACTCAGTTTAGTTTTCGTTTTGGAGTTCAAGAGAAGCTCTTAACCACTGCAATAGCTTAAAAAAAATAAATTCCGAGAATGGAATCAGCCATTACTTCAGATGCAACAGGATGCTTTTGAACCAGTAGTTTAAGAAAAAATGAGATTCCTTTTCAAGCCTGTAACCATTTCCTTCTGGAAAAAAAAAAATAATCCCAAAGAGTCCAGAATACTTGATTATATTCTAATCAAGGAAATTGAGAAAACAGGAGTCTTCGGGCCTTTGTGAAAAGCATGCGTAAGTCTGAATGACATAAATATCTCCTTTTACAGAAGGGACTTATTTCTGTAGCCGTACCTGGCTTTGAACAAGTGTGTATGTGTGTCTCTGTATGTGTAGAACTGGCTTTAAATCCCTTTCCATGTATTGCTTTTCAGAGCAGGGCTAATGCAGAGCAAATTAGAGCACTGCTCTTCTGGAGTTCTCCTTTGTTGCTGACTACACCACCAGTCATGGGCAGCAGGTCTTGGGATGTGGCAATACTGGAGAAACCAAGAGCTCCTCCACCCAAACTTCTGAACTGACAAGAGAGGACTATGCCCCTTCGTGTGTGGTGTTGCTGTGGAACTGTGATTTTTATAGCCTAGTCGCTATCTAGCTTGTTGGGTTTGTAAACACTTTAAAAAATATTTAGTACTGAGCTGTGATGGTCTCTCAGGTTAGTAACACGTTCTAGAACAAATGTTAACTATGGAGGTTTGAATAGAGCTACTTACCTTTGCTCCATTAATCTCGTGTGATTGCTTTCCTCAAGTGCAGAATCATAAATCTAGGAAGAGGCTGCCTGTATTTGCTATCAGCATGTTTCTTTTCTGAGGACGTTTTAATTTGGTGTCACTGAAATTGTTCATTCAGAAAAGAATTTTCAGTGTTTATCCAAAAGGTAGGCATATTTTTTTTTACTGTATCTAGATTTCAGTATTAATTAGGAATGTTCTGAGATAATTTCGGCAAAAACATCTGAAAGAGGTGGTTTTAGGGATGTTCTCCTGAGAGTGTTACCAGGCCCAGCAGCACTTGGCCCAAGCTAACACGTGTCTGTGTGACAACTCCAGAATAAAAGCCTCAACTACAGTCTTGCCCTGAGATGGGTCCTACTGCATGTAGCCATGGCTTTGTCACCTGTGTGACGTGCTTGCTGCCCCATTTGCCTTTGTCACCTGTGTGCTGTGTGTGCTGCCCTATTTTGAAGGCAATGAAGAAGAAACAGCCAAAAAGGAATGCCACAGCTCTCTCGCAGCAATGACTTTGCTGTTTCTAGGCCTTGGGAGTATGTTACACTTGTTTGGTGGTTGACCTTGCTTCCTTTTTCTTCTATACCTGTGGACAGTACAATGGGTTACAACTGAAAAGAAGCCAAAAAACCCACCCCTGTATCATTTCAATCTTACTTCTTGGAAGATGAGCTCCCTTTCCAGGTACTGCTTTGCTAACTAAAATCTTCTAATGATTTCTCTTTCCCCAACTCAGAAGATGAACCTCTGCATGCTGAGGACTTTGATGCTTGCGGTGAGGGGTCTGAAGCCCCGATTGTATGTTCAGACTTAGTAATACAGATGTGCCCTGATCCTCACAAAGCCCAAAGCTGACTGCTAGGATGTAGGCAGGGTCCTTCTGCATGCGTAGAGACAAAAGTATGTAGATGATTCTTCTCCTACACTATTTGTATGCCAGTGGTACTCTGTGAATGACTTCTGGTTTGTATTGATTCAAAGAAAGGTACTGAAGCTCTGATCGAAGTGCAAGTAGTGGTGCTAAAGTCAATGGGATTATTTCCATGGCTGAAATATCCACAAAATCACATAAGAATCCATATTGGTGTATTGATAAAGTCTAAAAGAAAATTATTTTATCAAAGCAGTTACTGTCTTCATAAAACATTAGTCAAAACCAACCAAATAAACAAGGGTCCTCTGCCTTTACAGCTGGATAGGAAATACCACCTTTCCATCATTTTTTTTCTCTTCCTTTTTTTTCTTTTTCTTTGTTAATGAAAATGGTAGCTAAGGATCTAACTCATGCTCATCTATGAGATCCTACCTTGGATTACTATTTCAAAAATATTCTATAATCTGTATGAGTTTTCTGTGTGGCAGTGGGTAAGAAGAGAATTGATTGCTTCTCATTTCTACAGGCACATAATCTAAACAATAACAAGATGATATAATCCTAATATTTCTTTAAGACCACAGGATGTGAAATTAAATTAAAAGGCCAGGAAAATAAAGAACCCTGCAGTTTGATTACACTCAGCTGGATTATCTTTGTAATTATTTTGCTTGGAGGATTTCAAAATGCATACTGCTTTGTGAGAAAGATTAGGCAGGGAAACCAAAATTAAAGTAAACACTCAGAAGAAAATACTGCGTAGAAGATGGGTATTTTATTTCATTTAAAAATAATCCATAGAGTTGCCTGTTAAAATGAAAGGATGGAACAAAACATAGGTGAGGGGGAAGATGTATGAGGCTGCAAAGTCTGTAGAACTGTCTCCGCTGCTTCTAGTTCATATAATGTCTCTTCAGAGGTAGCTGAAGAAACTGTCACAAGCATTTATTCAGGGAAGAAGGGCAGGCTAAAAGGAGTAGAAATACAAGTGCTTGAGACTCAGTTCAGACCTGGGAGTGAATAATGCAAATAATATTAATGAAGGAAGGGCGGCTGTCTCTGCTCTGGGATGAAAATAGTTATTCACAGCCAACCTCTTAGTGGCACAGCGAAGACTGAAAAATGTGTATATCCATCACTTCCAGCACCTGGAAGTCGTCTTACTATGTGTGAGTAGTCGCATGGACTTCTTGGGGGCTGGAAATGGGAAATGCAGCTTATTTGTGTGTGGCCTGCAAGGCTGGGACCTCAGGGATCAGTCAGGTCTCCCTGATGTGATGCTGTTCAAGTCAGTAAAGCTGCATCGATATAACTGAAGTGAAACAATTAGCAGCCATCAGGAAAGGCCTGCTTTGTCATTTTGTCCCTTGTCCTTCATGCACTCTTAAAAAGTTTTAAAGAGTTTTGCTATAAAAATGACTCAATTTATGGACTTCTTTCCCTTGAGGGTTTTGGGGTTTTTTTCAGTCCAAGAACTCTTGGTTATTCTAGTTATATTTTCCTTACTTCCATCTCTGTACACATGTAATCCCTTTTGTACAGGTTTCATTCTCCAGGTACTTTCTCTTTCCCATCAGTTATAATCTTGCCAGATTCAACAGGTTTTGTTCTTTCTTCCATCTGTCTTGCCAGCTTGGATGGTCCATCTCAAATCTCGTGCAGTCAGTCCTCGGGACAACTCCTCTCCCAGCGGTGGGTTCCCAGGAGGTGTGCCCGGGGTCGGAGCTGGTCGTGCAGGCAGCTTGAATCCACTCCTCGCCCTGGTCCGCCTCAAAGTCAGCTGAAATAGCTGGTCAAATGGAGGAGGGACCCTGGGGCAGAGACAGTACCGAACAGGGTATTTCTGAGTAGTTTCCGTTTGAGGTTGTTTATGGAGTTCCCTGTTGCCCTGAAGATGCTGAAGAGGTGATTAATAAGCAGCAGCAGCTATTTTTGCATTGGTTGAGTGTTCTCTTGGGTCCCGTTGAATGCATGATCTCACTATAAGCCTGGCTTTTCCTGGTAGGCTGAGGTTATATTACAAGTTCCAGAACTTACCTTATTTTCAGTACGGTACTTCTTTGGCTTAACTACTCAGAGTCAGTTTCTGCCATGGCCATGGGGACTACTAGGATGCTGTTTACTAGCACCCAATGCTCCTGGACTATTCCCTTTTTCCTAGCATCATTCTTCCAGTGAATAAGTTTGGATGGTTTTGTTTCCTCTCTCTTTTGCAGTAGTCTAATTTTTTCTAGACTGAAATTCCCATATTTTATTCTCCCCACTTTTCTAATCTTTCTAGTTTATTTTCCCTGTCCTCTGTTTCTGACACCACCTTTGAATTTGAGAAGTCTTTGATGTACTGTTTAAAGCATATTTAATTAGATTGGATTAAATGTCAGTTTACTGGACACATTGTATATATTTTCTTTCTTTATGTATTTCCTGTTGTGTATTATCCTTCTATGTTCTTTGGTCAGTGTTTAGTCTGTGTGACAAGGCTCTTATCTAAAATGACTGAAACTGTTCTTTCCCCTCTCCCCATGTGTTAGGGGAGACCTTCATAATTCTATAGGAAGTCTTTATTCCCAATGAAATCTTTAAACTCTGCCTGAATGAGCTCTCTCCCTCACGTTTATCTGGCCATCTAGGGTGTCTCAGGAAAGGGACTGCCTGCCAGAATGGAGGAACTCTGTGGCATTGCAGTTGCGTTCACTTGGCTGCATCTGCAGAAGGCACTGGTGGAGAATCTCATCTTATGAAAAAAGTAAAAAAAGAGGGAAATGCAGCTGGAAGAAGAGATTCAGAAACAAAGGGAAGATGTCAGTGATGCCAAGTGAAAGCATCGCCAACATGTCAAAACCCCCTATAGACAGCACAAGGAAACTGGCATCTTTAACAAGCAGATGAGTTGGGAAGAATGGATGCCAGGGTAAATCATTGTTTAGCCAAGGTTGCCAAAATATATGTGGAAGTTATACATATATATTTCATATTGGTGCTGGTCAGTGCTTGACATTCTCTTTTGTCTTGGATTTCTGCTGATTTCATCTTCCCATTGCTTTCCTTTCTACTCCCTCATAGATTTGATTTTGTTTCTTACTGGGGATGAAAGTTACATTGGGAATTCTGTTCAGCCCGTGTGGCTTTTTCCATCTTTAGTTTTGGTTGTTACAGGTTTCTTTTTTATTATTTCTTTTTCAATTCTCCAGGTCTTCATGAAGTTGGTTGCATTTGGTGGTCCGGTATGAGACGTTTTAGTGATAAACATGTGATAAGCACAACAGTGATAAGTGGAATAACATCCCACTATCAATTTTATTTGGCTAACAGATACGGACAATAAAGAGAATCTGAACACTCAGCCTTAATCTTCTTACAGATAAAGGAAGAGTAGTTGTCCAGTGCAATATTTGGAAGTAGTGAAAAAACGTTCAAATAGAGGAGTTTGGGCTAATCTATGAATAAACCCTTTCTATCTCCCTCCATAGCAATTCTACATCTACATTTCATCTCTGAATCATGATTTTGTGTTTCTGAGGATGCGAAGTTATAAATTCTCAGTCAACGTACAAGCACACATCTGGGAAAGTTTGTGCTTTGTTTGTTTCACCAGCAGCCAAGTTTTAGGAAGAATTATCTAGATGAGTTATGTATGATGTAAGCTTCTCTCAAGGTTACAGTACACCTTTCCTGGAAGCCTTGTGCATTTAGTCTGCATCTCCTTTTACTATTTGCTCAATGAGAGACATAGGAATGGTTCAGGATTAAAAAAAAAACAAACACTTCAGCTCTCTGGTTTGGAGAACTGGTAATAGAATAGAAAAGCATTTGGAGTAAAGTTCCTTCTTGCCACATGTTACTGACTGACACTGAATAGCAGCAGGTGCCTTTGGAAAGGTATGGATAGAATCATCCTTCTTCAAGCCTATCTTTTCAGCCTCCCACACTAGGGACTTCCTGAGCAGAAGGTGGCTTTGCCCTATGGTGTTTAATGGAGGGATCTATCCTTTATGAATTTATTTAATTCATTTTGGACCACATTTATAATTTTGGCCTGAGTAGCTTTCTGTGGCAATGAGTTCCATCATGTAACAAAAGCATGCAGACTTCCCCACATGTGTTCTTCATGAGAGACTCTCAGCTGATGTATGACTTAGGTTTTGGCAACCTCAGAAAGCAGTCATTGGGAAGATGTGGAAGTGTCTTGGAGGGGAAAGAAAAGGAATTATCCACAAATCAATCAAACAATTCTCTTGTGGTTGGTTTGTTTGATTGTTTTTCTTACATGTTGATTTCATTGCTTCTGCCCTAATTTCTATTAGGTCATTCATGATTTTGTAACCCTTTACCACGTGCTCTTCATAGCCTTTCTCCAGGTAGAAAGGTCCAAGTCTGTCATCTCTGTCCCTTTGCAGCTTCTAATTCTGTATCCTTTTTGAAATGGGTGACCAAAACTACACAGAGCATGTGTGCACTCTGGGCAGTGGTGCAGTGATGATGACCACTTTGTTCTTGTCACAAACTTAACTTGATGTTTGTTTGCTTTTTTCCCCACTGGCGTAAGTATTCATTACTAGGCCTACTGACAGCAACCTCAGAAATTTGTCTCCTGAGCTGCAGCGTTTAATTTGGAGCCCATCGTGTGCTGTGCATAGCAAGAGTCATTTTCATTCCCGTGGAACACTGTGCTTCTGACATAGAATTTAATCTTTTTTTTTTTTTCCTTTTTTTGCCCTAACTCTTAAGCGATCCGATACTGCAACATACTCCTGCAACTCTTTGCAGGCTGTTTGTTACAACTGTCCTGAAGAAATTAATCTTGGCAGCAAATGTCATCTTGCTATTTATCTCTTTTCCAGACCATTTACGAATGCACGGAATAGCCCGAGTCCTATTGCAGATCTCTGCGACACCCCACTAGCAGCTTCACTCCACTGTCAAACTTTTGTCCCTGATTTCCCATCTTGTCAACTGCTGCTGACTCACAACAGGGTCTCCTCTCCAGAAACAGCTTAGTTTCTTAAGAATCGTTGGTGGAAGTCAGTGCCAAAAAAACACTGTTCAAAAGCTGCCTGCCTGAGCAGCTCTGACTGCAGCCAACTTGTTCCAGGGGTGGAGAAGAAAAAGGAAAACCTGTGAATGAGAAATGTTGGGATTTGCCAGCTGATGGCAGTATTCGAAGGAGCCATCCCTGTGACATCTGAGGATTGGCAAAAGAATCAGGGTTGCAGGGCTGAAAGACAACGTCCCAGGTGGACAGTGTTAAAATGGGCACCATTTGAATTTACCCATCAAATCTCTGACCATCTGAAGTTGTTGTAAGGTCAGTGATCACCTCTAATGCCACGGAGGAGCGGGACACATGCCAGTAGGCTACTGGCCACAATGTGCTTAAAAAAAGTAAACCCAACCCAAATCTCCCACCCTGTCCCCAAACCCTGCCAATCTAAGGGGGGAAAAAAAGAAGAAAGAAATAAAGGTGGTTTCAGGTAATTATTCTTCAGGACCTGTGCACTAAATACTTGCTCCTGTCCACACATATGTGCTCAGGATCAACTTCTCTCATCAGGCAGCCTAATCTGAAGTCTCTAGCGGGTCTCAGGATGTTTGTTATTCTGGCTCATGCAGACCTCCAGCTGCAAAATGTTTATTTGGCTGTGAAAAGTCTATGAAGTAACAAACTTTGATGGATTCAGCATATTGTTTTCTCTTCCTTTTTTGGGATGCTGTTTGCCTCCAGCTCTCATGGGGAAGGTATTTTTTTCTGTACATCAGAAATATTAGGCACCTTGAGTGACTGCAAATGTGTGTAGCCCAGCTATGAGCCATGCTCTGCTCACAACCCTTTTGTGGCAGTCTGAGCTGCACACACACTGCCTAAAAATAATGGCATAATAAGACTGCACAACACCATAATGTTTAACCTTGCTGTGATTTCAAGTTGCTGGTAGTTTATTCTTGCTCATTAGCAGTTTACAGGTTGAATAATACCATGACACTGGGATTATTCATGGAGTCAAGTCAAGGAAGTAAACTCTGGCTTCGTGAGCATAGTTGGGAAAGCAGATAGAGAAATATATTATTTCTTGAGTGACCTCTCTAAGACCTCCTTTTGGTGGTTGGTATAAACAAACTGGTAATTGGAAAGTTTAGAATAAATAGAAGTCAGCTTTTTAAGACTTATGGATGTGCTACATAAGTGACCCTTCCAAAATGAAGCTGAAGTCTATATGTTATAAATCCTCTGCAAGGGGATTGTTTGAATATAGTTTTAAGCAAACATTTACCAGCTGTGTGAAGGCATTTGGCTTGTTTAGAAGCCCAGAAATATTTTACAAGTTGAGGACAGAGCATGCTTTTGTTTGGAGTCTCAGACCTAAATTTTCAAATATGCTTAGTGATTTCTTTTTATATTTTGTTTTCTAGATACAATAATTTGAGTAGGAATTAATTTGTTTAGTGATATAGTTTAGTGATTTTTTTTTTTTTTGTCAGTGTTATGTTGATGGTTGGACTTGATGATCTGAAAGGTCCCTTCCAACCTTGGCAATTTTATGATTCCAATATCGGGAATGAAGTCCTGGATATTCAAATGTATATTCTATGCAGGGAACAACCAAATGTGAGAGGTATGGAATGTTTCTAGGGCCAGATACAGAGGAGGGCAGGCAGTGAAGCTTTGATCTCTGCCCTTTGCTAATCTCCCTGCTCGAGGAGATGGCTCAGGTGTTGGGATTCAGCGTTGCATTTTGAAAGAGAAGGCATAGAAGGCTGTGATGCTGCCCGTGAGAATCTGCTAGTGCAGGTGCAGGCTGAAGATGCCATCCTATAAACACTAAAGCAGGTAAATACATTTCAGATGTGACTAGTCCCATAAGGTGAGCAATTTGTTGACAGAGGCAATTTGAGCAATTGCTCATCAGTGAAAGTAAATGCTTCAAATCCCAGGCTATTGCCTGCTTGTGGGGGGAAAAAAATAAATTACAAAAATCACATTTTGTATAAGCCTAGCACCTAATTCCAGCAAATTATTGTAGGAAGACCATTTTTTTGAGGAGGTTGTGCTTGTTCCCTTAAAAACAGGATGAGATTTGCAGACACTTCACTAACATAGATCTGCACTATTACCACTGAATCTTTTAATCTGGGTTGATTGCAAATCACAATGAATGTGTGTTTGTGATGCATTAACTTCTCTAACATCTCCTTGCAGATGAGGTTTCATTTGATCTTAGTAGATGAGGTTCAGCTGGAGGATAAAGCTAATTTTTAGGATTGCATAATTTTGCAAAAGAGTGAATTTTGCTCGTTATAAGTCCTACTGTTTTCTTCAGGGGAGGGGGGAAAAGGGAGAGAAACAGCTTGACAGGGATCAGTTCTTTTGATTTAAGAGAATGTGAGGAAATGGCATCTTCCAATAAATACAGATTTTATTAAAGTTGAATACCGTGACAAATAGTTTAGACTTAGAACTTCAGATTTGGTATGTAAGCAGAGCAACTCCTCTGAGATTTGTGTGCATTGCTAAGATTAATGAAATATACTTTGTAAAGAAGGGCAATGATTCACTGTGTAAAAATAGGCAGCATCTTAAAGAGCTTGTAAACACAGCTATTAATTTTAGGACTAGAATCTTATACTCTTTATCTTAATCTGAGAATAATGCCACTGCTTTCCATGACACTATTCAGCGGGTACAAATTCAGCTCTTAAATAGATTTCTAAATAGACTTTCAAAGTGGCCACAGTTGCATTTTTGTTTGCGTGTCCTGTCCATCCTTTGAAATATCTCTATGATACTTTTACTGTATAAAATATTAATCTCTTCCATTTTAAGCCATCTTCTACACCACAAACCCTGCTTGATACATTTGCTGCAGTGAGTTAGTAATAACAATTATAAAAGGAGCCACAGCTGATGTGCCCCTCCTTTTCTACCTGCTTACCTCAGGGTTTTGCAGTCTAGAAACTACTCCTTGGTGTGAGTCACTAAAAGGATCTTGTAATTATTTTTTTTTCCCCTCACCCCCACCCTGTGTTGATTCTGGTTAAGGTTTAATCTGATGCTGCATTTCACTCTTGATTTGAAGGAAGGGGAATGACTTTCCTCTTCTCTTTCATAACCTCAGGTCTTGTAATTTTTATTCATTCTTTTCAGAATCAAGAAGAAGCTTTCTTTGGCTTGATGCAGCTTTGTGGTGATCTTCCCAACAGCTCCTCTCTTATTCCACTGTCTTGATCTTATGCATGAAGTGTATATTTGTTTTCTTTCAAAAGAAGGAAGACTCAAAATTTGGGCAGGAGCCAAAGGCATTAATTCAAGCTCAATGATACTAAATTGTATTTGATGGAACACAGCAAAAGCACCATCGTTTTCTATTGGACCCACTGGCGGTGGGTAGCTTTCTTTTTAAGCTGAAAGCACAAAAAAACCATATTTGGGTGTCAGCTTCTTTCACTTTTGACAAAAAAACCAAAGGCCCATCTTGCTGCTTATATGGGAATATTAGTAATCAATTTGTATTGGTGACCTTCCCAGGCTGGAGCAAGCGAGTGGTGGGACAGACTGGGTGTAGAGACTCGCATGAAAGAAGTTTGCCAGAAGTCATGAACAACAAGAAGATCCTTGCAAGTTTTCCATCCTGGACTGTGCCTGATGATGCACACTGGCACAGATGGGAGTCTTGGCCACTCAGTCTCTGGGCTCTCCCTGACGTTCTTCAAAACACTAAATATGCTTTTTTATTATTATTAGTCCTTTGGGAAGTGGGCAGATACAACCAGAGCTGTAGAATTCTGTGTTGTCTGTAAGTTCATTGAATTTTCTCCTCAACTCTTCTGTTTACTGTTTTTACCATTCTTGCAGGGTCCCAAACCTCTATTTTTATACTAAAGACAAGAATCCATTAACTTATCTTGATACAGTAACCTGCCTATAGGAAGAATCAGTCTAGTTGACCAGACCAGTATTTGGATATTTAAAACTTTATCAAATGCCTACACTTCCATGACAAAATCTCTAACAACTGGACTAGACCAGATGGTAATTTGTCCTCTGACTCTACCTTGTTTTTAAAATGAAGTGGTGGTGGTTGACAAGCCAGGGCTATTCTACACACCAACCATTACAATGTAATGAGAAGTGAAGGGAATTTCCTGCAGGATGTGACCCATGATTGTGAACATACTATCATTTATAAATGTTCCTGTCTGTTATCTGTCTCCATCTGCCTGTGATGTTTTTCATGAAGACGTAATAATATGGTGTATCTGCTAATATTGCAGAGGCTTATTCCTCTGCCTAGCTGATCTCTGCTTAGAAATTGTTTGGAAACGGTCTTTCCCCTGGCAATTATTTAATCAGAATTGAAACATTGATCACGTTGCTGTGCACCTATGCATGGGCTGTAAGGTGTTCCTGAGTGCTGTGGACTCATCACCTTGCAGAGAAGCAAGCCCAATACAGGTAGCTTCCTACCTTGCCTCCACGAGGCAGAGAAAATTCAGTTTCAGGTGAGCCCCTCTTGCTTCTATAGGGGTTAGCAAAGACCAGGGTGTGACTCAGGGCTTGTCCTCGTCTGCAGCAGATGTACAGCTCCTGTTTCTTCCTCCAGCTGAATAGTATAGTTGAGATCCAGTCCTTGGTGGATCTAACTCCTCTTTCTTCATCCTGACTTTGCTTGTGAGGCTAACTGAGCTGCATGGAGGTTTCCCAGTGCCTTGAGTTGTTCGAATGTTTGCAGCCTACTGTAATTTTGAGTAAAGCTCCTTGAGAGGATGCTGTAAGTGGGCTTTGGGCAGGGTGAATGGTGGAAACTGCTTTCCCTCTGCTGCATCACCGCAACTGTGTTCCCTCTGGTGCAGACTTGTCACCCTTCCCTGGCAACTGAGACACTGCCATCCTGGGAAAAGGGGCAAGGTGAGAGGACTCAGTGGTACGGCCCCTTGATGCAGCTTCTGGAGAACAAACTTCCAGACCTGGGACACGTAGCAGGGACCTGCAGCTGGTTAAGAGGGGACTGGGATCAGTAGGAAGGTGAGCAATTTTCTAACCCTGAGTAAATCCTGCACCTGGAAAAAGGAGAGGACTCAGGAGACTGAAACTGGAGTAGGAGCAGGCCACCAAGCACCATTTTGAGTTGTGTATCCCAGCCCTGGCGTAAAAGACTTTATTTGTTTTCCTCTTGTAAGTCATAGTAGACAAGGCTAGAGAACAGGAGAATGGTCTCTGCCACCAGTTAGCTTTGCACATCTGAGTCAACTATTTAATCTTTCATGGTTGAAATCTCTTCTGCAACAGACCTATATTCTGTAAAGCTGCTGAACTCAAGGATCTAATAAAGTGGATATTAATGCAGCTGTTTCTGTTCCATGGAAAACATAGAATATGCAGCTAAGTTTTGCTATAGAGCTGCGTGTGTGTTTTATTTTCTGTGTACAAGTCAGCATATATTATTTGTTTTGTAGTAATTTGTAATACATGGATCACTGTATTCTACAGTAACTTACCCTAATTATTCAGGAATCATCCTCTACTTAATTGTTATGACTAATTTTTCAGCCTGGTTCTTCTATTAGCTGTGCCATGTAAGAAAGTAAAAAATGCATGTCATCACTAATTATCTTACGGAGCAGTCATGATTAATGCCAAACTAATGTCCAAGCAGATCAAGGAGTAGTCCTATAGCTGACACAGAGGCGAATTTCCCCTTTAAGTCACTGTAGACTTTGGCTGATTGAGAACCTCAGGATTAAGTCCAGATCTTTCTTTCTTCACAAAATTTGGTAATGTCACTAATTTCGTGAATGCTTTCTGCTTCTTCATGATATTTTTTTTTTGACATGACTGCCTTCTTTATTGTAACATATCATGTTCTTTCTGAGATATTGAGTAGCAAGCACGCCTCACGTTTTCTTGAGTATCCTTACTTGATCACCAAAATTTGTACTTTTTAAAATAGCAATTGCTTAATTAGATTATTGAAAATTTTCTGAAAGCTCTTGAAAATCCCATTTTGCCTTTTAAGTTTTGGGCTGCTCTGTGCTTACACGTGAAAGGGAATGTGTACGCACTTTGAAGTTGATAGCATCAACTGCAAAGTTTATAACGTTGCAGTAAACACATAACTTTTTTGCATTCAGCAATAGTTAAAAAGCATATAGGTATGAAAATCCTTATGTAGGCACTTAACCTTCTCTTGCAAAGTCAGCCGCCAGCAGCTGTGAGGACAGCTCAGTAATTTCACAGAAGCAGCCATTAGCGTTTCCTGTCCTCCTTATGAACTTTAAAAATATTCATTGTTTACTCCTGATGATAGTAGCGCTGCAGATGCAGAGTCCTTTAGTGCTGCTCAGCGTTGGTTAGTGTGGTGAGTGGTGGTGCAGTCTCTTCTCTGACCCATGCAGGGTTTAACCACCCTGTGGACCCAGGTAGGCACAGCCCCAGGGTGAGGAGAAGCACCTTGTAGGTGGTTGCATGGGTGGTTTGGGCAAGAGAAGGCAGCAGGACACAGGTCCCTTGAGACCTACTAAGTGTCACCCACTGATCTGGGCTCCCTGTTGTAGCAGGCGTTTGCAGTCCATGAAGGTAGTTGCTGTTACATCACCTCACCTCTTGACTGTAACCTGCAGAGAAGATTGTCCTCGTGCAGCAAACTTCTGTTCCTTCAAATTCTTGCAAATATTTTTGCAACTGCAACAGCATTTTACCATAGTTGACATGACATAGTAGGAAAAAAAAAGTATGTTGGTTGTAGAGAGCTGCTTGTTTCCTACAGACAATTTACCCGAGCAGATTAAGATCCGAGATTTTCCAAAATATAAATAAATATGATAAAATACAGTGGAAAACAAGGGTTCCTGCTACTATAGCTACCTATTGAAGTCACAGCTAAAGTGAGATGGAACATGCTGGCTACCCCATATGAAAACAGTGGGATTCAAATGCTTGTGGATGAAAAACAAAGTAATTTACATGAAAAGCAAAAGAACTTCTCTGGAAAACACTGAAGAGGTAATTGTTGTGTGGGAACCCACAGCTTCACAGGACCTTTTAGTTTTGTTTTCTTTTTTCCTTCTCTTACCCATACCTAAACATTTATCCAAGTATATCATTCATCTGTGATATTATGCTCCAAACAGTTATTGCTCCTTCCTCCCATCGATTTAAGATTAAATATTTTGGCTCTGCAGGAAACACAGGTAAAATGTTATCTAAACTTCTCAATTTTTTATAAAGAGTAGCAGAAATGGGTACTGTGTTGAGACACTGTTGTGAATGGGAAGGCCAGCTGAAATAGCACCACTCCAGCCAAAAAAAAAAAGAGTCAATGTGCACCTTATTTAAAACAAATGGTTTCAAAGCTAAACTTAATAATTTGATGGTGTGCGTGCATTCCAGCAGCACAAGTCACACACTGAAATAGCACTGTAAGTTTTCACTGTCAGCTGGCGTAAAATTGCTACATCTTCAGTTGGGTTCATGCTGCATAAATTGGCTTTTCAGCAGCATTTAAAAATTCCAATCAAAATACATGGTGGCAAAATTGAGAAGTTAAAGATAAAGCAGAAGTGAATCACGTTTGTGACATGTTTTTTCACTCATGTGGGTGTTTCTCCAGGTCACAGCAGGTGACTGATTGCTTGTCCTGAATTCAGTGGTGACCCCTCGCATCAGGTGCAGAAGGAAACGAACAGATTGGCTTCATTAACAGCCTCTTCTCTCACAAGGGGGGTTTTGAGGGACGCTGGAAAAGGCCAGCACTCTGCAAGTCCTAGAGAAAGGTTTTGGACAAAAAACATCGCCTCTACCATAGCTGGCTCAAGCCGTTACAAGTTCTTCACTTCCAGCAAATGTTATGGTATTTTCCAGTAACCATACTGTGGTTGTGCACTTATGAGACATTTAAAAGTTAGTGATGGGCAATATATTCCCGACACAGTATGGCTCCAGCTGAACGTACCAAATGTGGCCAGGCTGTCTCCTGATCCACAATGCTCAGCTTCTGCCTTCTCTTGCAGTAGGATGTATGGAACAAAACAGTTGCACTGAGCTTCCATTGCTCTGGTCTTTCTCCCCATCTTACATCCCAACCCGTGAGTCTGGACAGTGTCAGCATCTACTGCAGAAAGCTGTGGCTCTCCCCTCTTTTGCTGGTGGTGCTTTTCTTCTGCTCCCCAGCAAAGTGCTGGAGCAAAGCACAGCCAGTGGGCCTGGGGGATCAGTGATGGCCTTTGTGGCATCCAGGAGAGGAAGAGGTGAAGGAAGGTTGAGTGCTGTGTAGGTTGTCCTATCCCCTGGGGTTTGAGGGAGATAACCTTGTGCCCTATGTGCTACAGCTTCAGTTGTGCAGTAGAGTCCCTTTAGGGACAGGTCACAGCTCCCCAGGGAGGTCAGACTGGCCACATCAGGGGGAGGGAGTGGAAAGAAGGAAGAAAGAAAGTTTTGGGGTCTTTGTTCTCAAACGAGAAAACTCAAGGCTCCACTCGTTCCTGGTCTGGGAGGTTCACTAGTGTCACCGTATTTAGTGGAGTGCACCTGTGCTCAGGGCAGTGAGAGGGTTTCCCCTCTTTTTAAGTACAGCTACAACTTGTTACTAGTTACAGTTAATTACTGTGTTGGTTTCCATGAGGCTGTACCAAATACTGGCATATAATGAAAAAAATTAAAGTGGTGATAATAAGTTTTATTTGCAACTTGCTCTTTTGAATGGATTGAACGTTTTCAGACAGTTTAGTAGTGTTAGGGCTAGCTAAGCTTTAAATCCTCACAGGTGTCTCTCTCTGATCTGCGTAGATTGTGAACGTATGGCTCCCAGCAATAATTACTGCTAGTGAAATATGGGACTAATAAATGTCTCCAGTTAGTGGCAAATCGGAGAACATATTTTAAATAGTAAGAATATTGTTTGAACTCCCATAAGGGTAACAACACGTATCCGTAGACTTTGTTAATAAATAATTACAGTGTAAAATTAAACATATGGAAAATATTTCCTTTTCTGTTTTCTGATTTATAACTTAATTTAAACATTTAGGGACCATGTTCTTTACTGCAAAGGAAAATAACTTTTGTAGGGGCAGGTTATTAAAGATATTTCATTTTTGTCTACAAATATGAATTTGTTCCCCAAACCCTTATGCATGGGGAAACTCATATGTTCAACTAACTTCAAAGTAGAACATATGTGACTTCAGAATCAACCTCTGAAAGGTGACTTGCAAGCAAAACCTGTCAGAGTTTCAAGAATTCATCTGACATTGTTGTTCCATGAGGCAATCATCCCCAAGCCAGTCTGCTTTAAGGACTAGGTGGGGACCTGTTTCCAAAGTGTATGAGCACCGGTAGGTTTTGCCAGTTGGCAGCCAGGGACCCCAAATATCTGTTACTTCTTAGTGCAAGTACACCATGCTGCAGTCTGTGATTTAGAAGTTAGTGTTTGCAAATCATTTGTGAAACCTTTCTTTTGTTTCATCTCGTAAAACTTTGTAATTCAGCTGCTGCCTAGAGTGTTGTTATGCTGGAGGGTATTAAGTGCTGCGATGGTTTTGTTTTAAAAGCATGGTTTTAATGCTTTTTAGGTGTTTTGAACTCCAAAAGCATTCTCAGAACATGGAACATTTATCATTTCCAAGATTGAGGCTGAAATAAACAGTGATTTTTTTTTTTTCTTAAAAAGTAAGTAACACAGCTCAGGCTACAGTTTTCTATAAAATCTTTGAAGCTGAGGGGATGTAACCTTCCGTATTTAGGACAAAATGTTTTGAGGCTGCTGATGCTGAAGAGGGAATTCTTTCTTAAGTACTTTAACGTCTGTTTAACTGGCATTCTGGCATCATTACCGTACACTGCTCCATGTCAAGTCAGGGTATTATTTTATTTGGTTTAGTATATGTATTTGTGCAGGTCATTGCACCTCCTGTTTATGAATGATACCATAGACTGGGTTTCTTACCCTAAGCGTGGCTAAGACAAATACCAGTGGAGTCTGATGGGAAATGTACAGCCTTAATAGATGTGCTGTTGTGCCCTGTTGAATTTTGTTGTTGTATTTATTTTCCTCAGAAAGAGAAAACAAGTAATTAGCCAAGAAAGCTCACAGCTGCATAGCGTACTCCCCTCTCTCCTATATACACACAGTCTATTGGTGTACACAAAACTGGCGCTAATGAAACATAAATAGATCCTTTTCCTGTGTGGAAAAGACTTTTAGCATTGAATGGGAATGGAAGCAATAGGATTCTTTGGAAATCCTAGTTATTTGGGTTCCCAGTTAGGATTTTGGGCTCTAAAGCCCTTCGTGGTTCCATACATGGTACGATGTCTCCATGGATTTGCTTGGGGCCGGGGGGGCGGTAGAGGGTGTTTTATGTGTTTATTTAAACCTGCAGGAGATGGGATCCTGTTTGTGGATTTCAGTAGCATCATTATTTGCTGCAAAAATGTAAGATTGTGTTAAAGTTCCTTTTTCTAGGTGGCTAAGGTTGTTAAAACCCTAACCTGAGCCTTCTCAAACCATAGTCAGAGGCATCCGAGCTGGTATTTGCCTGATGTAAGGGAAACCCTGAAATCATCATTCTGAGATGAATCAGTTGTGTCCGGGTTGTTTCAGGAGGTACTTCGTTCTTGTTGCCTGTGTGTGGTGGTTTAAAGAGCCCTCACTGATAACCCTGGCTCCTCGTGGGGGCTGGACCACCACTGGGCTGGCTGAGGCCGTACATTGCCCACCCCTTGATGGGAGCATCCGACCAGCCCTTTGGTGGGGCTGTGGTGGAGCCAGCCGAGCTCTGCAGCCTCGTGAAGAGCAACCCAGCCTGGGCTGTGATAGGGGCTGAAGAAGTGTTGAGAGTCAGCTGGCTGCAAGTATGAAGTGAGTTTTATCTTCTTTCTGAAAGTACTGTAACCTGGGAGCGAAATGACTTTTTTCCCACCCAAAAATTCCAGGAGAAACCTTGCTTTGCGCAGATGCTCCAACAGGCAGCTGCAGCCCCACCACGTGCCAATCCTCCTCCTCCTGCTGTGGATTTCAGGCTGCCTCCACGGTGTGCTCTGCTTCCAGCAACCACCCCTTGTTCTGGAATCAAGACTCCTCTTCCTCACGCAAGCCTCTGTCTGTGAATCAGGACTTTTCACCCCTGAGATCAAAGTTCGGTCCCAGCTTCTTTTGCTGTTATCTCCCCCCTATTTTAACTTCTCACCTCAGTTTCTCAAACCAGTGTTTCCCGAGGGGCTTGGCAGGCAGCGAGCAGGGCCTTTCAGCACCGTGCTCTCGCCCGTGCAATCCTCCACGGCACCTGCACCTCTCTCTTTCTCAAGCTAAAATAGCCACCTGCTTGCAGACCCGACCATTGACTGTCACGTCTATTCTCTTCTCTCCAGCTTCTCTGTGACAAATGCCATCACGTCCTCTGTCTTTCTTCACCTACAGTTACTCTGGAGTTTATTGTTTTCAGAAACTAACAAGCAACGCAATGAGGCCGTGGCATTTATCTCTGGGCCTCCAGAGCCATTCTGGTCAGAGATGTCTCACGTTCCAGGCATAGCAGGATCCTCACCATGGTGCCCTGTGCTCTTCAAGACCTTGAATACAATTTAAATAGACTTTCTGCATTTTATTTTTAAAGGATGAAAAGCAGTTTGGCTTCAGGTAAGTGAGGATGGATTTGGCTTACACAGACTGCGTGAAATGTGGCAGAATCCTACCCTTCAGTACCCTCCCAGTAAGAACAAACTAGCGAATTCCCCATTACGGTTCTCATAGAGCAAGTTAGAAGAAAATATTTTTCTCATTTAGTGAAACAGGTTTCCCTTCTAATTCTTCTGTGCTTTTTTAACAATTACCTTTCTGTCCAGGCAGTCCCTTGGCATCAATAGGAAACCTCCTATTTGAACACCTTTGAGAAGTTCACACAAGTGGTTAGGGAAGTGCTGGCCCAAGCTTAGCCACATCTTTCCCGTTATCTAGCAGAAACCCCTCCTTCAGACTTTCTGCACACGGCATGGAATTTCCTCTTCTGTCTGGCTGAATTTTTGGAGAGCCTTAAACATTGGCAGTGGCCCTGCAAAATTTTTCTGGGGAACTTGGTAGAAGTTGAGCTGAAATGGTGAATTATAATGAAAGCAGAGAACATAACATCACGTTATTCCCCGTGAGACTGGTTTCTGCTGTCACTTTGCCAGCGTTGTGGCTCTGTGTGTGTACCTGGGGCTGCTGGACCCCCAGCTCCTCGGAGCTACTCTTGGTGAGTCCCTAAAGGTTTGGGTTCTTGAGGCTTAAAAAAAACCGCCCTTGACTCGAAAAGCCTTCCTTTTCCAGGATGCGCACTCGTAGACTGCAGCAGGAAGGTGGAGGGTAGGTTATAGACAATGATAAATTTTGAAGAGATCCCTTCTTCCTATAGGCAGGGGGATTGTATACAGGAATCATTAAACGGGCCCCCAAACTGGTTGCATTTAATGGTGACAAATCTGAAAGGTACCGGTGACTAAGTTAGATAAACTTTGAAATGCCTAATTGTTCTGTTTTTCAAACGCGCCCTCACAGTAATGTTCAGTGCTTTAATAACAGTTTCCTTAGAAAGTTCAAAATGTTTTATATGTCACGATGCCAGAAAAAATAACTTGTAGGGAAACAAAACAAATATGTAATTCTTAATGGGAAAGGTCACTTTTCTATCCCTTCCTCCTACCTGCTGCAAACAGTTGTTTAACTGTGTGTGTTTGGCCACCTGAAGCGGTGGCCCCTCGAGCTGTGCTGTCTGCTTCTCCCTTTTGGCTTGGAGAATTTCAGCCCCTTATCGCAGCCCTCGGTCCCTTTGTGTACGTGGAAACAGCTGTTGCCACATATTTATCGTGAAGTCGTGAGCCGCCCTGGTGTGCAGCCCAGCAGCAGGATGGAGAGCCTCGCTGGCCACAGCAGAGACAAGTGGCCCCTAAGGGCAACTGTGGGTGCATCTGTCCCCCCCCTCGTCTTGGCTGGGAGCGGGGCCAAGCCACAGGGAGCTCTCGCTTCGTTTTCTCTCTTCGGTGGGCTCTTGTGCCCACCAAAACTTTGGACCTGAAGCGTAGCACGCAGTCACGTAAGAAAAAAGCATCAGGGAAATACTGGATCGGGGATAAGATGAGGTCGTAGGCTGGTGTTGAGATCTTAATTGTGCATGCTTGGCAGGCTGATAAGGTGGCTGGAAGCTAATCAGAGACTGGCCACTCGGCTGTTCTGGGGGACAATCGATGTCCCTGGGACACAATGGGAGGGGAATGACGTACTCGCACGCACACAGAGAGAGGAAGCCTCCACTTGACAAAGTGGATATTTTTGCATGTAGTTATTTTCTTCCAGTTTCACCCCTGTGTATTGGCAAAGAGACTGCAGATCTCTTTAAAAGTAGTCAGAGGAAGTGAAGTTACAGAAAGGAATCAAAATGGCTAATCTGTGAATAACTGTATTTTCCATACTGTCTTTGTATATGACACATGTGTTATACGTACGTACCTACACACAGAGAAATGCACAGTCCCCTGTGTAATGGGTAGCTGCAGAGAATTAGTCCCCTTCCTCTAATGGCTGAAACCACTTGAAATTCCTGGGGGAGACAGCAAGAGTTTTTTTTCCAGCTGTGATTCCTCTTCCTTTGCTGCAGCCTTTCCTGGGGCTCTCAGCTGGCCTCGCTGCAGTAAACTCCGCTTCTTACTTCTTTATCTCAAGGTCCACAAGCTCTTCTCCCAGGGCCATCGCCTCTCACTTGCCTCACGGTACAATCTGACATGTACCTCACCGCCTTCTTTGCTTTGTGCCTTTTGTAACGCTCGATTCCTGTACAACCCCCTTCTCTCCTTATTTTCCCACAGGCGTCTCTTCAAGGAGCGTGATCTTTTATCTCCTGCCACTTGATATGTTCACAATTTAGAAAAAAACCACAAAGGTGATGTTTTGCAGAATGCTACAAAAGACCATGAAGCTTTAGGACCTCTTGTAAGTGTTTTATGATAAATACTGCTCAGGGATCTTTTGAGCACACCTGCACTACATCTGGCTCTCCAATGAAGGTTTAACTTGTTTGCCTTAAGTGTTTTACTTTTTAATTATATATATAATTTGGACCGTGTGTGTATTGTATTAGCCACATAAGAATTGGAGGGGATCGTGTCTAAAAAGAAGTCAGGTCTTGGGCTGCACTAGTGATCTCTATAATCTGGATATTTTTTTGTGACAATAGCTAGAGCCAGATGACTGAGGAAGGCATAATGCTTTGACTGTCCCATAATACAACATTTGGGAAGGTTTTTTTGGCCACACCAGCCAGGGATCACCGGACAGCTGAAGTATGAGGCGTCACACTGATTTTGGATGTGTTTGACCCAAGCACCCCCGCTTGCTTCCCCATCCTTCCTAGTAATTTGCTAGAGATACAGCCCAGTCCTGCACTGTACCTCCGAGAAGCTGAACTGTCACACCAAGTGACCTTCTGCAGGCACCTGGACAAAGTAGCTGGAGAAGCAGCTAATCCTATTCTTAGCTCGGCATGCCAGATATCTGCGAGAGGCCAGCCTGCCAGAAACGACTGGTGACATATTTGTCCAAGGGAGGGAGGTTTTTGCCAAGATGCTGTGGGTGCTGCTGTATGGAGTTGAGTTTAGAAGGAGAAAAATCTGTGAAATGTGAATTCAAAAACACAGCTGTTGTTAAAGAAATAAGGAGCTGTTCCCAGTAACACAGATATATTCAAGATACAGATATTTTTAAAAAATTATTTTTTAAGTATCAGGAAATTAAACAGTAAATGCTGCGGTGTCAGCCAAAGTTAACTCTACCTAATACTTTTGGCTTGGCCACCAGAGGTGGTAGCAAGCTGTATGTGCAGTTAAATGCTGTTTTTATTTCATTTCATTTTAAACTTAAAGCCCTTTATGCAGGTTAAACATTCTGGGACTTGTGCTTGACTGTCACCCAGCAGTTTCGGCTGTGTATGCGTAACCCGGCGGTGAGTACGTGTTACAGTTCCCCCTCTGTGCCTGCTCTGGAGCAGTTATAAATTTGTTAACAGCTTCGGGAGGAGAGCCTGGCTCTGCAGCCTCTGCTTGGGGGTCACCCTGCAGTCCCTTTGCTGGCTCAGGATGGCAGCCGCTTACAGATGCCTGTCAGATTTTTGTAAGCCACTAAGGGGAAAAAACCAAACCAGCAATTTAAGAACAATTGTGATACCTGGCAAAGAGCTGCTCTCTGTTGTCTGAAATCAGGGCTGCTTCGCTGCAGGGCATTCAGTCTGCCACAGGCTCGCCAGGCATCCAGTGTGGTCTTCTGAAGCACCCACCCCACCCCGCTGGGGACTCCTGTACCAGGAACTCCCCGACGGGAAATACAGCTTGTTCCCTCGCTGTGTTTCCAATGACCCCAAAGTCAGATGCTTAAATCAGGGGGTGTGAAGCCTCTGCCGAGGTGCCTGAGCCCGTTTCATCCCACCTCCCTTTGGCTGGGTGCAGGGGGAACTCTGCTGTGTCAGAGCAGGGAGACCTGCCTCCTCTGCTCCCCTCCTTCCCTGGGGAGATAACTCTCCAGTGATAACTCCACAGCACGGGTGGCAAATATTTTTATTTCCCCTACATTCTTTAGCAGTGGATGCCAGCCAGGATTTAGGCTAAGCCTGTAGTGGTCAGGATGACCCCGGCAGGCACGGGAGGGGATTTGGCTGGGGGAGTCCGCCAGTGGCAGCACTGCCGGGGCTGGGGCTGATGCCGGCAGGATCCATCACACTGGGGCTCTTCCTGGAGGACCTCAGTCCCGTGGTGCTCGAGCTTGAAATCTTCAGGTGCTCCTGCTGCAGACTGGGTGCGATTCTGGTGCCGAGGGTAATGCAGCAATTTGGGATGTGGTGCCATCTGAAAGAACGTCAGTGTGGAGACAAGAGGGGACTGCGGCTCCTGCACTGTTTGCTCTAACCATAAGCAAAGGGGGAAGCTGGTACCTGTGGGCAGGTTTTAGCTGTGCTTATCTGTGTCCTGAAGAATTAATGCAGAGTATTACTGCTTTGGATTCTTAAAGCCAGGGTTTTCATGCGTGGATATAATATAAAAAGTCACTTCAGTTCAGTGGAAAAATATTTGGACCCACTAGGCGAGGAATTGTTTTTTATTATCTGCATCTTGGGTAACAAATCCGTTCTGATAAATGCAGACAATATCAAGTCCATTGTTGTTGGCACCCAAAAATAATAGATAAGTTGTCTTGGGCAGTTCTAGTGGATGATGTCCAAAGATGACAGGCTTTTGCTGCTGATAAGTTCAAAGTAAATGTAGTTTTTTAGGTATATAGGAGAATTGTTGTTACTTCTGAGTACTGAGTGTTCCTAGTCTAGTTACGTAAGAACAAACAGTGACGAAGTTGGCTTGAAGCCTTCTTCAAGGTTTATTTGGATCACAAAGAGAGTTCCCTACCCTGTAAAAGGAGAAAACTGGGTTGATTTCACACTTGAAGCCATTCACTATGAATGTCTGTAGCAGCACCTGGCAGAGGTCCCACTATCACAGAATGAAGGCACCGAACTGTGTATCAAAAATACAAGAAGAGCAAAGCAGCCGGGCAGGACATCTCTGTCAAGGAAATTGATGCCCCATTCATCCAGCCCTACAGTATGTTTTCCTTAGACATCCTGTGCCTCCTTCAGGGTTTTAGAATGAACCGTAACAGCTTGTTCCCGCAGACAAAAGCCAGTGCTCGTTTGTCCTCGCCAGGTCAAGCTCTTCATTAGCGGGTGGGCAGAGACCCTCCACTGAAGCAGCTTATTGCAGGGATAGCTTCATGAGTTAAAGCAAGATTAAAAAATTACACTCCTGCTAATGCATAAAAAACGAAATTAAAAGCCAAGTGATTAGGCTTTAGAAGTCATGATTTGGCCTTACTGATGAGATAACTTTTCAGGCAACTGACATTTTTGTAGTTTACCTATATTATCACTAGGTCTCATCCAGGGAAGTATTAGTGGTGTGGAGTGACGGGGCTGGGAAGGGGTCCAGTTCTGTTTGGTGTCCGATCTCCATCAGTGCCCTGCTGAACCGGTGACAAGGTATGTTGTCACCTTTGCCTCTGGTTTCCCATTGATAAAATGACAATGAACCCAGTTTCCCACCTAAAATGTCTTATGATGCATCCATCCTGAAGTGCTTTAAGATCTTCATAGGAAAGCTTAAGCTTCTGCAGAAGAATAAAAGGCACTTACTTCTGTATGTGGTTGTTGCTGTGATATATTCTTCAGCATTGTGTACCTTTCTTAGGCTTTTTACAGCATTCCCTGCTCGTAGCTGTTTCTCCTGTTTATATCCTTATAAGAAACAGGGACATTCACATGTGACAGTCATTCCCTTCACCCTAGAGTTTATATGCAGTTTAATTCAAATTTAATTCAATTATGCGTGGTCTTCACTCCTGTCCACTCAGTATTGGTAAGGCGATGGGAGATAGATGGAAGGTGTCTCCATCTGCATAGATTTATGATTGGGAACTTCTGAAAGCCGGTTGGCCAAAAGTGATGGGGTCAGAAGTAGGGTTGAATAGCTTGAAGGCTTGAAGACTCTTTTTGACACCTCTACAGCAGTAGCTAATAGCCATTTTTGCTTCAGCCCTTTGGATTTGCTCAACCTAAGGTACAGATACTTCTTCACTGATCAGCTGTGTAAGTGCTGCAGTGTTTGTGGCCAGTTCTGATATCCACAGCATCATCCTTCATTCCACTGCTGTGAATGTTTTCTGTGATTAACTGGCAGAGGGAGCCCTGGCCAGTCTGAGAGCTTTCTCTTGCTGTTTACTATCATTATAATAAGATATTTGACCCATGCAATAACAGCATTAGCGTTGGGTCCAAACCAAAATCTTTGGATTCAAAATGCTCTCAGCTTTGGGAAATGGTCAAACCCAAATTTTGTGGCTTGGCTTAAGCTCTGAATGAAATGAAACCAAACGTGCCTGGGATTAAAACTCCTGTAGAGTCAGAACCTTTACTTTCTTTTGAAAGAGTTTCATTTTTTAATCTCCATTGTTTGCAATGCTTCTTACTTCTTTGCATATTCAGTCAGGTTTCTCTACAATTTTTTTTTTCCCAGATCCTTTCAGATATGCGGATTAGTTTCATAGCCTTCTAATATAGAGGAAGCTGATGTTTTCCCCTTGGATTTTTGGGTATGTTTTCATGTCCGTAGTGAGAGGAAGAATTAATGCAGTTGTTGACTTGATGTTTATAGGCCTTAAGGTTGGTTTTCTTGTCCTGTATAGATAGATGCGTACTTTTATATGCCATTCTTGGAAAAAATACTGGTGATACGGTTTTAATTTTAAATTGGTTTGATGTCTGAAGCTAAACATCTTAAGTGTCCATCTAATGCTTTCCCTTCTGAGACTTGTGTGTTATTAAATCTTTGATAGGTAAGGTCCACGGCATACCAGACTCTGTATGTTACAGATAAATCACTAGTGCACATGCAGTGGTTAGGGAAGGCGTTAAGTGCTACCAGATAGCTAGAGAAGGACTTGAGGGCCCTGAGTTGAACTTTTTTGTTTTGATGCTGGTTCGTTACTTGACAGACGACAGCCTAATTTTCCCAATTGTTTATTTTTGAGAAGAGTGTGAGTATTTTCAGTGCTCCTCTGCAGCAACTAACTTCTGCCTTTCCGAAAAGTCGAATCACAAGCATTTCTCTTAAACTTTCTGTTTATCCCCTTTTATAAACACAGATTAAGGGGACCTCCCCAGGAAGTGGATGTTTAAGTCCTTTGAGGACTCGATCTGCGCGAGGAGGAGGTGGTGGACGTGGGAGGTGGTGGACGTGGGAGCCTGGCACAGGCAAAGAAACCTGGAGCTGATTTTCCTTCCTCCTGCCTGGCTCCCCAGCACTGCTCATGGCTCCCCCTTCTCCCTGCCTGTCTGTCTGTCCGTGCACAGCCGCCGTGTACCTTGGCTTTCAGCGTTGCCCCTTTGCTGCACTAACTGGGAGCTGCGGTGGGGCTGGCGCAGCCCCCAGCCCCGTGGTGGGCTCCGCTCTGTGGGCTCCCTGGCAGCCCGGCTGCCTCCTCGCCATCCCTGCTGGCATGGCAGGAAGCTCAACAGAGAGTCTTGGGAATGCTCCGTGGTCGGGAGAGACCGCCGAGCTGCAGCTGGCGGCTTGTGGGCTGGACCTGACCGGCGGCAGGGCCTGGCTCCATGCCTTCTCCTTGGAGAGGACAGGGAACGGGAGCTTGGGCCCAGCAACCCCACTTCTGCTCCTTCGCAGTGGCTGAAGACCTGGCCTCGGTAACTGGAAGAAACACAAAACATTCCTGAGCCTGGAGGGGATCCATAGCTCAATTTTGGGTTTAAGATCCTCTCCATAGTCTGTATTTCAGTGTTTGTGAGGTTCATATTTATATTAACTTTAGAGGGCTGTCAGGAGGAAGCCAGATCAGCTCAGAGAGATCGTGGTTAGTGCTTCTTTTAATGCTGAATCTAAGCGCTCCAGTTCCTTGACATTATCACCACTGGAAAAAAAAAAGATATAAATAAGGAAAAAACCAGAGTTTGGTACATTGTGTTGATAATGTGAGGGTGGGAGACATCCACAGGCATACATTCTACACGTACCTTTACGTGTCGTGCCTGAGGAAAAAAATTATTTCAAAAGCGTGCTTTGTAATGCATCATCCAGACCTTAACAGTCTGAACAAAACAGCAAAGGCTCAGTCAACTAATCTTCTCCTAAAGATAATACCATGATATTTCACGTCATTTTGAGGTGGTTTTTTTCAGCAGGCTCTGTATGCATTGCTTAACATTAAAAGGCTAAGGTAAATTATTTTCCTCTAGAAATGCCAGCTGCAATAAATCCTTCCTCCTCCCCACTCCTGTAATAGAGGGCTTGGCATTTCAAAGCCCTGAGCTGTTGACTCACCTTGCATCCAGAAGTCCCCCTCCTGCCAGCTCAGCTTTCCAGTGACCAGTGTCTCTGCTGTTCCGCGCTCTCCGTCGATGCTCCTGGGATGCTTCAGCAGGGACCCTTCCTGAGCCTTCGCATGAAGCTGTGCTCCCATCCCCATCACCTCCAGCTGATCTCTGCTAGCATCCCAGGGGTTATCTTGACACTTACAGCTATTCAGGGACCCAGACTGGCATCTGCCACATTAAACTCCTCTCTCTCATTATCTCCAGCCCCTTGAAAACCTTCTTTCAGCTGAATGGCCCGTATTTTAGGTGCAGGATGTGCCGTACCCTGTGAGTGCACGGTATGTATATGTACTTTGTGGTATGTGCTGATTGAGCTCAGTACAGCTACTCTCTGATACGGCTTTATAACATCAGAAATATTTGCTTGTGCATAATATCAAGTCCTTGTTGTCATGTTTATTCTGTGGCCGCCGTTGCCGGTGGGATTCAGGCTGTACCTACAGGAGTGCTTTTATGCATTGGTATATTGTAGAAAATGAGTGCACCCCACTGTTTGTCCCTGTCCCCTGCTCTCTGCTCAGAGCTCCCTTATACCACGCTGCCTCGCGATCCAGGATCATATTCTTTCTCCAGACTGGAAAAAAAATGCCCAGTTCCTTTCTGTGAGCTTTTTGTCTGGATTCATTTACTGCACTGGGTGAGGGCTTGTGAACGTACGTTTCAGTATTATTTAACAAAAAAAAAATAAAAAAGAGTGGGAGGAAGATATTCAAGTTCTTCAGAGTGAGGCTGAACTGACAGTATTAAATGCTTATTTGTGCTTTCTTCTGTGTTACCACGGGAAAAGAAGAATGTGAAGGTGGAGGAGAGAGAAAAGTGTTGTTTAGAGGCAGCGCCCGCGCGTGGGGGCCAGGGTCCGGATATGGCGTGGTTCTGCCTGCAGTTAAGTTGGTGGGTGCAAGTGGCTTGGCCACCATCAGCCCCACATTACGTAAAGGTGGCCTGGCCCAGGGTTAATTCTATTGCTACCAGACTTCAGTGAAAATAAATGCACAAAGCATTATAGAACCCAAGAGGGAGAAGGAGGAAGAAAAATTATGGTGCCCATAGATTGAGTGGGGAGGGGTATGTGTGTTGGTAATGAGTAATTTAGAACATCTGCAGACTTTTTATTATTTTTTTTTAGTGTTTTCCATTTCCTTGCTTTGTGGTAGAGCCTTTTTTAAAAGACCTGAAGGCAATGTGTATCCAGCAATAGGTGAATTTAGAGGCTTGGATGCCTTTCATTTAGGTAAGCACTGAGATTCAGAATTCAAACTTGGAATCCAAATTTTGCTTGAATAGTCTCAATTTGCCAAGTCTTTGTCCATAAGGAAACTCTCCCTGCCCCTTCCCAATACCACCCCCAAAACTGGGGTGGTGACAGCATTACCTGGCTGTTGTGGTGTTATCTGTTGCTCTGTGGAGGGACCCACAGTGCGGTCACCAGTGTGGAGACACCTTCTACAGGCAGGTGTATCGGCTCTGCCTTTGCTTTTGGGCATGCAGGGACCCCCACTTTCACTCTCTGCTGACACTTCCCCCCTCCATCCCCACAAGCACAGTGACATCAGTAGCACTTACATTCTCCTTTCCATCCAGGAGTGGTTTAGATTTTTAGGAAAGCTGTAAAAAAATAATTCTCTGCTTGCAGAAATGGGTCTTCAGGCTGTTCCTGGACCACAGCAGGTCCCCACTTCTTGGGACAGAGCCAGCTGGATCCGCATTTATTCAGCTTTCATTTTTTTTTTCTTTTTGAAGAACTGATCCATATTAGATATTTGAGCATTTAATTCATTCGTTGTCATCTTTCAAGAGAAGAGACGTTTCTTCTTCCATATCCTCAGTTTAATCAGAAGGCTGAAAATAGGTATTTGGGGATTCCAGTGTTATTTATTTTTCCGTATTAGGAAATGAGTCACGACTAAGTGACAACATTGTCTCCAATCAGAGGGAGTCAGAGCTTGAGGATGCCAAGGCCTTATCTGCTAATTATGACTTATAACTGCACAGTCGTACAGCCAGTCTCTGAACCTTACTGTGTTACAGGGGTTGCTTTTGCCTTTTATTAGTTTTCTTCCCAGCAAGCTGAAAAGGACATTTCACTCTTTGTCAGAGAGGACACATCCTGAGAGGTCCTGAGTGCTTTTTCATCCTGGTAAATTGAGGGGCTGTCACAGACGGTCAGCGTCGCTCAGCGCTCCCTCCATCAACTACATCATAGAAGCATCTATTGGCAGCAGCACTCATAAAATTACCCATCAATATCTCTGCATTTCAGCTGCCACATCCTCATTGCACTGATAAAAAGTCACGTGTGTGGGCCAGGCTGGGATGGCTTTACTGGAAAGACGGCTGAAAAGTCATTTGTCTTTCCTGGGAGACAGGGAGTGTTCGGGGTTTTCTGCTTCGTGCCGGTGCCACTTACTGCCGGATCTTTTAGTCCTGTTAAGTTTAACATAGCTCTCAAGACCTATGATGTGAAGTATTAAAATTGAATCTAAAGATCAACTCTGGTGTTTTAAGCGTTGCTCAAGACCTTTACCTCAGCACTGTAGTCCTTTTTTGTTGTGTTATCACTCGGATATGAAGTCATTTGCTCTCCCTTCAATGCTGAAAACTAATTATTCTTAAGAGCAGAATGAACCTTACTTTAAAAAACATTTGTTTTCTGCATTAAGGAGTATAACTGACTCTAATTCCAGGGAAAAGTAATGTTGGCTGTAAGGGAAAAGAAAAGTAATTACAAATAACTGTGTGAAGCCAGACGAGATTGGCTGGACCTTGAGGAAAATGGATCTTAATCCCTCGATTTGACGGTCGCCTGGCAGTCAGAGCAGGAAAAGAAAGTCACTGGGGGGGTTTTCCATCTCTGTGAGGTGGGAAATGCACATCCTACTTCAGAGATGGAAAACGAACAAATAAGTCTACTGGGCAGGATGACAATTACGCACACATTCCTTTCTTGAGGAGCTACACATAGCCAGGATATTCTGGGTTTCCGGTGATAGGGGTATCACAGGCTGTGCCTCAGTCTCCTCTGCATTTCACATAGCTGTTTGTGTAAGCGCTGCGTTACTAAATTTGGCGGGTTTTATCTGGTGTAGTGTGTTCATCATAGCTGTCACTCCAAGACCTAAACAGAACTGGGGCTCTGCTGCTGTGGAAAAACAGAGAAAAACTGTTTATGACCAAATAGTTTGCAGTGTGAGGCAAGACAAAAAAAAAAAAGGTAGAGGAGAGGGACAGGATCTGTTCAAGCATCCATATGTCTGTGCATTTTGTGCATATGTGCATGCTTTGTGTACATATAGCAAGAGCAGATATGCATTGTAAATATGGTCCTTTTTTTTTTTAATTAAATTTTCTAAAGGTTGGAAACATGGCAGAGCAAGGTGAGACATCGTCCTCCCTTCAAATCCCAAAGCATTCTTTACCGTTCTTGTTTCAGGCCAGAGTTTTTTTTCTTCTTCCTCCCCACCCCCAAAATGGGGGCTGGAATTGCACCCCCTCGGTACATGCTACAGGCATTTCCATGACCAGCTTCCACAAAATTACCAAAGCCCTGCGTGTCTTGGGGCTGCAGAGCTAATTGCCACCTTCTGAAGCTTTGCTTCCTCTTGTAAAGAGTGAGGCTGTGGTCAAACTGTAAAAGAGCAGCTCAGACAAACATGTTTGAAGCTTCTGATGTGCACAACAGTTGCATATAGAAATGCACCTAAGGAAGACACAGATTTTCAGAAATCAGGGTAATTTATCTGGGCTCCTTTTCTGTGTACCTCAGCTCCACAGCAGCGTAACCCAGCAGCTCCTTGACAAAGGTTTTTGTGGGGTGTTGGTGCTATTTTCTGGCTGCACTGATGCTTTACTGATGCGTTTGTTGGAGGTGAGGAGGTGGGGTGGGCTCTGTGAGAGGGAATGCTAGGGGAAATGGTGGAAAATCTCTGTGCAAAAATATGGTTAATAAAATGAAATACATTGTTACTGTGGTTAGTACCTGATACCTGCTTGCAGAAGAGCAGTCCCCAGGTAGAGTAATTTCAACTGCATTTTTAAGTGCTTGGGTTTTGTCCCTTTCCTATGTTCTTATAGTTCCTGTAGCTCCTCGTAGTATGCAGAATATTTAAATCTCCAAAGAGTGTGTTGAAAATCATCCAGGTTAGGGAGCTAAACCGTTACTTACATTCTGCAAATGTTTTGTGAGATCTTGTCTTTGGTTCCCCTCCTCTCCCCATTCCCAAATCAGGAAGCCTGGAGAAGCCTTTCCTGCATTACCACATCCAGTCCCTGCCACAGCCACATAATGTTCAGACACTCCATGTCTAACCTGATGACAGTCTGTCTTAAAACTACTTAGATTTCTTGCCTTCACTGCTCTGATTATTCCGGATCCTAATGGCTTTCCTTCTTTTTCTAACCTGAATTTATCCACAGCCACTTCACACCATCCTCTGACTCAAACCATCCTTCTCTCTGCTCTTGCTTACCCAACTGGTACACTGGGGCAGGACACACATTTTCAAATGCTTCACTAACCTCTTCTGGCTTCTCTTGAATGCCTTGAGCTGGCCTAATAAATGCAATGAGTTTGCAAAGGCTCAGGGTGGAGGTTTGCTCTGTTTGAACTTTTCTTGACCTGCCCGCAGCTTTCTTCTACTTTGCTTTTTGTAACAGCAGTTTTTCTAATGGGCCACATGTCTATGGATATCATCTTTGGATGGTACCACCGTGGTTTGATGACTGTACCACAGGGATGTAGTGTAGAGAAATACAGTCCTGGTGTGGTAACAGGAGTCTTGGGAAGTGGAGACATAGGATGTCATACAGAGGAGTACGGAGGGGAAAGATAAGTGGCAGGGCACAGGAGTGGCTCTGGAGACCCCACAGCCATTAACAACTCACCCGTGGTGAGTGGTGGTGCCTTAAAGAAAAGAAGACCTTTGGAGCTGGACAAAACTGGTGTTAGGGGTATACAAAGAAATGACATCACACATAATATCCATCATATACACTAAATGCAGATGTAATGGGGAGCTACAGACCAGTGAAGAAAGATTATATGTGTAAAGGCATGTTAGCAAACGTATGAAAGTGACCCTAAGTGGATCCTAGCACGAGGAAGAAGAAAACATCAAAATGAACATTGTATTCCTGCTGGGGGAGGAGTCCACGTGCTGGGGATTCACTGAAACACCCCAAAATGCCAGAATGAAACCTCTGGCCTTGGGACCCAGAGAGATGAGAAAAGGGAGAGGATAGCACCAGGAAACGGGGTAGAAGCTAAGTGTGCATCAATAACAGTTCTCACCATGCTATTTTCTATTCTTTTTCTGTAAATAAAATAAGAAAATGGATCTGTATTAATATTGATTACGGTCTTAGGAGTTCAGTTACGCTAACAATAAATACTTGGCCTTTTGTATATATATGATAAAACATGATTTTGTGCATAACAAAATAATCAATCATGTGATGTCACCTTTTAAATTAAGGCTGGGGCTGTGTGCTTACAGCCTAAAGATAAAGAAGTCCACAGTCTGGCATCATGCAGATCCCACCTAAATAATTCCCACGCCCTCCAGCCTGGCCTTGGCTGTCCTTAGGACCCTTGGATGTGAATCCATGCGTTGGGTCTCAGGCTGGGATTACGTCTGTGACAGCTGCTCGGGGTGCAGTGGAGGAAGTGTGAAAACAAAAGACCCTTGAGTGGCTTCCAAGGAGGCCCTGGGACTGCACTGGGGAAGTCTCTGTGCTAAAGCAAACTAACTCTTCTAAAGCTCCTTCCCCCTGGTTAAAGTTTCACTGGTTATAGTGATCAGGATAAAACCCTGTGCGGTCTGCTGGTAGGTGAGAGCTGGGCAATCTTCTTGTGCTTCCAGACCAGATGGATTCAATGTTCCCCACGCAGCAAACCCACCCTAGGGGCTACTCTGTGGAAAGGGCATGCAGCACGCAGGGGGCGAGGGGGCTCTGCTGGTGCTTTGGATGGACACACAGCCATCCAAAATAGGTGTGTTGTGAAATCCAGATCAGATCCACGCTCGCCCTCTGCGGCTGGTGCCGTGAATCAGGCTCGGGCTGTTCTCACTTCCCCACCAAGTCTCCAGTAGCTAAAAAGAAAGCGGCTCAGGCCAAGAAGCAAGAAGTGGTTCTTCAGCAGCGCCAGGTTTCCTGCTGTGGGTGGGGATCTGCGGGCACCCCGTTAAACGAAGACAAGTGATTGCAAAGAAAGCTCTGTTTGGAACACATATGAATTGGTCACATTTTTCTAATTCCTTCTCTAATGAACCTTGTGTCAATAGTGGAGATGATTACAGTTGTTGGTGAGTGTGGGGAGATGCCATCTTGTACGTGTGATCTCGGGGAGCCTATCTGCATCCTCTTGGGTAGCAGGACAGGACATATGGTGCTTGACCATGGTGGTAGGACTCTCCGGGCAGGTAAGATAGGAATTAGTCTACTTTCCAAGCCATTGAAGGATTCCCCTTGACCTCAATACACAGTCATTTCACATCTTCCAAGCACACCTCCTTGCTGAGGGCAGCTTGATGCTCATCTTCAGGGACAATCTGGAGTGCTTTAGCAAAGTGTTTGAGCAGACCCATGATGCTGGATATTTCCCATCTTCGGTTTCTCCCACTCTTTCGGTTGAGCAGGAAGGTGATGCTCCAGCTGTAGCCTGTGGGCCACCATCAGTGCTGCATCTTAAAATTTGCTGGGGTCTTTACTTCCCCAAGTTTTGTCCTAGATGGCCACAAAATTTCAATGTTTGGTTTTATGACTTTTGCTATATCATGGACTGTCAGATGTTGAGGCCTGAGGTGACTTGGCTTCCCTTGCTATGTTGAACATTAAAAGGAAATAAAAATTCTTGTACTTCAGGCTTTAAAATGCTCTTTAATGCAGGAGAGGGACCTTGGGTACATTTAATGCATTTCATCTACAAGAAGTGCTTTTAAATGATGACTGCATTAAAAGTATTTCCTAAAGATGCGGTAGAGAGCACTGGGTATTTATCAACAAATAAAACTGCAAATGAAAGAGGCAGCTTGTTCGAGGTTTATCTCTGAAAATTACTGAAGCGTTTACAGAAAGGTTTTGTCAGGTAATTTGCATATTCATGAGCTGTAATTTCTCCAGTTGCTGTATTTAGTTGATAATGCCTTTTTTAATACTGTAATTAAGAATTTTTGATCTAGGTTATACTTCAACTGTTTGCTCAGGTGCACCAAAACAATTGATGTTTTGTTTACTTGTTGCTTTAAATACAGCTATTATATGTGAAAACGTCAGTTGTAAGAAAAGTGTTCATACCTGACAAATTTCTTGAAGGACCCTCAAGGAAGGGGTAGGCTCTTGCACTGCCATACCAGATGCCCACAACTCAGAGTCGCTCAGGCTTCATTTGCCCAGACCAGTGTGTGCACTCCCAAAACACGGTGAAAATGGGGGCACTAAAGGTTAATGGAGCAGGAGGTAGGTGCCTATAAATCTATTTTAAATGAAAAATTCTTTACAATTTTGCAAAGCTGTTATAAAATCTGTAAATGTCTTCTGGAGGGGCAGAGAATTTGCAAAACGGGCATAGAAAGGTGAAATTAGAAGTGAAAGGTGGTGCAAGAGAGCGCAGTTAAATACATGGTGCTCACTGAGCATTAGGCATGGCAAGCCAAGCATGTGGCTGCACTACGCTGCCCGCTCTTCACCTTGCATGGGATAAGGCAAATGTAGGGGCAATCAAACCCAGTTGCAAGACCCCCAAGCACACTTCTGAACTGGAAAAGAACAGAACGATCAAGTACAGAGTGTGGTTTCTTGGACACAAAAGGGGAGGATGGAGCAGGAGATGGATGGGGAGGCAAAAAAGGGATGAGAGCAGCGAGGCACCAGGCAAGCTGGTTGCAGCAAAGCCCAGAATCACTGGTAGAGTCCATCCGTTCTTCTTTCTTCTTGAAGCAATGAATATTTGTGTCTAGATGTGAGGGTAACAAGAGATAAGTTTCTACAGCAATTTATTCTGCAAGTGTCCCTGTCTAGTAATCCTGTGCTCAGGACTGCAGGCTTCTCTGGTCTGGTTGGGGCATGGAAATCCTATTCCATGGGCAGTATTGAAGCAAATGAGATTCCAGTTAGAACAAATACCGAAAGGTGTGAAATTTCTCATGGACACAGACTGTGTTCTTTTTAGAGAAGGTTTCTCCTCTCTCAAATTTTGTCATTGGTCAGTATTTCAGTGAAATATTTTGATGAGACTGAGGATTTTAGCTTTGCACTTGTATCAGCTGGTGTTCAGTTATATGACTTTATAATAATGTAGAAATCTAAATGATGAAGCTAAGATGATGCATTTTGACCTTATCAAATTGCAGTATTCCAGACCAGTCAAGTCTGAATTGTCTTGATCATTTTTAGTGAAAATCTAACAAAATGTGTACCTTCTCATGGAACATTTGGGTTTAATGGAAGCACCGTTTACCAGCGGAAAAATGTGCCATCAAACAGACTGTCAACAGCTGCTGGGCTGGAGAAAATGCTAGTGGACAATGAGAGGGGAGGGAAAAAAGGCACACGTGTCATTGACACACACATACACAGTTGATGAAATCAATTTCAATTTACTCAAGTTGTTCTAGCATCACTTTCAATTACATATGCCAAGGAGAAAGCTACAGCATCCAGCTGTGGGAATCAACAAGACAATTGCGCAGCAGTCGTGAAAGGAACAGTCAGCAGAGAAATGATTTGCATTTGCTTTCCCTGACAGCTGATATTTTCCTGATAAATTGCTGCCCTTTGTTGTTCTAGTTGCTTTGAAGAATCAACCCACTTAAAGGGGTGGTAGCTTTGCCGGCATTCCTGGCTTTGCATCCACTCGCACAGGTTGGGGACGAAAACAGGAGGCTGAGACAGGAGGAGGAGGTTAAAGAGATGGAAGTTGGCCCAGTAATTCAAGGTGTGCTGTAGAAAGGCTGCTGCTCCAACAACGGTGTCCTCTAGAGCCGTGAGTGCTGAGGATCACAGTTTGTCATTCAGAATCAGGAGATTCGGGGACTGGTTGATGGTAGAGACTTTCATGGCATCTTCTTCCTATGGAGTGTGGGTTTGTGCCAGTGAGAGAAGAGGACAAGAGAGACTGTCAAGGAAATCCCCAATTAAAACTCTAAACAGCGTATGTGGCTGTGCTGTGGGATTTCTTTTCTTAGTGAGCCCCAGGAAAGAGGACTTGGAGGGAAACATTGGCCGCAGGATATGCAAAAGGTGCCCATATCAAATATGCAAAATTGTTCCCCCAGGATTTCCCTTCAGTGGGGTCATATTGTTGTTAAATGACTTGTTAAATAGGATTTACATGGCTTATTAAATGGGGTCTCCAGCTGGGTGGCTCTAAGTGGGCAGACAGGTCCAGTTATTCTGGATTTGCCCTCTTCCTGTAGCAGCCCTGGCCTGTCTAATGCCAATATTTCAGCAAAATTCACTTTTGCAAGAATGTTATTCTAGCCTAGGATCTGGGCCAGGCCTTTATTTCTGTTAATTACAGATCAGTCATTCTTTTTCTTTTCTAAATGTTGAAAAAAATGTGTTTTATGTGCAAGAATGGCTGATAAGTGATACACCCACAGGAACATTATATTTTTCTAACATCCGCCTCTGTGTTCTTTCTCTAATTTGCCTGCCACTGTCTTTGTAGAGGATCTGTCTCCTTCCCCTAGCTCTGTTCCCTGCATTTTAGATGTTTTCTTTCTCTTCAGCCATCCTTAATTCCTACCACTGGCACATCACTGTTTATTGCTTTTTAGTGCTTTATCAGTCAGTGAGTGAATTCTCTCCTTATTTCAGTTATTCTGTGTAAATCTTCACTAGAGGTTTAACAGTAAAACCTCCTTTCCCTTCCTACTGCATGAGTGGGCTCGTGAAGTGCGGTGGTGGTCCCAGTGAGACCAGAGCAGAGCCAGGAGTGACACACCAGGACCACAACAAGTACCATCTAGCTCATTTCAATAGGTAATCCTGCTCTTAAAGCCTGTTTAGGGTGTTTTCTTTGTAGCACCTTCATGATGTTTCCTGTTTTTTTTCAAAATAACAACCTTCAGTTGTTGAATAAGACTTTTAAGAGCACTGAAGTTAGTGCCTGCGTTCTCTAAATTACACTGAGACAATAGCAGGAGTCTCTCTGCGTTAAATTGGTGGTATGCCAGTCTAAACTGGATTTATACTGGTGAAGGTGATGTGTGTCAGCACTTGTGGCCCTGACTCATCCAGTCCTCTTAAGAATAATCTTTGAGGCTTTGGGCAACATTTTCAAAGTGCCTCTGTAGGCAGAGAGCCTGCGTCCCCTCCTTGTCACCGAGATTTAAACTTCAAAGTGCCGAAGTCACCGCACAAAGTGACTGTAACTACGCAAATCACGGTGTATGAAGTGCTTGTTGCCCTTTCCCCGTGACTGCGTATTCATTGTGGTGCGTGGGCTCTCCTAAATTGTGTGTGCCTTTGCTGCAGGAATGCCATGCTGAAATCTCAGCAGGTGTTGAAGGCAGCACCGTAGGAAAAACGTTTTCTTTGTCTGAGACCTCTTCCTACAGCAAAATAGGGGACCAGCACCATTGTTCCATGGGCTCACCAAGTCTCCAGTCTAGTATCCTTCATACGCCAATAACATTTCCCTTCAAAATAACCTCTGTGGGGTTTTTGTCCTGCCTAGAGAGACAAATCCCTGGGCCCTTTTAACAGGTTGAGCTGGTCCTTCTTTGCTCCACATGCTCCAATTCTTCATAATCAACCTGAAACCTCCCCAGAGAGGTAAGGTCCACATGCGTTCATCCTGCTTGCTGTTTCAGACCTGAGACTTTATTGGGTTTTTTGAGTCCTGCATTTGAAAACCTCCTTATTGCCAAATCTGTCCTAGCCTGGGGGGCCTGAAGTTACATCATTCCATGGGATGATGTATGTTTGCTGTGTGTGTGTGGAGGAAGGGCCGTTGCCATGCCATGCTGTGAACGAGGACCTGTCTGAGACGAGCAGTCACATCCAACTTGGCACGGCTGGTCGGGGACAGGCCTGGAGCCAGCTCCTGACCAGACACCTTGCCGTTCTCGCCGGCGGGGCCTCAGCACAGGCTGCCAAAAAAGCCACTGAGGAGCATGAAATCTGTTTTCTGGGGAAGGAGCTCACACCTGGAGCTAGAAACATGTCTCTCCTTCCCAGTCTTTTTATGGCTGTGGCCCATCAGATGACTGTTTGAACCTGCTGCCGTCCAGTGACTGTGTGAGTCGCTGCTTCTCCCTCCTGGTTTATCTGGGCTGCTGGGGGGGTCACTCGTAAATTCTTCACCAGGCTCTGAGCTTGCTGCGGGAAGTCTCTTTGCATCTGGCTGCCATGGCCTGGCTGAGAGGGGTGTGAAGAGATCAACGGGGTGGGGAAAACTCCTGGGAGCTTCTGGGAGGGGTTGGGACAGCACTGCTTTACATAAAGTGAGAACAGAGCCCCAAAGAGCTTTCAGCTTCTTTATTGTCTGTGTGGTACCCACGTCTCGGACAAGGACAGGCTGGGGATGAATCCACCCCGACCGTCAATCAGCCGAGGTGAGAGCGGCACCAGAGATGAATATTACACATAGTGTCATCTCCACGTTCAATAACAAATAAAACCACACAAATTCTTGAAATAGCCCTCCTTGGGTTTGTGTCAGAGCATTCAGGAGAGTCTCAGCCAGGGATGGATTATGGCGGCCTGGAAGCTTCCTTACTTCACTGACCAACATCCTGCCTACAGGATACAAACTGCTCTCTATGGGACACAAGATGCTAATAAATGATGAACAGGAAATTAACAGGGGTGCAATTATGTTGCCCTGCAAGGTTTCACATAAACATGCTATGAGGAGCATACTTGTGAGTCATGGGGAAGGTGTCATTGCTGAGGGGTTTCAGACATCCACCTCTGCACTGGTCCTTCAGGCTTTGTCCCCTGAAGCAAGCCCAAAGGATGTGGAAGGGGCACTGCCAGCTGGAAAGCAAGTCCTTGGACAGGGAGCAACTGATAGACTATCTTCTGCTTTGAGCTATGCTTTCCAGCAAAGTCACCTCCTCAAATATGTTGTCTCCCTTGGCCTTTTTGACCATCACACTCACTGGTGTGCTGCAGTGGGGTGCTTTGGAGGCCATCCCCACCTTCTTGGTGGTATTTGAAGGTTCATGCTTCTCAAGGTGTCCAGAACAAGGTGGGTTAAGAGAATGCTTGGAAATACCCAATACATGCACGTTTGATTCTGTAGCCAAGTACATCTTGAAGTGCTGTAGTTCCCAATTTCTGAGACAGTTATTTCTTGGCTGCACAATGCTACATTGCACTCTGATTTATGGGAACAATGGAGAAAGAATCTTAATTTAAACATCTGGCTTTTGGAGGCCTGAGAAATTAATGTGATTCACAGGAAGGATTTTCATGATCAACACCTAGATCAAGGTATTGATGCTAGACAAAAAGTATAACTTAGCAAATCGAGTTACTTACTGGATTTCTTTAAATCAGCAAGGAACCCATTTGACACCTCATCCCTCCAATTATCACAGTTGCATCTGTTGTGCTCTTGGGAAACAGGACCTCACCTATGGCTGAGGGGTTTTTAAAGCAGAAGGAAAACGGGGAGATGGGTACAACGTGGATTCAAAGCTTCCCTTCCCTGGATCTGCACTGTGTTGGTCCAGTCCCGAGGAACAAATTAGAGAAGCCCAAGGGCTGCTCAGCTGAAGTACGCCCAACGCATAGGTCTCTGTCAGCTGAGGTGCAAGAAGAGCAAGTGTCAAAGAGGTGATGCTGTGCTGCTGTGAAGGCTCTGTGCCCTCCAAAGATCTCCGTATGTGAGGTAGAATTTTCCACTACGAGGCAGGCCAGCTTTTGGGCAGCTTCTTCCTGGGCAGCGGCACACACACTGCCCTGCTTCAGTGGCTGGGCTGGCCCTGGCTTTTTAAACGTTCAAAACATTCGTCTTTTATTTCTGTCGCCGTTCAATATTAGGGGAAAAGATGTTATCACAGCTAATCCGTGCGGTGTCTGTGGAATTTCTTGGCCTGTGAGGGTTTATATTGCATTCATGTATTCCATGAATTGGGCACAGGTTTTGCTTCCGACAGCAGTAGTTTTTTTCAAGGGCATCCCAATAAGATGAAAGTGTGGTCACTGACAGAAACCACAGTGTCAGACTACGGTCTTGAGGATGTTTTGGATGGCTCTAGATTTTAATTCTTGATTTCCCCTGGCATCTAGACAACGAGCAATTTATGTGAAATCCTAAGGGGAGGGAGAAAAAAGGAGAACTGGAGGAAATGCCTTAATTTAATTGATCGGAATATAATTTGGAAATTCATATGTGCTCCGTTTTAAAAAAGTAGGTAACCAGAGAATAGAAAAATTACTGCGTAAAATCATGCTGAAGCTTTAGCATTACATTTTTCCTTCTTGTTTTGACCTTCTAAACATATTCCAATATGCTGAAAAGAAAAAGGCTATACTTAATGGTTGAGAAATATTAATACATAAGAGCAGTCAACCTGGGGAACTTGCTGCTGCAGCTTTTTGGCAGGGAGTCATATTTTTGTAGGAAGATTTTGAAAAACCTTGGTACTATCATGATTTATAAAGTTTGTGGTTTTGCGTAGGAGGAGTAAGAAAATGAAAATGAGATCTTGTACTTGAGGATATGATCTATCATTTGTCTCTTCCCCAGCTTCACATTAAACACTTCAGTAGGCATTTTCAAATGCTGTTTTCTGAAGTATCAAGCAGAAACAATGAACGACTGTTGTGATCGAAGCTGAGAAACCTTAACCGATAACTCACAGCTGGGTGTGTGAATCATCGGAAAACCACATTGGCATTGTCTTATGTATATCAAAGCTGATAATTTACTATATTGTTCTAACATACCTGCCCCAGTCTGGCTTGGCTGGAGGAAAACAGGAAAGGAGGAGGCTCTTGGCTGTAAATGAGTATTTTGTTCCTTTGAGATGCCAAAGCATTTATGAATGAGCTTTGACCCTGAAGTAGGCTGAGCATTTATGTTTCTGTCCATTTGTATTTCATTCACAATGTTTGCATTTTGTCTAAGCAAAAGGGGGTTTAGCTTTGTGGAATCTGTACCCATGAGCTCGTAAACCAACCCTGCTTCCTGCTCCTCGCAGCCTTTGGCAGCACGTGCCAGGTTAGCTGTGCTGGTGGGAGGCACCAGAAAGTCTGAGAGGGCAGGCTGAAGATTTGCCTTTTGTCCGTGCCTCCTCACTTGGGGCTTAAATATGCAGTCACTAGTATTTCTTAAATTCTGTAATGGGATACACCCTCTACCCAGATGGGCATCGCTTTCTTCAGGGGTCCTACCCAGACCTCGTGTACAGAAATTTCTAGTACAACATTCCACCAGGTACAGGAGTCCAGCCGTGAAGATCACTGGCTGTGCTTGCTGACATACTGGCAACATTCCCCCCCCCCCGTATTTTGCTACAGAAAACTGGGATTGAGCTATTACACATGCATCTTTTCTAACTCTTGTTATCTCTTGCTTGCGACCAAAACTCACTGGTGATGTGCAGCCGTTACTAACTTACAGCTACAACGCCTGTAAAGGTGGCACGTGATGAAGATAAAACATACCCAACTGATGCTGCAAAGCAGCAGCACAAGAGTAAGTGTGAAACAGCATCGTGGGTGAGAGTAGGGGGAAGCTCACGCAAACCTAACTTTAGATCATCCTGGTTAAATGTACACCATAGTGTTATCAGATCCTGCCGTTGGTCTGTTCTTGCTGTAATGATGCTTGTAATAAGCAGCTTTTCTCAAAAGACTGGCGTTTGTGCAGAGTGCCATATTCTCTGGGTGCATTTCTGAGGGTGTTGGATTACGTCTAAACTGGGCAACTCAAGGCTTCCTCTGAGTTCTTGGCTCCCAGAGGAACCAGGAGCAGAAGAGTGAGGCTGAGAAGCTCAGCTGAGAGGGAGACACGCTGGCAGTCAAGGCTCCTGTCCCTTTGCTGTCTCTGGGCACGTCCGCGCATGGAGCAGAGCATGGGGCAAAGATCCCTGACCCTGCACGGACCAGGTTTGTTGCAGATATAGAAAAAGTGGTGCCATGTCAGGATGGCATTGTGCCCAGGCTAATTAGCTAATTCTCAGTAAAGCAATGATTAAAACTGGGTATAACCTCCCT
>JAOXJM010000002.1:33399701-33412907 GCA_026413425.1 Tringa solitaria
AGGATGTAGGTTTTCTAATAGCTCCTTGGTGCTCACGGGTGTGGCACGCCATACAAAGAACCGTCAGTGACTCCCCTCCGACACAACCCTTTTTACGTCTGACCTGCTTTTTCCACATAATGGTGGTTTTTGTCTTGCCCAAACAATCAGGATGGGTTAACAGCAGAGAGCCCTGCGTGAGGCAGCTTTCCGATAGCTGGGACTCAGCAGCTGAATTTGTGTAATAATCCCACCGGCTTTAATCAAGAGAGGAGACTGTGAGAGGCTTGTAAATTCCTACAGCAAAATTCTCCATTCTCATTCACGGAGCAGATCTTGCCTCCAATGTGCTTATCTCCCTCCCTCCGTGCGCAGAGCCCTTGACGTCAATGGAAGATACGCTCTTTCGGGGGGAGCAGAAGACTGAGGTCACACTCTGCCCTGCAAACAGGAGAATTATGTCCCCGGTGCTGAGGCGAGAAGGCTCTATGCTTTTGCATGAAAGCAAAGAGACTTGAAACAATGGCACGTGTAGAAAAATAAAAAGGTAGACTGCTTGCAGGGGAGATATTTGGAGCTGTCTCAGCAGGCTGTAGAAGGATGCGACTCTCAGTTGCGTTTAAAACTGTGCTGTTTGGCAGCCATGAATGGTGTGGAGGCTTTTCATTCATTCCCCCTCGCAGATCTGGAAGGGGACATCTGTCAGCGCTGAACCCGAGCAGCAGTCAATGGCTGCAGCTCCCTGTGCTCATAACCCAGGGCATTTACATCAGAAACCCAGAGGTCAAACTCCACAACTCAGCCATCGGTGGCCTCGGTGATATTAATAGATTGCATTACATTTGGTGCAGCTTTTATGAGTAAAAGGTACTCTGCACGGTTAAATTATCAGAGGTTAAGTGTGGCCAATTGTATTTAACCTAATGATGGATGTTGCTGTTTTGATTTTTTTTTCTCCTTTTATTTGAGAGAACCAAGTATATAGGTTTAAGCATATCTGAAAAAATATTAGATTTGTTGCTATTATCAAATTCCATTTATAAAGCTGCTTTTGTTGAGGAAGTGCTTTGCAGAAATTAACATTTTACCTAGCATTAACTTTGGAACAGCATCCAGCTCATGCAAATGCAATACTGGCATTTCACTCAAAGAGCTGTTTATTTCTTCTTTGCAATAAAGGAAGTGAGTTCCTAACTCTGCGGGAAACGTATCACTCTGCAAATGAGATTTGTAGTTGTACAGAAATATACCGTAGTTCGCCGAGGCCAAAAGCCAAATGAGGTGACCGAAGCCAAAAGAGGTGTCCCTGGGCACTTCCCTGCTAGGGAGGATGTCTTCTGCAGGGCAGTTTCCTCCTGGGGTTGGAAGTCAATCAGCGTGCGGCTCAGGCCACGAAGCCTGGAGCGTAAACGGGTAGTTTGTGTTGCTTTCATCCTGTCTCGAGTTGCTGCCGAGACTGTTATTATTCACCATTTACCTTCTCAAAATATTGAGCCAATTAGAAAAGCAAATCTCTCGTTTGGTGAATGCCCAAGGGTGAAGCTGTAACGATGTGTGTTCTCCGCAAGCCCTAATCGCGGGTGTCGCAGTTGCGTTTGGGACTGCTGGGCTAAGCAAAACCAAATTCCTTTCTGATATATTTTACACCTCAGCCAAGCCACACTGAGTGGCCTCTTTTGTCCAGCGCCACAAACCGGGCAGCTGAGGCTGGTCAGTGTTTGGGTGAGAAAAGCAGCAAGAGGGAAGGAAGGGATGGTGCTTGGAGAACATCACCCTGGGCGGGCAAGGAAGCGAAGGTCCCGGCTGTTGGCTCAGGCTCAGTTTCTTACAAACAGTAAACTGCAAGTGCTTTTATCAAAAGTGGCTGTAATTCAGCGTGTGAGATACAGACAGATGTTTCTGGGGTTTTTTCCATGTTAATTGTCAGACGGGTGAGTTGTGGGGATTGTTAAGAATAGAGACAGGACCACTCCTAAGTGCCATCAGTTAAATGTTAATCTAGGATGCTTGTGTTGAAATCCTACATTTTTGTTGTTTGTGTTCTCTTTTCCTTGGTCAATTAATTGACATACGCCAAAAGTTTGCATGTGTGAGGGTGTGTATGTTGGGTGAGAGATTTGAAACATATGAATGTTATAGTATCAAAAATCCAAGAAGCTGCTATACTCGCACCTACATGCCAGCATTTTTGATGCATTGCTAACTCTAGTGAAGCCCTTTATTAAGCTGATCTGATGGCTTAGACTGCCTGCTATAGGTACTGTTTCATATATGATAAGTGGTCTTGCTAAGCCTTCTAAAATAAGTATAACAATCTAACTGGTACGCAATGGGATATCCATCTTGTGTCTGACTACAAGGAATAAATTATGCTCTTACACTGATAATTGCTTATGCCTGGATTTGAGGATTACAGCCCTGCCATGCCGATGATTAGAACTGGTCTCCATCTTTGTGCACAGATGCTCCCTGTGATCCACTTTAGCATCTGCCTAGGCTTTTCCACATTGATTGCTCTTTGCCAAAGAAGGTAGACGCAGTATCCAATTCTGCAAAAGCATTGCAGGCAGCTACGACCTGATTTAAATTCTGCACAAGACAGGGGACTGGAGAACATATCTTCTGATGTCTTCTAGGTAGTTTAAAGAAGTACTCTTGGGCATTTGTAGTGGTCCTGAAAATTGGGTGGGTCTTAGAAAAATAGTAGTCAGAAAGAAATAGTTTAAGAAAATTCAGAGGTGTTAAAAAACCTATAAAAATTCACATAAAATTAAAAAATAAGTCTACTTTGAACTGATGAAGCAGAGATAACTGAATTTTTTCTCTTTAAAATAATTTCCCTGTGCTCCTTAACAAGAATGGTGACAAAGCAACGTAAGAAGTTATGCTCTACGCCTCACTGCCTATTTTCTCACCCTCAGCTTAAAAATAACAGCTCTGTAGCACCTTCTGTTTTCTCGTGACGTCTACACACACTTTATGAATAATCTTTAGGGGGAAAGCTGTGCTTGATCTCTAATTGGGATTTTCCCGTCTTAGCCAGTGTTGACTTAACCCTGCTTCCACAGAAGTCAAGAGTGAAACGCCCATTGATTTCAGCGCGAGCAGATTTTGACTTTTCAGAAATGCTCTGCCATATGTGTTCTCCTTTTGGAAGTATCATGTGGTTGCATTTGGCCCATGTAGTGTTTTAGTCACTCAGAAAGAACACGCGGAGTTCCAGCCTGTCCTCACCTGCCCTCGTGATTGCGAGAGCTGAGGGCCTTAGGGAGGTTTTGAAGGCCAAAAGTTTTGCTGTTGTCCTGTTTCGGGGGGGTTTTGTTTGTATGTTTGTTTATTTTTCTTCTCAAATTTCAGGAAAACATATTTCTATTCTAAGAGAAAGGGAATGGAAACATTTCTAATTGGCTGTGAAAAATAAATCTGAGAAAAATTGTTTAACTCAGCCTATGTTTCATCTGCTAGTAAATAACATCATTTTTACTTTATTCAGTATGATATAATGTAGTATTTTAAAAGGGATGAAAAATAATTTAGAATCAAAAGGTAAAACAGTCTATTTTAACCTTATTGAAAACTGTTCTAATTTTCTCCCTTTAAAAAAAATATAATATTAGAATTGACACATCTGTGAAACATTTACTTATGGCTGATTGGTATTTTCTGAGGAAAAAATGTTCCACTGAAAATTTCCATCTGGTTTTAGGGCTTCCCAGTTTTTAATGTATTTAGACCCATCAATATCAAAGGGAAGCTTAGGAAATACTCTCGGTTCATGTTATTTGCTAGGAACTGCTTGAGGGCAAGATGAAGGGCTCTGACTTGAGATCGTAGGTAGCTTTCACAAGGTTATGTATCTGCAGTCACAGTGTATAGCCTGGTATGATAATGTGAATTTCAGCAGCTGTGAATTAAGAGCACAGCCCATTAAATCTCATGTTCCTCAAGGGTAATAGCCCCTGGCAGAAGGGCTGGGTGATCAGACCTGTAATTGCTTCAGCTATCTCACCTGAGTCTGTCTGTGATCATGAGCCAGAGCCTTTAGTTTCACAGGGTTTTTATACGGCCTAACTCTTAGCCTAAAATCATGTGAGAAATCTATGATAGAAGAAGGACTTAAAACTAATCTTCCCTGGGTCCAAGGTTAATGTCCTTTCCTCCAGATTATCTTTCTTAGTAGCATCTCTATCCTCCCATCTGCTTAGTCATCTGTATGGTAAGGAGAGGATGCTCGGGAGAGCTCTTCTCTAGTGAAGGGAATAAGCAAATTAAGGAGACAAATGCAGTTAATCTGTGCTTTCCTTGTGCTGTGTCCTGCTGTCACTGTGGGTTCTCCACTCTAGTCAGTGAGGGATTTGCACTGGACGTATTATGGCCTTTAGGCACGTTTCCTGATCTAGATCTGCCAGTTAAAGGATTTGCTGTCCGCCTAACGTTACTGCACGTGCCATCGAGGTTTCCCATGACTTTGTGAAAAGTGAATTGCTGTCTTCATGTCACATGGTTGCCCTGGTTTAAACACACCAGTTTGAGCAATGCGAGTTGGAAGGGAAGTCAGCTTGTGACTTTCAAAATGTGCAAATCACCCAAAAAAAAAAATTGTCTAAGACATTTTTATGGTATTTCAGCTGAAGTTCCATGAAAAGTGCAAAGAATAACACTCCTTTGCCTAAAAACAAAGTCCCAAACCAAACAAACCCATAATAAATAAATGCTTGCCAAGAGTCATAAAAATCTTAAACTGTGATTTAATATCCTGTCTCCCTTTTGTCTTAGTGGAAAAGGTCATATAGATGAAAGACATCTGCTGTTGTATCTTGAATTTCATGACAAGACTAAGTCCTATTCTTGGCTTTTTTTTTTTTTTTTGGTGTGTGTGTGACCAAATTGCCATGAATTCCTTCTTTTTAGTTGTTTTAATGTTTCGGTTCTTGAAGAGGATGAACAGGCCTGTAGCCAGTGATTTCAAGTGCCAGGCTGCATCCCTTCTATTTTATTCTTCAGAGATGGATGCCTGTGTCAGCACTGGGTGAAAGACATCCAGATATGACGGAGCTCATCAGTGTGAGCGGGAGGTTCTGGCCAAAGCCAAGTCCTGGTGGCAGCTTATGGTGAAACTTTGACCATGATCAAGTCAACCAACAAAGGATTTCTTCTTTATATCACAGAGGATGTCTATCTTAGTGAATTAAGTATACCCACGTCAGGAGGGTTGAGCACTGGCACACAGTTGTCCACACTGTTAGGACATTTTGTGGTACAATTTTGGCCTACATCAGGTCCATATAGGACTTAGGCACAACTTGGTGCAGGAACTGTTCAATATAGGCCAGGAACTGTTTCTAAAACCCCCATACTTAGGTATCCTGGTTGTTGGAGTCTGCATGCAGGAAACATGAGACATTGCCTCATCCTGATGGGAGGCCTAGATGTCCTAGACACCACATGGCTGGTTGGGCTGGTGGTGCTGGTAGCGAGGGTTTCCTGCTTGCCGAAGGTGTGGAAGTATGCAGAAGGGAATTTAGGGTGGACCAGAGAGAGAGAGGGAAGAAGCCAGAGGAAACAGGACTTTACAGTCTGCTTCTAGAGGCATTTTCCTCAAATGAGGGAAGAGAAGACCAATAGGCTCCAGGCCCTTATTCATAGAGTTGCTTTCAAGAGTTGAAAGGATGTGGAGGGGTAGCAGTTCAGCTTGCAACAGGTCAGAGACAGGTGGCATCAAAGGCTGATGGATATTGAGTCAACAAGAGTTTTGAGGTGAAAAGAGGACAAACCTGGAAAATAGAAGCAAGTAGTTAATGCTTGACATGATAGAGATGGACAGAAGTGGGAAAGACAGAAAGACAGGAGATGGCAGGGTGAAAGTGAAGGAAAACAACTGGTCTGACTCACCCTTAGTCTTCAATGTTCTTTCCATCTTCATGTTTTTATTAAATCTATTTGAAATGTAGTCAGCTCTAGACAACAGTGCATTTACAGTCCTTGATTTTTCCTGGCAACTTTTTATGGTTTTTCAGTAATACCATCCTCTTTTGAAAAATGGGTCTTCCTCAGAAAGCAGTTGCATTGATGAGTGGGAAAATTGTGACCCTCTGGAGCCACAGAAATGTGAAATCCTAGCCCTTGCTGAAAGCAAAGGCAGCATCCCCAGTGACATCAATGGGCCCAGGATGCCACAGGGAGTGCTTTTGACTGCTGGAAACTCTTTGGGGATGGGATCTGTGTTCATGCATTGCCTTGTACAAAGAAGCCCTGGATTTGTTGGCCTCCAGGCGTTGCAAAAAAGCAAATGTTAAACAAGTTGTCCTGTGAGCAGTGGAAGTAATGAAACATTGGCGCCATTGGATTCTCTGGTGTCTGGTAAAGGATGTGTCAGCCTTTTTCTCAGTAGGTCCTTTTGCTCTCTCCATCTGTTTGTTCTCCTCCTGGCAGTAGGAAGGTGATGTGCAACTCCCTTGAGAAGTGACCAAGAGTCTGGATTTGGTGGGGGGGATCCACACCACACCTGCCTGTGAGCAGCACACACAGCGACACCCTGTGCTTTTTCTCTACAAGTCTGGGCTGCCTAAAACACACGGGGTAAATAGACAATAAAGAATGCTTTTCCCTCTAGTGTCTAGCAGTCCTAGGTATCTTAGCTCCTCTGACAGTATCAACTGGAAAACTTTTCAAGAATAATGGCTCTGGTTTTATTGTGCTTTTTTCTAATTAAAGCTGTGCATTTAAACTGCCTGTGATAATTTCTTTTCCCAGTTGTACATGTGGAGTGTCTCAACAGGACTGTAAAAGTCATGCTTATTTATGTGAGGGCAAAATTCATCTTTAAGCTGGAAAGGCTTTTGCTATTTTTGTTTGCAAAATGCTTTCAGGTCCTTAAGTAGAGGGCACTGCTGAAAAGCCAAGGGATGTGTTGGTTTTATTATTTTTATTAATATACTTTAAAAGCAGCTTAGAAATATTTTACTTGATACTTGAAGCCAAGGCAGCAAAGCGCAAACCGCTTTGTCATTTATTAACATGGAAAATATGAAATGAAGTAGATGCACCTTTTACTTTTTTCTCCTGACTTTGCTTCTGTACTTCTGGGAGATAAACATTTCTTTTTTAATAATTGAGAACACTGCCTTTTTAGGCATAAAATACAAATAATTAATATTTATTTTTACTGTCACTGTAAGCACTCTTCCACATCTCCTGTGTTATTCTCCCATGGAAATCTTCCATACCAGGAAGCCTTAGAAACCAGCACTTACTCCAGACACAATCTGCACTTATAATTTTGTGCAGAGGGGACTCCTCAGTTAGGATCCTTATTTTGCCCTCTCTCAAGGGGCTTGTTGAAGGGCCTGCTGGCATGTGTGGCTCTTGCTGAAATCTGCTGGAGCTGTAGGTGCTTGACATAGCTGGACTTGAGTCTATTATGGCTGAGAACTAGTTCTGCTCTTGACACGCTAGTCAGGCTGTAGGGCAATCATTGCCTGCATTTCAAGAGGATCACATGTACAAAAGTATGGTAAGGCTGAAAGTCTAGGCCTTCGCTTGAAAAAAAAAAATAATCCTGTGTCTTCATGCTTATGAACCACTTGTATGTTTATTGTATGTTTACTGGGATCAGGAGGAGCTATTAAATCCAGTCATTCCGTTGAAGACAACCAGGACAATCCTGCTTCCACCTTCCATCCCTGACGCCCCGTGTCCCCCGTTGCTGCGGGAGAGGCCGAGCGTGGGTCCATGCCCGTCTGCGGATCTTTCCCATGACGACTGTTTTCAGCTGTGGACCTGTTTTTGTTGTCATTTTAAAATGTAATTTAGAATGTTAACTTCAGCCAGCGGAAATTATTTCCTTTTTGCCCCCTTACTGGGGAGGTTTATAAATATCGAGTTACACAGGAAGCAAATTCTCTTGTTATCAGATTGTTCTGTAGTCACTTTTCTTTTCCTCAAAAGCATAATGGCGAGCTTTATCAGTGCTCAGTCATTTGTTTCCTATTAAACACAAGTGATTAAGATACTGTTTGGCTCACTGGGAAGAGTTACTGACCTGTTTTGTCTGTAAACGTAGCTTTAAATTAGGAGACACCTGAAACTGGTAGGAAGTGAGTATTAATTGGGTTCAAGTTCCATAAGCACAGATTGCAGTTTCCCAGTGGGATGCGGTAAATAGCTGTCACCAAAATAATATTAATTACATTATCTCCCAGAGCGGTCCCAAGAGGTGCTAAAATAGCACATGTGCCACTTGGGCTTAGATGCTTAGACACGAAGATCCGCGTTTGCTGCTGGGTTGCTTTGAGCTCGCTGCTTCGCGGGGGGAGCCGAGTGAGATAAGGAGGCTTGGATTTTCTGTGTAATTGCTTGGGGGTTTGCTCTCGTGAGTTTGAAATTGGAATACTATCTAAAGCAACAGCTGATTATTTTGTTTTCTTCCCTGATACCCTGACGGGGTGATAATAACAATGCAAAATACGGATTTTATAAAACATCTGAACAGAAAGAGGCCAGGTGGGCTGGTACCTCCCTGCAGGTCAGATCACTCTCACACCAGGACTTGCTCTGCAGCGTGTCAGACAAACTGGGGCTGCCTAAAAGCCTCTTAGCCCTTTAGGACCACGTTAAGTCTTCAGGGAGACTGTTTAGCCCTACAGACCCAGTAGCCTTCCTCCCCTGGGTATTGATGAGTGGCAGAAGCGAGAAGCAAGCAAATATACAGGTCAATGATGGCTCGTCACTGACTTCTCTGTTGTTAATTGAAGCTCAGCAAGCCAGATTCACGCGGGATGTAAGTACACCGGCCTTGGAGCTAGAATTGACTCTGACCTGATAATCAGACTTTTCCATCTGGGCTAGAAAAACATGAACCTGGTGGTTTGTTAGGGACATGCTGGCAGACACTTAAAGACAGCAATGCTAAAGGCACCGTTATAATTAGCTCAGTCAGAGACTGAGCACATAGATTTGCTTGAAAACCAGTGTGTCTGTTCCCTGGTCGACGTGACCTCTGTGGAAATACACTGCTGAAAGAATATTTAGACTTTAGACACCTAATTCAATGTTACACATCCTTGTTGACAGTGTTACATATTACCACTATTAATTACAGGTATCAGCATTTACCATAACGAGGGAAAGATGACATAAAAAGTCACTTTACAGATCTCAGAAACTGACTGGTAGGTTAATATTCTAGTTTTTAAAATCCAGAAAGTGCTTGTTCCTTGTTTAGGCAGCTTAAATTAAACACCAGAGGGGTTCACGGATATTAGGGGGAACGGGAAAGATGTGCCCTTCAGTCTGTTTCACAACAGCTCGAAACTAACACAACCACCTGAAAACAAAGGGAAGCTTTCATCCTTCTTACAACTCCACTTCAGAATCTGAATTGAAATGAGATTGAGCAACAGAAAGAAACTAAGTAAGTAGATCTTATTCTTAACTGCGGAAGAAGTTGTCTCAATAGAAAACTGTTAGCCAGCTTCACAAAATGTCACTTAACTGGATAAAAATGTTCCCCTAGTATTTCCCAGTTTCGTTATTCCTCCCACAATGACACTTTCTGCTCAAAGATGCATTGCTGAACAGGAGTTATAAAGGACAATGAAAGAGGAACCTTTTCTGGGGAGGGAAAGTGTAAATTTTGCTTTCTATAAAAACTAATTTCTATAATAACTTTTGGTATTTATATTTTTTTTCTGTTGCTCTTGATTTTTCTTCAAAACAGGAAGAAACAGGTTCCAACTGTTTTTTATAGTGCAACTCACACTCCCTCAATTAATTTTTTTTTTTTACACTTGTTACATTCAAAGATCTGGATCTGATTTTATTTTAAATATAAGAAAACAATCATTCTTTCCAAAGCGAGCAGGACAACCCGCGGCTGCTCGGCTGGGCCCAGAAGGTTCTATTTTGTGCCGGAATCAGCAGCAGTTTCCTACAATGACTGCGTTTGACCCGCGCTGCTCTGATGGGCCGGGGCTGGCAACAATCTCAGCTCCAGCCATCAAAACATTCCTTTGTGGCCAAGTGCCCTTCTGCTTTCTCTGAAATATCTGGTGTCAGTTTTAACAAGAGGGGAAACAGACGTTCGTCACCATTAATTCGTCGGACAATTAAGCTAGTGATCTCTGACCTCCTGCCATTATTGGCTTTCAGAGCCAGGGTAAAGACCCCACAGATATCTGTTCTCTGTCATTCCCCCAGAGCTGCCCTAGTATTTTATTTACTCAAAGGCTTAGCTTTTGCCCACCACCAGCCAAATATATATGCTTCATAATAAAAATAGCTAATAAGCTGTCCCAGACAGCGACATTAATCTCCAAGCGAGGATAACAGAAAGCCAAGGGAACAGCTGGCTATCAGGAAAGCATGTGAGTGGGAATTATACATTTATTTAGATTTATGTACGTATTAGAAGTGTCTGTCCCTGGCTGCAGCTGCTTTTGGTGTGTTGGGCCAGCTTGGGCATCCAGCGCCGCTCTGAACCAGAGTCGGGGTCTTCACACCGGGGGGCGTGGATGGTGTGGGATCGCTCTGTGGTGATGTTTTCTTCTTCTTCCTTCATCTTCCAGTCTATGAAAATACCTAGGTTTTGCTCTCTCTAGGAGTCCCCAGTGGTAGGATCGTTGCTAGTTGTGCCCTGTTTCCATGCTGCTCCCGGGGGGTCGTTGGCCCAAATCAATACTTTGTTTTAATTCCGGCCTTGGGGCTGCAGGTAGGGGCGGCGGGGAACAAGTGGAAGTGCAGGAGTTTATGAGCAATAAGGAAATAGTTAATCCATCCCTGGCATGAAGCTGCTGTTTTGTGTTTATTAAGATGGTGCTCACCTCCGCCAGCTCTGGGGGTGGGTGGGTGGGTGGGTGGGAGAGGCCAGAGAGGAGCGGGCCAGCTGCTTGCATCATCCGACGCTTACGCCATGCAGCCTTCAAGCCTTGTTTTTCAACCGCTGCTTTTGAAGCACTTCATTAGCTCATCGGAGGAACCCTCTGCCTTTTGCTTTGCGGCAACTTTCCTCCTTTTTTTTCTTTTTTTTTTTCTTTTTTTTTTTTTTTTGTCCTCTACCTCCTAATTTTCTCTTTTTTATTGCTGCTTTCCTTGTTGGGTCCTTCAACCGGTAGCTATAGTAACACCGGGGAATGAGTGGCTGTAGTACACCGCTACGTCCCACTCCCCTCGGGAAAGCGCCGCCGGGCTTTCACACGCCTGCGGTGGCCTGGCACCCTCTCATAAAGGGGTTTCTCCAAACAACAGGGACACTCTTAGCCTGGGAGCCGGCTCCATCCTGCTTGCTATTTGCAGCTGCAACCCGCACTATATTGTGGCAGAAGGAATGAGTCACTGGCAGAGCAATCTGTTACATCAGATAATCACCGATTACCTCCATTAACCTGGATCCCTTCTGTAACCTTTTACAATAATGATCCCAAATGCTGACGCATACAATTGTGTTACCATCATGTCAGTGATTTTTGAGGACAACGTTTTCTATGCTTTCGGGGGTGGTTTAGCGGGGTGTGACAGCGAGATCCGAAGAAAGGAGCTGTTGGTATGTTGTTGCTGGACAAGATGATGGGGCCAAAACCAGGCTTTGTAGCTAAGGGGGAGAATTTAGATAAAAAGCAGAGTCAAGCCTCTTTGCTTATTTTAGCCCCCACTGTTTCCCTCCCCCTGTGATCTTAACCCTTCCATCCTCCTGGCACCAGTCACACTGCTTTCCTGATCTCAAAGAGAAAGTGGCCCAATCTGAGACACATTTTACAATGTTGTACTTCTCTTCCTGGCTGACTTGGGAAGCAAAAGGGCTGAAGTATCACAGAAGAGATGTTCCTCTAAAACAGTTGTGGCAGCGTAGCCCATACACATGTTCTCAGGAAGTTCCCAGCCTAGTTTTCACAATTTTTAACTGAAAAGTGTTGAGAGAGAAGGGTGAATTGAGCCAGGCATCATTGATGGATACTTCTTATGGCTGTTGGGTTATCTTCCTGCACCATAAGACCAACGTAATGGTCCTCTAGACCACTGCAAAAATACAGAAACACACAAGATAAATATGTACTGGCCACCTGATAACACTTCCTCCGTGCCCTCCTTACTCAAGCATCCACATCAGCATCTTTGCTGGGCCAGGCTCTCTGGTGGGGTTGAATGTGGGAGAGACTGTGGTAATGCAGCAATTTGAGAGAGTATTTGTAGGCACAAGCAGCACAAGGGGGCTGCAGAGTCACTTTGATTCAGGCTCTGTATAGCTGACACCTGTGTCCCATCTCTAAACATTAGAGATTTTCCTGTCTGCCTGCCAGAGAGCAGGACTGAGGACTCAGGTACACAATCTAAATGCCTGAGAGACTTGTTCTTCTGCCTCCTTCATGGAGACTCTACACTGTTTCTTTCTTGCTTTTCTGGTGGCTGTTTTCTTGACTCAGACATAAACCATCTAAACTGAAAGAGCGTCTGTTATTTATGTACGGAAAGAAAAACACATCTGGATTTCTGGGTTCTTATCAGAGCATCTCGAAGCTTTACCGATTCTACCAATTAGGTGGAACTAATAAATCAGTCAGGCCTAATAAAACAGCCTGTCTCAAATCATTAATTTTTCATGACGTTTACTACAATCCTTTTCTTTAGCCCTGTTGGTAAGTTTATTTAGGTGAGGGCAGAAAAACAGAAAAGAACATAATTCTCAGAGCTTGGCTACAGACTGCTGATAGGAACACACTTGAATTCTCACCTCCCATCCAGCTGGATCGCCTCCCCACAGTTCAGAAATACTCCTTATAAAACTCAAATGTCAGGAACACAGAGGCTAAGTTCTTTTTTTAGAGACTGCAGAACTATTTGCAGGAGAAAAAGCCCACACAGCTCTTACACAGGGACAGACCGAACCCACATCATTCCCTGCTCAGGGCTGGGTTTTTCATGTTCACCCTCTAGAACTGGCACCAGAGATTTCAGAAGACCCCCATGTATTGCCTGTACCAGGACCAGGCTTCCTTGTGTCTGCCTGTCTCGTGCTGCTCATTGTGTCGTTGTGTCGCTAAACATCAGAACTGCACAATGTGGAGCCGCAAATTGGCAAAGCCTTCTTAGACTTCTAGTCATTTCTCTCAGTGAGGGAGTGTGTAGCGATAGGACTAGGGGTAATGGCTTTAAACTGAAAGAGGGAAAATTTAGATTGGATTCTTTCCTGTGAGGGTGGTGAGAGCCTGGCCCAGGTTGCCCAGAGAAGCTGTG
>JAOXJM010000002.1:33421285-33439894 GCA_026413425.1 Tringa solitaria
AGACAAGGCAAGTGTGGGCAGCATAAAAGAGTGACACCAAGAGCAAGTGGCTTGGATGTGGCATCTAGAGATGCCAGTGAAGCTTGCAGCAGGGTATTAATGAAGGGATGTTGATGAGGGAGATTCATCATTGTGGAGGGGCTGAGGTCCTTGGACTGGTTCCTCCAGAGCTGGAGGAAGCTGGCTCGGTAATTCACCTTGAGGATGGTTTCTCATGGGATGGAATCAGGGCACATCCCAAAAGCAGAATGGGGAGATACAGGTTGAAAAGGTGTGAGCTGCAATTTTACAAGTTTCTTTGACTCTCATGAAATGGCTTGGGGTTGAGGCATTGAGGCAGAGATGATGTGGGAGATGTTCATGAATTCAGCAGTGTCAACTGAACTGGACCTGGTGGGCCATGAGCCTGAAGTCCCAACTTTTAGCAAGCTGATCTTCTGCCAGATGTCATCTTTTTGGTCTGTTTTAGCCCAAACCAGCTCAGACTTCATCTGTACATCTACCCACAACATCTCACCTTTAATTATTAATGATATCCATAAAAACTGTGACTGGGCTGGTAAATTCTGGATTGGGCATAGTCCCCAAAGCAATCTAATCCTGGTGTTTCTTTCTTTGCAGGGGGTGGAGGGAAACGCAAAGGCAAAAGCAAAAAGTGGAAGGAAATCTTGAAATTCCCTCACATTAGCCAATGTGAAGATCTCCGAAAAACAATAGGTAAGAGCTTTTCCCTTCTTTGGAAATAGTACATAAATAACATGGATTATCAAAACTGGTTCAGCAGAACAGCATGAAAGATACTCATCATTAAATGGAATCAGTTTAGAGATGGGCGTGCGATGCATACACCTCCCATGATGCTGCTATGCAAACTCAACATTTTCTCATCCTTAAAGGGATTAGGCAGGAGGGACTGGCATAATGCACTTGCAAGGCCGGGCTTGGGACTAGCAGTGGCCAGGCCCTTTGCTTTGCATGCCCAGGCTCTAGGAGCCAAAGGGACTTCACCATTAGACAGTACCTGGCATATGGGGCAGGTGCTTCGACTTGGTACCTACCAGGGCCAACGTGGCTGTAAAAGGACATTCAGAAATTAATCCTCTCATCACATCCTGCATTCCCTCGTAATAAGTAGCTCTTTATCAGGGAGGAAATGAGACTTGATGAAAGCAGAGAGATTGCTGATGTAGTTGAAGGTTAATATTAATTATACTCTGGATATGATATTCGAAGTGGCAGCCACTGCCCTCTGCCTGGCAGGTTTGCTCAGCAGTACCATCCTCTATTCAAACCACAACACTATTTCATGTAGTTTTTTATAGGACATGTAAAAAAAAATATTAAATCACTATTTGTTTTATTGATGTGGGCCAAACACTACAGATTTGGAATGGAGCTTGCAGTGGCCATTTCCATAACACAGCGTGTCTTCTGCTCATACCTGCCAAAATTCAGCATTCTTTTGACTGCTGCCTGGGCAATTTAGACAAACAGCTATCTCCTTGTGAACTCTCCACTGGAAAGCCCATTGTTCCTGATCTTACCACAAGAGGTTAACTTCAGCAATCGAAGCTCCTTTCCTCCCCTACACTGACATAAAATCCAGCCACTGGCAATAAATGAATGAAAGACAAGAAACTGTAACAACTGGATAGCAGGCATCCTCATTTGTCTAACTTGGGTGAACTCCTGGGGCCTGACTGACAGTGCCCTGGCACTATGTACATTCAAAATTCACAGCGTGTTTATGCAGAGAAAATATATGGAGTGTTTTGAAACTCTTTTCATGGTCTCCTTCAGTAAATTTTGCTTCCCTCACCTTGTGCTGCAGAGCTGTAAGGAGGTAAGGAAAGCAGGGGGAGGCAGGAGAAAAGATAGGAGGTTTTCCCAGTTTATGGTCACTCTACAGACATGCAAACCCTGGAACAATTTGTGAAGGTACAGAGCCTGATGGAAGCAAATCTGACTTAATATATTGTAACTTGCATAGGAAATTCTCTCCGTTGTTCCATCAATCTTTGTTCCTGTAGGGGAAAATGGCACCCAATAAAATGCTTGCTCTTTACAAAGGTGTAATATCTTAAAATGAGTAGTCTTTAAAAAGTCAAGTCTGCCAATGATTTCTGTTTCTGAAATGCTGTTTCTGGCATATTTTTTTTTGGTGTCAGCTTTGTTCTAAATGTAATTTGTTTGATTTCTTTTTGTGAATGAAATGGTGAAGTAGCAGGGCAAGAGCCCTTGTGATGCTCTTGGTGGATATGGCTTCACTGCAAACATTACCTGTTGACTGGGAATTCTAGCAACTGGCTTTTACACAATGGGCAATAAGGTCCAAATCCTTTTTCTGGGAGCCTGATTTTTATTGAGTAGCTTTCCCGCTGAGCTGGATGTGATTGCACAAGGAATGAGGCACTGCTCAGCCTGAGTAAGGTTGTCTGTCCTTGCTGGCTCTACCATTTTTCAGTTAATCTAGCTGAGTTTGAAACATCCCAGACAAACAGTCACTGTTTATAAACTTCTCCTTGCTCATGGAGGGGATCTGACACAACTTGGATGAGCCAGGCTCTCTGGGGCCATAGCATTAATCCATTTGCACAGCTGTGGTTGATCTGAGGTGCTCGGGATGGATCTGTTGCACGTGCAGATTCATTCCACTGGGCTCAGAGTGGCTCTTGGACATCCCAGGTCATGTACTGGCCATTGCAGTCTGGCCTTAAACCTCTTCTTTTATTATCTCTGCCGAGGAAGGTGGGCCTGTGAGCACCCTGGTCTAGTGGGAGGTGTCCCTGCCCAGGGCAGGGGGGTTGGAACTCAATGATCTTTATGATCCCTTCCAACCTGAACCATTCTATGATTCTATGAAGAACAACTCCCTTGGCTTTAACTCATCTCCATTCGTTATTTTCTGCAAGTCCTTTATAAGGATCTCAGGATTCCAGGTGACAAGATGTCTCTGCAGGTGATTTTGTGAGGGAAGTTACTGACACAGTCTTGAACCATGGCTCGGCTGAACGGCTCTAGGACTTGCAGGGGATCCAATGCTTGGCGTATCTTCCCATCAGTCCCTCCCCTAACAACTCCTTAGCCCACTGGTCAGCGTCAATCAGATTTGATAATGAAATAAAAACCCCAGAGAGGCTTTTTCCTCCGATCTCTATGGCAACCAGCAGAGAAGAACAACTTTATACAAGGAAAAGGCTACAACCTCAATTCAGTGTGTTTGGAGATCAAGACAAATATTGGTAGGTTTTGCTCCTCACAGACCTCTTTGCTGTGTGTCAGCCTCCCAGCACTTTTGGTCAGACACAGTCTTGCCACTTTGCCACATGTTAAAGAAAAAAAATCACACCGAGTCTTAGAGGGTTTGCATGAACTGGAGGACGAGGCTGTTGAGGTTTTGTTGTACTCCTCTTTCCTGGATGCTTCCCAAGAGCCTCCGTGGAAAAGCTGGAGGCAGAGGTGGGACGGACCTTTGATTTAGAGTGGACATGGCTGTGAAGAAGGGCACGGCTCAGTTTAACGCAGCCGTAAGCCATTGATGGAAAATGTTGCTGATGTAATTGTGGCAGGACAGCCTACATATGTGTGTAGGTGCCCACATTTTGGTGTAAAAACGTGTGTGCTTTTGCACCCCACTAAGGTGTACTGAAAAGAGTCTGTGTCTTAAAAAAAATAGTGTGGTGTGAAAAGAAATCTGTGAAAAACAGGAAGGCTGAAATAAACCAAGGGTCTGCGACCTGTGTTGACACAATTATGAGTCAGTTCATACCTTTTGGTTCCCTCTGTGTTTACAGGAGACTCTGTGTTTGACTATCCATCATCTGGTGTCTTACTGAAAGACTTGCTTAGTGAAGCCCTTTTTTCCCCTCCTTCTTATGCACAGAAACAAAAATCAAAACACTGTGTTTTGATAAATAAACAAACACTGGAAACATCTCTATTAAAAGTGCCATTTAGCCAGGGACCTATTTTTTTGGATTGCACTTAAAAGCAACTTCTTTTCTCCTTTCTTTTTTGTCCAAAATACGCAACACCTTTTGCGGGAAAATTCAGTGGCCTTCATTGTTTGCTAATTAAATAGACAAGTGGAACAGGGATGCTATGGTAATACCTTTACTGGGCTCTGAGAGAGCCTTGTATATGTAAACTCGTATACTATGAATGGCTAACATATGTTTCTATTTGCAGCCCTCTTCCCGTCTGTATTTAATTGTATTAAAACAACTAGCCATTTCCAGCTTAATATTGCCACTAGCGGCCCTTTCAATTGATGAAAACTGGTGTTTGAGGCACTAGTGACAGTGACTCAGGTGGTGGATGATGCTGTGAGTGGAAGGTGTTCTGCTGTCTTGAAAATTCCCAGCTTTAGCAGAAGAGAGATGTTTCAAGGGAATGGAAAAAATAGCCAGGTGCAGCTTTAAAAATTCCTACATTTGAAAAACACAGCACGAAGAGATGCCACAAGTTAGGGATGCCCACTGGTTTAAAGGCCATCAGTAAACAAAAATATAAGCAAAAGTTGTAATTTTAAAGGCTAGAGTGTCTTTTTGATGATAAAAGATTCTGGATGTCTGTAAATATTTCTGAATGACGCAAAAGGTTCTGTTGGTTAAAAGTGTGGAATTTTTATTTATTTTGCTCAGACCCATTCTGTGCTTTTTTTCTTCCATAAAAAAACTGCTTGGGTGAAAGAGTTGATTATTCTGATCTTTGGCAAATTTTCTTTCGCAACTGTCCAAATGCTATATAATAAATCACGATTTTTTTTCCCCATAGATTGAAGTTTGTGGGGAAACTGCCACAGAATGTGCTGTTTGTTGCGTGGAGTGATTTGTTGCATTATTGCAGAAAATTTTAACTCCTTCATTAAAGCGGTTTCTGGTTGTGCATTGTACTCGGGTAGAAGGAGAACTCTGACGATTTCTCTTGTTAAATATTTATATTCAGTGAGATTTCACAGCCAGAAAGATCGGCCCCATTAATACTAATTTTGCCATACTTGATTTAAAAAGAGAAAAAAAAAATCCTCCCTGTGACATTTAACCTCTTACGTGACATTTGTGTCCCATTTATCCAGGGTAAAAGTAGCATGAGCTTCCAATTCTGGCAGGTTCTTTTCGGCGTTGTTAAAAATACACTTCTGTGTGAGAAACGCTTTGTAGAGATGGTGAACAGAGTAAGTGGGACAAAATCGAACCCACAGAGTTCACAGGCTCACTTTTTACAAAAGCTGGTTCTTTTTTCCCCCTTGCTTTTTTTTGTATTGTACTTTTTCAGACATGATCAAGACCTTCACCTGCCTGATTTTTTTTCAGTCACTGTGGAATTTATCTCCCTGGAGGCATACTGATAGTGCAGGCTCTGCAGGGGGATTCAGACCTACCTAAATGAGGTTTTTTGAGCCGCCGGCGCGGGCGCTGATAGCAATCAAGAAGCAGCAGCGTGGACATCAGTGACAGAGAGATGCTTGAGTGTTTATCCCGCTTCCTAGAATTGCTTTGCAGCCTGCACTGAGCTCCATCCTGTGGCAGAAAGACTGCTACTATACCCTGGGTATCTCCTTTAAAGGTAGCTTGGGCACCTCTGCTCTGCTCCAGGGTGCTGGGACATCTTCCATGAAGTCCCACCAGGTGCCTTGCCTTCGGAGGTTTGCCAGGGCTGCAGAGATGAGCGCGTGGGCGAGGGGCCCTTGGAGAAGGAAAAGTGTGAGTTTCCAACCATACTCAGGAGTGTGACAATGTGGCGTATCGATGTTCATCGTAGGATGATGTGACTGTGTGACACCCTGCCCCACTTCATCTAGGGACGGCGTCAGACCCGTGGAGGGGGGTGTATCCACTTGGGGATTGGAGACGTAGGGAAAGAAACAAGGGCATGTGCGGATCCCAGGGTCTGAGGCTGCGGGGTGGTGTCACCCCTACAGCTCGGGCACTGAAACTGGAAAAGAGAAGGCATCGAAAGGCTGGTCTGATCAAAACCACAAAGAAGTAGCCAATTTTCTCTCCACCAAATTCTTCAGCTCTGATGTTTACAGTGATTAAAAAGCAAGGTTTAGAAATGTAATCCTGCAGCCAAGAAATAGATCAAAGTAGAGAATTGCAGCTTGGCTTCCACTGTAAATAACCAAGCACAACTGGTTATAACTTCTATGATCGTCTTATAGTATCAGTTTGAATACTACACCTAAGACTGGTCTCATGTTTTTGGCTAAAACTGGAGTTTGCATGGAGAAAATTATTTTTTTTGTAGAAGGCATCAGATTCCCTTGGAAAAATACTTACATTTTTATGGGAAATAGTTTTTCAACTAGTAGTCAGGATTCCGTGGCATAAAATAACAGAAAGGGGAATTGTCTCCTATTCTCTTTACCAGTGTGCAGGCATACAGGTAGCTGTGTCGGGAAGATGCTGGTGGGGTGTGTGTACATACAGCCAGAACTGAGTACCTGGCATGGAGCTCTACAACACCTCTGGGAGGCTTGAGGCTTCCTGTGAACCTGGGGAACTGGAATCAGTGGAGTAGAAAATACTATCTATTAAAAAAAAAAAAAAGACAACATACTTTATCATTGTTACACCGTTCATTGAAATATGTTTCCAGAGAAATTCATATCATTTAAGGCCAAATCTGGTAAACACATAGTCTCACAAATAATTTTTGTTCAAACAAGGAATCCCTTTAAATTCAGTTGACAACAGATGGGGGTTTTTTTCAGCAATCAGGATTGTGCTTTGCATGAAAATAAATTTTCCCACATGGGTGCCCTTAGATAACTGCAGCATAAGATACATTTCAGTCACTATCAGCAATAGCAAAGTGGTGTCTTGCTGGTGTTCTGGCATCACACAAGCGTTAGCTCCTCAGGGCGGTGTTTGTCAGCAGCCCAGGCTGCCTGTGCTTGGGGGATGGAGTGGGGCTCCTACCGCAGGGGCTCTGCGTTGCCCCTTGGGGTCACACTTATTGTGCCAGGGCTCAAGGGCTGTCGTGGTCCTGTGCTGTGAATGGTCCCTTTGATGCTGGAGCAGTACCTAGGAGAAAATCTCCCCAGACGCGTTGTCCTCCATGGTTGTGCAGACTTTTGGGGGTAACATTAATGCAGAGCAAAACCCCTCAAACCAGTTTATTTCTAAAGAAGAAACAAAGTCCTTCCCTTTGACAGTCCCCACTCTCTGCACTCCCCTTCCCTCTCACTTCCTTTCTTTCTTTCTTCCACAGTAGACACAACTTTCCCATTTCTTCCTTGAGCCAAAAGGTCTCTGTTGCTCCTTCGAAGTACAGCTTATGCAAACTTTCCAGCATAGACCTTGCCTTCACCAGTACCCTGTAGTTTCTTGGATTTGACAGGCTGTCCCATATCATGAATACATCTAAATTAAATTAGATAGTCTTCAGGGGCAGGAACTGGCCACATGATAGAAACTGTTCCAGCACATGAAATGATACGGCTGACGTCAAAACCATATTGTTTGTTTGCAAACCCACAGTTGGTCCGTTTCCTTTCTTTAAAATCCTTAAGATTCAACTATAATTCTATCATAAACATAGGTTTCTCGGGCTCTAATGATGGACAAACAGAGCAATGTTTGGTGCCCTTGCAAGATTAGATTAACTGTATCCAGTTTATAGCGATGGGTGGAATTGAGAAGGGTTGGGGGTTTTTTAACTTGCAAATTTTTTGTAATGCCATCACAGAAAGTATGTGAAAAACAAGCTGGTTTATGCATCTAGTGAGACTCAGAACTAACACTGGGCGAACGGGCTGCTTGCAGGCTGCTTGTACTTGACAGCTTCCAGTACGGGAAGGGGACACAGGGGAAATGAGTTGAAATGATCTCAGCCCACGTTCTATTTACAGAATTTATTTCACAAGACTTAATCCATCAAGTATTACCTTGGCAGTGGCAACCCAGACAGAAACCAAGACAGACCTTGCTATTCTCCATAAAGAACAGGCAGCAAATCCACATCTCCTTACCAAATAGCGAGTCCACACCAGTCGTCATTCAATAGAAAGCCTCCTAAGGAAGAAATATTTGCACTAAACCTCTATGTTTTTATTTTGTGGCAAAAAACCTCTATTTGGTACAATAAATTAGTCCACAAATTAAGAAGAAAAAAATAATCCATGACACACTTTGTATTATTTCCAAAAGTTATTGCAGGATATGCAGAAAAGGAAATAGAAGAGAATATATCCTCTTAAAAGATCCATTTCATCTCTCACTGAAAATAGAAGTAGATATTGTGAGCTGCAGGGTTTTTCATTATCTTATTAGTTAATATGAGTCATTAAGGCTAATTAATACTTATGCAGTGATTTGGAATTGTAAAATGCTATAGAAGCGCTCACGGGTCCTGTTAAATAGTAGTACTTGGTTGTTAAGAAAATTTATTTTAAAACCAATTTAGCACTTGCTGGATACGGGGAATATGAGTTAGGGCTATATTAATGATAAAAACTTACTCTTCTCCCTGCTGAACTCACTTGTAACTTTGCTACTGGCAGAGATGAGGAGAAGGTGGCAGGGTAACACAAGCCTTTGGTCTGGTTGACTCAGTTCAGCGCTGCTGGAGTCAGTGAGAAAGTTTCCCTTACATTAAATTGTACGGGAACCCTCTTGTAATGCAAGGAGGGAGCTGTGGGGAGGGAAAAGAGAGAGAAAAGATCTGCCAGACCTAAACAGGGATGCTGAGAAGGGTACTCATGGAATGAGCAGTCTGAAATACTCGTGTTTGAGGATGCGCGAATGAATCCCCAAACCCTAAAAGCCTGGAGGCTTTCAGGGAGAGATGGGATTAACCTAAGTTAGTGCTTGTCGAGGAAAGTAGCTCATTTGGAGTAGTTGGTAGAGGAAATATTTTGCCTTGGCTTATGCCAGTTGTTATAGGTGCCTTAAGGACTGTGGCTGGGCTTTGTTTTAGGCTTTGCTAGAAACAGTCATGCTAGAAGTACGGCACACTGAAATGCTGCAGGTCAGCGAGGATGAACATAAGAGACAGCCCTTGGTTGAAACTTTTTGCAATGGAAAAATGGCATTTCGAATTAGTAGTGTGCCCTAGAAAAGTGGAATTATTATTCTCATTAAAACATGAAGCCCAGCTGTTTTTTTCTGTTTTTTCCTCCTTCCATGTCCTTCGTTGGTAGAAAAGGGGCAGGAGAAAAAGGATCATTGCATTCTTTACTTAAAACCAAAAATTAAGTGTTAGCCTTTATTTTTATGAAAGTCCCCCAAAGTCTATAAAATATTTTGAGTGAAGAAAGTCACATGCTACCTTGAATATTTGCAAAATATAAAAGCAATCTTGTACTTATTTTTTCAATTTTATTTCTGTCTTTGTGGCACTTATTTTACTGAAGCACTCTTTGCCACAAAGTGTACTTCTTTGGCACGAGGTGTTCTTCCTTTATTGGGAAGGTCCTTGATCTGTGCACTTCAGTTCTACTGGTTTAATTATTTTTTCCTGACAATATGAATGGACAATAAAATGAATGTAAATACAATATTTCAGTTTTAAATATAATGTAAGGCACTGCAAATTGTTTTGTGGGTTAACAGGCTTGGTATTTGTACTCCTTGTAAATCCACATCTGAGGCGAGACCCCAGATAAATTGCCTTAGTCCAAATCTGGTGCATTATTATCCTATTGCCCTTGATTTCTGGCTTTTGAGGAAAGGAGAGGTTGAGAGCTTTTAGGGTAATCCCACACATACCTTTTAATTCTGGTTTTGAGACATAGTGTGGGGGAATTCACATGGGGAATGTTGAAAGCCTGATTTTTGGTGGTTTGGCTGAAGTCATTAAGAGATTCAATTTATTTTTCAGGTAATCACTATATGCTACTTTGAAAACATCCTCGAGGTGATAATTGGAAATATTTCTCTGTGCTCTGTAGATGAGAAATTGGGGCATGGCCATGAATTCTGCTAAATATTGATATTGAAATAGAACCCCCACTTGGCAGAGTCGAAGCAGGAGTTATGAGACCATTTTTTGAATAGAGTTCCTGGTTATGCCAGGTTATACTTTTATTTACTTATTAATCACATTTTTACCATGCTCAATCAATGCCAGGGAATTCTAAGACAAGTAAAATAAACTCTCTACCCTAAACTGTTGTCTCTTAGCTGAAGTAATGGAAAGGATGAGTGAAAGTCCAATGTAGGGAAAGGAAACAAAATTATAGAGCAAGATGGTATAATGCAAACCGTGAAAAATCTCCTGAGTTTGGGTAAGAAGGTAGATTGCTATTTGATTTTTCTGAAGAACTCTCTGTTGTCCTGGAATTGGTAAAGTTCAGTGTAAAAATGGGTCAATAAAAAGTCTGAACTCTTGTAATCCTTAAAAAATATGTTATGGACCAAGTCACAATTAAATTTAGTATATTAAGAAAAATGTGAAGGTTTTTACCTTTGCAGAAGAATAATTAAATCCAAACGATGGGAAGTCTCTATGGTATTAAATGACCTATAAAAATATAATCCGTGCAAAGTTACAAACTTCTTTGTACCTGCCAGATTCCCCATCCTCCTGCCCTGCACCAGCATTATATTTGCACAGTGGCACCCTGAGGGTCTCTTCACGTCCCACTGATTTTCTGAGCTCAGAAAGTTAGGACAAGGTGGTGTTGACAGATTGGTGAAGGCTGTTCTCATGAGCAACAGGACCTGGCTCAACTACGTATAAGTATTTGCAATGTTGAAACAGCCCTCTATAAGTAAGTGCTTTCAGGCTTTCATAACTCCTGGTTCAAAATATTTTTGGCATTTGTAAACATGGTTTATGGAGAAAAAATGGTTTTGAGCACAGGAAGAATTTGGTGTAAGTCACTTCAGAAATATTCTCATCAGTCCAAACAAACAATATGCAACACTTGTGTATCACTTTCATCACATTTGACCTTTCGGCATGGGTATAGTTTGTCCCATGAGCAGTGACTTCAACACACTGAGCCTCAAATGAGGTCTCAGAAGTAAGTAGAGACACCCTGCAAAGGTACAACTGACTCTAAAACACAAAAGGGAGAAACCTGTGGTGGGGAAGTTACTGAATAGCATGATATACTTAATTTAAAGTAGCAAAGTGTGACATATTCAGGCTGATCAACTCTCCAACAGCCAAAGCCAACCAGCAACCATGCCACTTCAAGCAAGATCCTTTTCAGATTACTTTGGTGGAATCTGCTTAGCCTGAGCAGGAGTAACTAGGTGGGATATCTTCTGTGCTGGTGACGGGTTGGGCTCCACATGGGAAGGAGTTAACCTGTCCCTGGGGTGGGAACAGGCCAGCATTGTGTGCTCTGGAGGCCTCTGCTTGCGCCAGGTCTATTGGCAAGGATGATGGAGAATAGAAGACAGGAGAGTTGGTGGGCTAGGTGAGTAAACTCTGTAAGTTAAATACGGTTACATCCCCTTTGCGTAGTCAGTAGGAGTATTCCTGAGGTTGTACTGCTTGGCAGAGCAGAAAAAAGCCAGCATGAAAAGAGCAGCTATTAAGCAGCCCTTGTGTTGGGAGTGGACCTCATGACTGTCCTTAGCTCCACGGAGACTTTCTTCCTCCAAGGTAGAGACTCTTCCCTTCTGAGACTGCTTTCATCCCTGCCCAGGAGACTGTGGGTGTCCGTGGGGCGCCATAACCTCATTATCTTCTATGGAAAAAATAAAAAAAACCTTCTAAAAATATTGTCTATGCCAGTATTGTCTATGCCAGTGTGACTATGAATCAGTGGTCAGAGCTGCGAGGGAGAATTACAGCCTTTTCTCCCTGTTCTTTGCCATGGACAACCCCTAGTCCTATGACTAGGGCTAACGTCTTTTTTAGACTCTACTTCAAAGTCTCCTCGGGGGCCAGAGCCTTTCTTATGAGTTAAAAATCAACTTGTTTAGGTAAGATCTTAAGGAGTAGAAGGCGGCAACGCGAAGTTTCAAACTCTGCAGAGGAGCTGCCAACGCAAAGGTCACACAAGGTTGTGGTTACTCCCACTGCGTGCTGCAATGGGCTCGGCGCATTAGTACAGACTGGGATTACAACAGGGCCAGCACAGAGAGAGGGAAGACATGGATCCACCCTGGAGTCCTGTGGTTTTCGCAAGTTTTCTGGCACTGACCGCTGTTCCAAATCCTAAAGGAGCTCTGATGGAGACCTGCCATCCTGGTTCAAAAAAAGGGATAGGATTTTATTCTCAATAGCACTATTGAACTACATGGAAAGTAACCATCACCCACAATCAATTACTAGTAAGCACCCATACACTGCTTGAAATCTCTAAAGATCGCCATAATTGCTCACTGTAACTCATAGTGTAGGTAGGATATTCCTTTATTTTCTTTTTTCTTCTATATAAGACCATTTGAAAACCTGTCCTTTTCCATCCCCAGGGGGAGATTATGTTTTTTTCCTGAGCCCCAGTGATTTTAGCCTTCTGTCTCACTAGTTGTTGGGCAGTGATGATGCTAAATCACATCTCCCCCAAAGCCTTTATCCTTTGTGTAAATTAGCTGATAGCTTCCTTCTACTGATGTAAGTCAAAGCAATATTTTAGCTGGCAGAATTATGTGGAATTCTGCCTCATCTGGTTTTTTCCTCCCATCAGCAAACTAGTATTTCCCTAACAAGTCCCCAGATCTGGCAGTTTTCCAGGGTTTCCCTTTTTGGTAGGCGGCAATAAGGAGGGGAATCTCGTCTTGCTGCCAGCTCACCCACTTACAACATGCATCGGGGAGGGCTCAGAAACCCTTTCCTTCGACTGCCTCAGAGCAGAGGAGGCACTGGGAGTGCAGCTGGAGGCTCTGCCTGTGAGATATGGGTCACCAAGACTTGAATCAGAGAGCGAACACACCCCTTTACTTCTCTTCCTCCTGTTTTTCCCTTTGTTTAAGTGAATTTAAGTTCCTGATGACAGGTAATGCACAGATAGCCTTTGAAAGGGAAATGTTGTGTTTATCTCCCAGACAGGTGCAGTCTGATTTCCCTCGCTCTGCTCTGGCCCCTTCCAGGCTGGAGGTACAATGGCAAGAGAGAGAATATTTCAGCGCCTGTGATTGCTCGCTCCTGGCTGGCTCTGAGAGCCTGGCTGCCGGTTGTGGCGGTGGGTTTTGCATAGCTGTGGGTCTGGTACCCGTTTAGCTTGCCAACTGCCGGCATAAGCTGTGTAACTAGCACCTCCACACATGCCATGCCAGCGTCTGTTTCTCATCCTACAGCCTTTTAAATAACGCACATTTCCAGCTGTCTTCTCCTTCCTCCCCAATTCCAAAGCAGGGTTTGTTGGCTTCATGTGCAGCTCTGAGATGCGTCTCCAGGCTGCAGGTCCGTGTGCGAGGCCAAGCTGGTCGGGGGGCTGCGAGATTTGACACCAGCTGCCCGTGCCCTCATCCTCCAGCGTGATCCTGCATCGAAGCAGAAGAAACCCTCAGCTGCGAGGAGTCCTACAGCTTGTGGAATGCGTTAATTAAACAAGCCTCTCTGAAAGAGGTAAAATGGTAGAGGACCTCTGCAGATAACTTGGCAGCTCCCTAATACAGTATTCACAGCTTCAAGTCTCTCAGGAAAAAAAACCACAACTGAACAGCCTTTATAGAGGGTTTTTTAAAGCTCTACTTTCCAGTAGGAATGTAATTGAAGAAGGCTGTGAAGGCCATGGAAGCACGCTGCTCGCAAGCAGAGGAAAGATTAAATTCCATGTGCTTTGTTTGGGGTAAATTACTGACCTTTGTCTTCAACATTAAAGCCACCTGAAGAAAACCATTCCTAGCATACAGCAAGATGAGTTGCTTTTGCTGGATTATCTCCTGCATACAGAGTAATAGTTTAGTACGAATATAGCAGGAAACAAGGAAAATTGAAAGCATAATTCATTTTGAATGGTGTGATGTAAGAGGTGATTTCTTTTAAGGAGCTAGAAGGCAAAGGGATCAGCGTTAAATATTTTAAGTGGGCTCTTGGAACAATCCCTTAATGGAATTTTTTCTCCTCCTTCCCTTTTACGACTGTAAGATCTATGTTTCCTGCTCATTCTCTCTTTTTTTATTTTATTTTATTTATAGACTTTAAAACCTTAGTCGGGGCAATTTTACTTATCAGGTTATAAAAATCCTCTATCTTCTGTCTCACAAAGTCAATAAGTGTTTGTTTCTACAGCTCAGTAACAGTTCCCCGTTCTGCTTTCTGGGCAGATTTACTCTCTATCAGTAAGATTTCTACCCACTGAGTCAATGTCTCAAGGCACAAGCTCTTCCTGCCGTGCTGCAACTAAGCATTTCCTAGAGTAGCCTTATAATTTCCCAAATTTCTCCTCCCTCTTCAGAGCCTGGGAAAGCAGATGGACCCTTCAGGATGACCTGGAGGGCACAAAATCCAGGCTATCAGAACTGAAGTGGGGAAGTGCATTCCAGAGGAGACAACCCTTCCACCAGGAGTGTTTGCAGCTCGGGCTGCTCTCCAGCCCTCACCGCTGAGCTGATACTGAGCTCTTCAAGTGATTGCAAGTGACATGGCCTGGGGCACGGAGACAGCAGATGTCTGGTATTTAGGTTGTTATGGCTCGGTGTTTTCCACTCGAGCTGGAACTCAACTGTTAGTTAATGACAGTCACGGGGACCCTGCGCAGCACAATTCTCCAACAGGGCACCCGGAAAGAAGGGCACCACTGGAGAGCGTCGTGCTGTTCTCAGTCACTTGAAAGGGGAGATGACATGCGGGAAGCTGGCAGGGGCATGAATCACTGGAGAGAGGTCCATATTCACACGTCAAACCCACAGTTTTCTCATCAGTCATAAGGAGAAAAGCACTCAGCAAATCTGGCCCAGCCCTGAACCTGAGTGACAAAACAGCCCTCCTTCACCTTGGCCTCTCATAAATGCTGGCTTTTTCATTATGTTTAAGTAAATCAGTTTTATTTCTTACCCCAGGTTTACAAGCTCCATTTATGTCCCTGAATCATGCTGGACTGGCCTGTCACTCACCAGCCCTAGAGCATATCCAATGCTGCCCAGATGTGAAGAACTTTCTGTCCCATCAAAGCTCTGAATGTGAAAGAGAGCTAGGAATGACATGGATCTCCCATGGAGATCCCTGGGGTCAGAGAATCAGTGCTTGGCATTGCTCTGCAGCTTCTGTCGCTGAGGAAGGGGAAGGCCACGTGGTCAATGTGCTGTAATAAATATAGCTGACCCATCTGAAAGGACTGCTCTGGACAAATAGTTATCTGTGGCCTAGAGGAGGTTATCAGTCAATACAAGGAATGTGGCCTCTGGGTCATATTCAGAGCTAGAACCAAACAGATCGGGGTTAAAGAGTCTGAGAATGACAGAGCTATGGCCATTGGGCTCTAACTCAAGGCAATGGAAAGTGCATCCAAAACTGTAGTCTCTTGGGCAGCACAAGGCTGAGATGAGCAGTAAAAAATTAATGCCACCATGGAAATGCATCGTCAAAAGGCAAAACCAAATCAAGAACAAAACCAGCACCAGAACAGGCACTCTGGTTTTGTACTGGTGGAAGCTCTCGTGATCTCTTGATTAGGTAAACAGAAGCCATTGATGACTTTTTTCCCCTTGAACATGTGTCAGCAAACCCAAGAGTTTACTACTTACAACTCTTCCGTTCCTCACTTTAAATAAGTGAAATGTAAATGCATATTTAAATATTTTACTTATATTTGACTTCTGAAGCTATATTTCCATAATCTTTTTGGTCAGAAAGCAGCAGTCAGATAGGAAGCACTCTTGAATAATGTTCTGGAAACACTCTCCACCACCTTTTTTTCACACAGTCTCTTGTACTGGATGAAGCTTATGATTTGAATTCTAGTTTTTTTAAGTGGTAAATCTACTTAACTTTTCTTGAAGAAGCAAAGTATATTGATACCTAAATGTAAATAGTGTAGAATGCATCTACACGTACCCTGAGTGACTGCCAGATGCTGATCAGCATCTAACCTTGTCCATTGTTGCTTTCTGGTTTTGTTCTACTGACAGCCTTTTCAAACACATTTTGTTTGCTAATTCAGTGTATGACAGAAAGCAGTTGGACTGTTGATAACACTTCAGCTGGTTTTTGCTTCCTAACACCCCATTGCAAAACCAATGCATCGTGCAGGAATGAATACTATAAAATAATTAACTCCAGGATATGACAATTTGTCTTTCTCCAAGAACCAGTCCTTTGACATTAAGAGTATTGGATACATAGGCTTGATACACCGTGGTGCCTTCAATTCTTTCTCCACAGTTCAGATATTTTTATTTTCCAAGATATTGGTCATAGTGAATATTGCACATTTCTTCCATCTACACAAAATCTCACTACTTCTTCTGTTGATATTTAAGCCTTATAAGCACTGTACTTATTGAAAGTGCTGATTGATGTCATTGTGTCTAATAGAGAAACATACCAAGAGTATTTAGTTGCATTTTTAATTCTTCTTCTAAGGTGTCTTCTGATAATGGTGGCCTGAAATAACTGGGGACTGGACTTACTGACTTTGGAGGGCCCTGACAAGGCTATGGGTAGTAACAGTCTAAATTGTGTGTTAGTCTCAACAGTAACAAATTAATTATATAGCTTACACATTTTTAATAGGAGATTTAAATGTAGATTGCTAACACTTGCAAGAAAATTATATATTTCTTATGAGTTTCTCCATTAGGTACAATTCCAAGTCTAACCTCAGCAGATGTGGAATAGTGTCTCCAGATGCTCTTAATATTTTCCATTCCAGCTTTACTGATAAATTGAACATTCCCTTGTACAATCTAGTGCTACATCTGTTTGGCTACCAGTATTGCTATGAGCTATGGCAGGCACAACTTAAAGGACTCTTTTCTACTAACTGCTTCATTATTATTGTGATGATTAATATTTTAATATTCTTATGAGAATTAAAAGTATTAAATGATATGGCAGAGTCACTGACCTTGCCTGCAGAATGTCTTGAAGTCATTTCTGCAAGGTTTTTCAAATCTATTCCATTTCTGTTTAGCTTGTATCTGTGGAGGGGCTATTTAAGGAAGATTTTTGACTAGATACCAAACTTCAAGATCAGTGAACTTCCTTGAGCTTAAGCAGCACAAGAGATTTACAGCTAATTTCAGATAGTGACATTCAGAATAGCAATAGAATTTTTGTTCAAGTCCTTCAATGGTTATCAATGGAAAATAAACAGTTTGGCTACTATCTCTGCGTTTATAGATAGGACAGGATGGGAATATCATGGTATGAGTGAAAACAGGCACACACAAGGCTTGTCTGCACTAGTTTGCAAATGCCTGTGGGGTTCTGTCTGGAATAACGGAGGTCACACAGAATAAGAGAAAGCCCCAAAGCCTGTTCGGTTATCACGTTCTTCCAGTCATCGCAACTCTGCTGAATTCAATGGAATTAGACCAACAAAATTGAACTAAATGCCACGATGAGCCCAGCATTCAATTTTGATCTTCTTAAGTATCGTATTATCTCTCTGTTGGTTAGTGAATTGCCATAAGGCACCCTGGGATTATAACTTTGAGGTTGGAAGGAGCCAACCTGTATTCTTATTTGGATAGGAAATATGAAAAGAAAATATAAGTAAAGGAAGAAAGAGGCGAGATTGGATTAGACTAGATTAGACTAGATTAGATTAGAGGAGGAGAGAGTAGCATGCAAGAAAAGTAAAGTCAGAGAGAGGCAGATAAGTAGACAAGACTAGAAATAGTATGTCCTGAGCATGTAAAGCGATAGTACAGAAAGACAGCAGAAGAAAAGAGTGGGTAGAAAAAGTAAAAATAATAGACAATTATGAAATTCAGTAAATGTGTTTAGTTTTGTTTTAAGGCGAGCCAGCCATACTCGCCATGTTGACTATGTGTTTCAAAAGTGGTTTGGCTGCTCCTAAAAAAAAAAAAAAAAAAGGAAAGAAAATTCTCCTGGTCTTTGGCAGAGGATAAGGTGACAACCTTCCAAACACCCTAATTTCCTTTCATTTAAAGTCTGGCATCCAAAAAATGGGGAGGCTGTCGTCACATTATGAGTGAGTTCATCTGAGAGCACGATGGTACACACAAGGTGTGGCCAACAGAACAGGGAGGAAGAGAGGTCTTTTGCAGACAATTTTATTTTTTTTTTCCTGTGGAACATAGCTGTGACCCTCCAAGGCAAAATACACTTGCTTTTATCCCCAACAAATGTTCACCGAGTGCTGTGCCACATTTGGTAGTTGCAGCCAGGGTCAACTCAATACTTGCTGTTGCCCAGGGCTGTGAATTCTGGTCTATGCAGTTTGCCATGTGGGGGACTATGAGATGACACCTTTTACTTAGGCTTGTGTCTGCTCTGCTTGGACATGGCAGTATATATGGCATTTCTTATTAACAGTAGGATGTTAAATGGAGTGTCCTGGCCAAATTCCAGCCCGGATGTTTATGTTCTACTCCCTTAAATGCTGCTGTTGGATCATTATATGAGACCAAAATGTGGTGCTTGTCCTTTGCTAGTAATGAATATGCCCCCAACATCTGCTTTATGGGGAGGCACATCAGCTCGCTTCTGAGAACCATGAATTTGTGTTTCACATTAATAATGATAGCATGTGCCAGACCTTGTGAATTTTGTTGGGTTTTTTTTCTTTGTAAT
>JAOXJM010000002.1:33456242-33479431 GCA_026413425.1 Tringa solitaria
CCCATCCAGCCTGGCCTTGAACCCCTCCAGGGATGGGGCATCCACAGCTTCTCTGCGCAACCTGGGCCAGCGTCTCACCACCCTCACAGGAAATAATTTCTTCCGAAGATCTAATCCAAATCTCCCCTCTTTCAGTTTAAAAACATTCCCCTTTGTCCTGTTGCTCCACTCCCTGCTCAATCGTCCCTCCCCATCTCTCCTGTAGCCCCCTTTAGGTACTGGAAGGGCCTCTAAGGTCTCTCTGGAGCCTTCTCTTCTCCAGGCTGAACAACCCCATCTCTCTCAGCCTGTCCTCATAGGAGATGTTCTCCTTGGAGCAGATGGAGCTGAAGGGTGCAGAGGAACAAAGCAAAGGGGAAATAAAAGACATCACAGAAGCTGCTCCAGGCCTGAGAGAGAAGTAACCAAGGCACTGACAACTTGTGTGGGTTTCGTATGTCTGTTTGCAGTGCTATGTTATGTGTTTAGAAGCTGGTTGTTTCCATAATAACAGCAAGTGCCATATGGCAACGAGGAGGGTGGTGAGAGGAACGCTCAAGGAAACACAGTATGTTGTTTGACATGTGTGTGCTTCTAGAGGAATAACGTGTCTCGAGCGAGTACTGCTGCTCCAAACAGCCTGGGGGATTTGCTGCTCTCACCAGAAAAATATCCAGAGCCCTCGGCATTTGTACTGGTGCGATGCCAGTTAACGATGCCTGCCCTTCTCCCAGGTTTTCCTGCAGATGGTCCCTGTGATGGGTAAAAGGGCCTTTTGCTTTTCTGGGGGCGATGGTTCTGGATGCACCAGCACAGGGGAATGGCATTTAAACATGGCGTTTAAGGGGAAATACAGTTTTGTAAAGGAGTGCTGTGTGAAACTGAAACCAGTGAGATGCCATATGCTCCATCCATTCGTTAACGCTCAGCCAGAAAACAGCAGAAGTTTTGAAACCTTTGAAAATAAGTCGTTTGCAGTAATTGTTTAGTATAGAGCAGGTTGAGCATTTTGTGAGATTAGGGGCACTTTGCTACCTATCTATCTAGGAAGCATCCAGGAAGGTCTCCACAAATTCCAGCTTTTCCTACCCTTTACTGTATGTCTCACAATTCAAGGAGTTGTAATTTGCTCCCCACATTCCCACCAATGCCGCCAGTCTGAGCGGTACCTTTGCAGAGTGCATACATTTCCACCACGGGAAAACGTGAAATTATCTTTTCATAATAGCTGAATGGCTTTTGCGGGACTTTTACCAATATCAGCGCTGTAAAATTGAGCCTCTCTTGTGTGAGTCTTAAAGCCATTAATTATGTTTGTATTTGGACGCCTGAAACGTGGTGGCGGGGAGAAGGTGGCACTTCTGATTTGGGGTCGTAGCTCTGCACTCACTTGCAATGCTTTAAACTCCTGACCAATCCAAAAGGCAAAGCTCTTCTCATTTTCATGCTTGTCTTCTTCTCTTTGTTGCCTCTAGAGAGAGATTACTGCAGCATATGCGAAAAGCAGCCCATCGGAAGGCTTCTCTTTCGGCAGTTCTGTGAAACTCGGCCCGAGCTCGAGTGCTGCATTCGGTTCCTCGACGCAGTGGTAAGTCCATTCTTGTGATATTTCGGGGTGCTTTGGAGCGCTCTCCTGACGGAGGAGACTCCCCTGAGCCCAAGAAATCTCTGTTTCATGGGATGTGATTTTGTGTCTAACACACCTGAGCAAACAGCGGATGGGGCTGACCCCATCAGCATCCCAGCATCATCGGGGTCGATACCAGCCTAAAGGAGCACGAGCCCCCAGAGTGGGAGAAGGACAGGCACCCCAGCACTTTGCTGGCACAGCTTCCCTTCCTGTCAAGGCCCAAGCAGCTGAGCTGCTGTGAGTAATGGCTTTTGATGTGGGTGAAGCCTGCAGTGCTGGGAGGCACTGGGAGGAGAGGGAAGATGATGAATGGACTGACAAAAGAAGATGAGGAGTATGATAATACTAATATCTATCTACTTTCATCAGTAGACTTCAGGGTGGTTTACAAAGGACATCCTGATTGTTATCCTGGTTTTTCAAATAGGAAAACAGAGGCACAGGGTATAGAATTGGCTTGGTTGAGGTCACCAAGAAACAAATCTGCTCCATTTTCCACCCCAGTGAGCTGTCAGTTAACTGGGCCACTGAGCAAAACCCCGCCAGCCCCGGGGGGACCTGATGCTCTTTCCCAATCTGGCAGCACTTGGCCGTGTGTAGCGCCAGCAGGAGAAACTGTTCACAGTGGAAAAGTCTTTCTTACTGGGAGCCTGCAGAAGGGTAGGGCGTTGATGAGCCAAAAGGCTAAATCAAACCAGAGAAGAAGCTGAACTTGTCACTACTGAGTGTCAGTGTCTGGGGGACTTCACTCTCTGCCGTCTCTGACTGACGGTCAGAAGCAAAATGATGCATACCAACAGGAATACATCATTTTTGGTTTGGAAGCTATTCTGAAGTATAGAGAGATGTAAAGATGACACTGAAGTTGTAAGAGTAAGAGTCTGGGAGAGGACCCGTGGTCACTTAAAGTTTATGGCGGTACTGCAGTATCTACAGCAAATCTATAGCATCACAGAAAGCATCGGATAAAGTCTTATTCAAATCAGTTTTAGGTGATCACAACTTCTGTTGGATATTTCTAGCGCTGGTTGTGATTTTCCCCAGTGAAAGGTTTAGCCGTCGAGGCACGTGAAGCTGCTGCACCTGACAAACGCTCTGTGCTCAAGGCAGAGAGGCAGGAGGACATTTCGGGTACTCTGGGTGTGCTTGTCCTGCACCGAACCAGCATCATCTAGTGAGGCATCTGCCACTAATGACACACACGTGCCCGTCTGGGGGGAGGCATGACTGCAGAAATGCCACATAAGGTGGGATGCCTGCAGCCCCGAGGAGACGGGCGACGGCTGTCCCTCTAGGAAGCCGCAGGAATCCTTTGGGAGACAGCCACAAAGAGCTTGCTTCCAAGTGGTTTTAATTTCAGACGGAACAGACAGAGCTGTCCTCAGTTCGGAGAGGGTTCGTGAGGCGCTGGGCTTTTCTCACGCCTCCTCGCAGCGGCAGCCCTCACGTTCTGGTTCCAGCAGCGCCCAGGGGCCGGGGGAGAACAAGCCCACATTGTGCGAGCCCCACACACCCCTGGCAGCACCGGTTAGTCTGACAGTGGTAATAACACCTGGGCAAAAGGAAACATTGCTGTCCCCCGGTGTGTGTGTGTGTCCGTCCCCCCAGGTGCCACCAGCCCCAGAGCACTGCGTGATAACCTTCGGGCTGGCGTGGGGTGGTGGCTGCAGCAGTTCCTGGCAGCATCTCCCAGCTTCTCCCGGCAGCGCTGGCTGCCCAGCCCGCCTCTGGCTGCAAGAATTGAGGGCACTGTGTCATTTCATTCTCCCGAAACCCCATGGAGCGGTGCCAAGCACTGAAACTCCGTGTCCTCCCAGCATCCGTGCAGCACGGGCGACACCGCTCCTGCAAAAGCTTGTGGTGGCACCGGCTTTGTTTTAAAGCTCCCTCTCTGAGCAATCCCAGAGCGATATCCTCAAATCCTTTTGGGAGGATATCCTTTGCACCCACCCCAAGGTTGCTCCTGCAGACTGGAGCTGCCCTGCATACCTTTACCGGGCCAGTGGTCTGTCCCAGTTAGGCTCAGACGGGCAGTATACGAGGATTTCATGAACAAAATGCCTGGCTGCGTGGAGGTTGGAATATTTACTCTTTCTCTCTTCTTTTTAACACCAATTAACAGGAGTCTCCTTTGTTTATTGATTTCAAATTCTGTACAAGCCTGCTCCCAGCCCATGAAAGTCCCTGCATTAGGCAATATTAAGGTCGAGCAACACAGCCCAGAGCCATTAAACTGGATGATTGCTACCGAAATTCGCCCAGCGGGGTCACTCTGCGTTGAGTGAGTAGTGGGATTCAGGCCAAGTCCTACGTTAGGCAAAAAAAAGTCCTATAATGAGACCAGAAGTTTGACTTTACAGCCCTATTCTGAGACCACCAGGAATGCGAAACCTTTTGGAGACCACCAGCTGCTGTAACAAGCCCCAAGCAGAAAAAGCCAAGAAGCCTCCATTTTCTTTTGACTTAGTTATTTTTTTAACACGAGATGCAAAACTTAGCTCTTGTGTAATATCAAATAAAAAGGAAAAAATAATTGAGCAAAATATTTAACTGTTGGTGAGAGGCTCACAGAGCTTTCTGCGCATCGAAGATGGTGGTAGGACCACCTCTTTTTACAGAGCAATTCAGTAGGTCACACAGTAAGTCATTGACAGAAGCCAATAGTTGATGCCTCCCAATTTTTAATATTGTTTTTTAACCAGCGCACTCAACTACCTGCAAAGAAAGCAGCAATCGGGGCTCCTGGGAGTCAGAAACTCAACAACCTACCACAACCTCCATTCCTGTACTTATGTGAAACCAAGTTTCACAAGCTCTCTCTCACACCTCTGCTTCCAAAGACCAGTAAAACCAACCAGATCTTCCAGACCAGAGTATATAAAGAGAAAAAAAAATCCCCTCTTTGCTGGACATTTATTTCAACTGTTGGGTGAAATAATTAACCTGGTCTGATGTAGTCTCCTGCAGATCTAATTATAGCAGCATCTGGGATTTTTTTGTCTGTGCAGTTAAACAGTGGTTAGCTGCTTTCTGAAGAAAAAAGGATTTATATCATTAAATTTGCATACACGAAGATGTGTATCTGTAAGTTCCCTCTGAAGCCTGTGAATACCTTGGCCAATTTCAACCAATAATTGAGATTAAAGTGCTCAGAGGCGTAAAGTTTCTACATGTTTTCTGAGAGCAGCGTTTGAGTAATTAGCCACAATCTATCAATTGTAAAACAGACTATGAAGATATGTGATTTGTAAGTAGTAGGCCCCAACATTAAATGATAAAAGCGATAAAAACTAAGAGATGCAGGGCTTCTCAGCACAGTGCTGGTGGAGCTGTGGGAGCTTGGTTCCCACCGCTACTGTGGGACCAGTAAGTGGCCATCAGTGTGGCTGGCTGGCTGGGAAATGGGGCAAGAGCAGCCCCTTCTCCTCACCAGTACGGTAAGCTTCTAAGGACAGAGAGCCATCTCTTATTACAGATATTGTGCAAACGATGTCATGACAGAGGTCCTGACTTGAGTAGATAAAATATCTGGTAAGAAGTACCGATGGCTGGAACTTGTGCCTCTGAACGCATCGCATGCTTATCTGTGTGTGTAAACACAAAGATCTCCCATGAATAGTTCACCAGACCCTTCTGCAGCCATTCAGATGAAGGAACTATGCGAACATAAACTATTATCATTAAATGGAGATGGTTTATGATTAAATCAGCTCCCCTATAAGACCTTAACAAAGAATTCACGCACAGCCCTGAAGCACGCTTTGCTGTGCTTACAAATATTTGAGCGACGTCATGCAACTTCGGAGCTGTTGAAAGGCAGCCATTAAAATAAAGTGTTGGGGGATACATTTCCTGTGCTGAAAGGCAGACGAGTGAGCAGGGAATCTGCTAGCAAGATGCGTTTCCTTCCATGCAGCCCCTGCCTCCAGCACAAGAAGGCGGCAGTTCAGCGGGGACCTCTTGTCCCTGTCCCCTTCTCAAGAGCACATTCCTGGGGATGCCACCAGCTACTGACATTTCCCTCTCCTGTGATTATTGCATGCTGTTCTAATGAAGACTTTAGCTTCTGAACTCCCTTTCCTGCTTCGTCTAATCACATTCAACATTTTTTAGTATTTTTTTTCCCAGGAGAGGGCTTTTAACATGTTCATATGGACCAGATTTAGATTGACTGGAGGAGAACGGGACTAATTCTGGTCAAGGAGAAAATAACCTGACATTATTTTCTCCTCAACCTGTACGATGTTATTTCTTTGCACTGAAGTTGCACAGAAATACATCCTCTGGAGGAAAGTAGCCTCACTGCCTCTCCAAGGTTGTTTCTGCTTGTGCTATCTGGGCGCAGGGGCCGGGGGTGAGAGGCACAATCTCCTCGGGTGGACTTTTCAGCTGAACGCTTCACTAGACATTACACTTATCTAGGGTGAAAGGATGAGCGAGCACCCATTTAATGCCATTTGTAAAAACCCTGTCTTGCTGTTAGGGAGATTTCGTTTGGTTAAGTCCTTTACATGGGTATATAAAACCATCTGTGTATGTGAGTCTTAAAGCTGTTCAAGGCTTTTTCCATCAGAAATGCCAGTTTGTTGATATCAACAAACTCATTAACTCAAAATGTGTTTTTAAACAGTCAAAAGGGCTCTTTTTGCCCTGCGTTTAAATATGAAAAATGTGGTTTCAAGTTCACTTTTCATTTAGGATTGCAAGTTATTATGAATCCCAGCTGTTTGGGTTTTGCCTTCCAATATTCAGTCACAGATTTTAAATCTCCAGCAGAGGCAAGTGCAAGGGCAGTCACTGGAGCACAGAGCAGTAACAGGGCAGAGCCTGGAGTCCCAGGAAGGAGTGAGCAGGAGCTGGAGCAGAGGGAGATACTGGGAATAACAGAGGAGGGAGCTGAGAAAGCAGAGGTGTAAAATCGGGACCAAAATGCCACTAGCCTCCTGCAGATGCTCAGAAGGTGGCTCCATCACTCCTGATTTTTACCAAAAAGCTGAAACCGCTCTGGTGGCAGTGTCTGTGCCCATCTCCATCTCATGATGGGTACGAGGCACTGATTTCTGTGGCCATGCTATGCCCCTGCAGGCAACCAGCAGCTACCTCCCATGGGAGAGAGTCCTCCCACATCTGCAGAGAGATCCCTTTGGCTCCATTTTTCAATTTTCACCTATTTTTAAACCATACAGTTTCAGGAACTCAAAGAATAATAAGATGGAAATCAAACACTAGATAAAACGACATGTCAGAATTAAGGTTGCTGATGCAAGCCCCTGCGGGGTCCCTGTGCCATTGCCCTGGTGATGCTCTCCATCGGTCACAGATGCCCTCCAGGCCCCAAACCTCTTGCTCAGCTGTCCCAGAGCCCACAGCTCCATCCCAGAGCCAGCCACAGGCTGGACATTGCTCCCTTTCCCAGTGGAAGGGTGTTTTCCCATCTGATCTCGCTCAGCCCATCCCAAGGGTGACTGCTCCAAAGGGAAGGACACTTCGTACTCCTGGTGCCCCCATTCAGCCAGGGTTGCTTCTAGGGAAGCAGGAGCCACCAGAGTTACTACTACCTCCGAAAGAGCAGCCAGAAGAAAAGTTAGCAACAAACGGCAGCCAGCCCACATCCTCTCGCCGTTTGGACTGAAGGATCCGTGCCTGCCCGCAGAAAGAGCCTTCCCTGCAGCTCGTCCCATGCAGTCAGGGTGATCGTAAATCCTCCCCTCATTTATGAGCTATGAATAGGGCCCTGTCTGACCTAACTAGGGCATGGAGAAGCTATTAGACTTCAGAGCAGGAGCCTTGAAACACATGCCTGGATTCATCAAAGGAATAATGGAAAATATTTTGTTCCACATGGATTTTAAGTAACGATGTTATTTCTAGCAATTAGGGATTTGCAAACTGTAGCCGTGCTTTTGAGTATTGTGGAAGAAGGGGATGTATCTTGTGATTTAAGCACAAGATTGAGAGTTGAGGACCTTGGTACGCTTCCCAGGCATGCGGCAGATTGAGCCTGGGGACGTCACTCTGTCTGTCTACATGGGCAATCCTTCCTGTAATAACAGTCCGGGGCTGAAAATGTGCCAGTATCTGTTGCTGAATAGCTTGGAAGTGGCACTGAAGGGAGAAATAATAAGGAACTTCGAAACAGAATGAAACAGGCTTCTAGTACTGGAGCTACAGTGAAATCAACACTGTTCACAGTTGGAGCTTATGGTTCCTTCTCACATCCTCACTTGTCTGTCACTTCCTACCTTCACCTCCACAGTGTCGCATTTTCTGAGAATGTCAAATGCAAGTATAATTTCCTTTTATTCCTTCCCAACTATCTTGAGACAGAATTAGATACTCTGTGTGTGTGTATATGTGCGCATTTAGCTCTGCATATGTTGGATCCCATCAGGAATTGCATTTCAAAATGCTAATCTAATTCCTGCTAAACTTCTTTCTTCTTTTGATCTGACCTGATTTGCTTCCTGTTGTACAATTCGGATGGGATGTAAATGTAACAGGTTACCTGTGGCAAAAAGGACATCACATTTTTTGACGTCTTCCTGGTGCAATTCAAATGGCACATGATGACTTTGAATCAGGTTTTACATACTAGGGAGCCAATATATTACCAGGATCCAGAGTCTAAAAGCAAATGAAGGAGAAAGAAAGAGTCATTATTGGATAAATTGTAAATAGCATTGAATAGAGGACTCAGAAGATCTCCTAGATGCTTCCATGCCAAATCAATGCTGAGGAGTTCTCCTTTCTTGAAGCCTTCTTTCTGCACAGACAGTTACATCTAAGTACAATTATTTTCTTTTATTAAAATACATTGTTTCTGTATTCTTTTATATGAAAAATGCCTAGTTTTTCTGTCAACCTAACTATAAACTGTAAAGTCCAAATAAGATGCAACTTTGACCTTTTAAAAATTGTTCCTTCTGTTACTCTTGCCATTGGTTTGGAGAAAAATGCTGTTAAGATGCTGTAAACATTTGCGAGCGTCTGTGTTTAAGAGCTGAAATGACCCATACTTAGATACCATCTAAAAGGACAGGAAATTGGATGAGAGATTTTTTTAAACCCTTGTATTAAGTTTTATGAGAATGTAATCAGTTCATCCCCAAAATGGTCACTAAAAGAGAAATACTGCACTTGTGGATTTTAGCTTTCGGTGTATTTTTCATCAGCAATACAGGCTTCTCTGTTATTTGCGGTCATTGTCATTTCCCAAACCAAATCAGATCGTAGTTCTAGATTGTTCAAGCAACCTGCTATGTATATGTCTAAATATGTAGCTTCAGACTTAAACTGCAACAGCTAAATCAGCCCTGGCCAGAGGGATGGGTAATAGCATTATTACTACATTGTGGTTTCATGTCATTCCTAGGTCTGCTTAGCGAGGGTATCCATTACAGCCTGCCTTCCCATTTATTGCATCAAGCTTGGAGCAGTACATACATCTTCCAGTGGGCAGTAGTTCTGAAATTTGTTCTTCCAAGTGTTTGCCAGTTCAGTCTGATTTACCTTTTTTCTTTTTTTTTTCTTTTAACTTCCTCCTCATTTATCATCTCAGACAGCTTATATTGGACCAGGTTGCTTAATTGGTTTGGCAGGACTTTCTGGGAGCCTTTTTCAAATACAAGCAGTCATGAAAGTTGTTAGACTGCCTTCTTTTTTTTTCTTTTTTTTTTTTTCTGGAAAATATTTTGATCCTAAGGCTAAAGCTTTCTATCCCAGGCAGTGCCAAGTGGGAACGTCTCTAAGAACTTGCTGTCATTTAGCCATTGGGGTCCCACGTGTCGTGTGTTTCCTTCGAATGCCTGTCACGAGTCCAAAATTCCATGGATTAACGTGTTACACCAAGGGGAAGATGTAAAGAAATGGGAAGGACACGTTTGACCGAAAAGACAATATACTGAAGGAGTTCACCTGGTGTTTGAAATAGCAGGGTGGCAAGAATTAACAAACATTCACTTTCTCTACTTCTCAAAGAAATAACTTTACCTTCTGTGTCCATCTTCCCTTTGAGCAAACCCAAATAAAGTTGTCATCTCTAGTTACTGGATGTTTTCTGAAAGCTGCCTTGGCAAGGCTTTAAAATATAAATTACTTACATTTTATTGATGTTAATTAAGAGCCATGGTCTTAGAAAATGACCAAACCCACGAGGGTTTGGTCAAAGTATAGTGGAAAGTTTTTAATAGGATTGTGTGTACGGGTTTTACTTCCATCAGAAATGGCATTTATCCTTCAGATTTTTCAGACAGAGTGTTCCATTAAAGCCACGTCCAAAATGAAGTTATAAAGGTGAAATATGGGTGCAAATATTGACTTTTTTTTGTGTGTGTGTTATATTTGTTCCAGGAAGAATATGAAATTGCTCCAGATGAAAAGCTGGGAGAAAAAGGAAAGGAAATCATGATGAAATACCTCACCCCAGAGGTAAGGGGCAGTCAAAGTGGCACTACCGAAGGAATGCTGCAAGGCACACCTTTGCTAAACAAGGTTGTTATAGGCTTTGTGAACCAGAGTCCTAAAATTTATGGTGGCAATCTCCTGTTAATAAACCTTCAAGTCTTACACAAACAGTCAGAGAGAAAAAAAATGATAATCCAGTCCAGTAATTGACTTCTAAGGATGAACTTGAGCTTACCAGGGGCTTAATTCATCTGTGGATGGGCAGGAGGTTTCTATGGTCTCTTCTTGGTGTGCAAAGCTCTACTCTGTGGTGTGATGCGAGAGACCACAGCTGTTATGAACAGATGCCACAATTATTTCCTAACCAGCTCAAAAGAGGTGGTGGCATTTCACATATGGTTGTATAGAAAGTACCAGCAAAAATGGTCTTTGGTAACAGACTCTGTATTTTGGTACACAAATTCCCACCACTCCCCCGCCACTATCTGCCCCAGGGTAGCCAGGGACATGCCAGACTGACATGGGACGTGGTGTTTTGGAGCTGAGAGGTGCTATCACCGGTTCTTGTTTCCACCACTGTTGGTTCTTCAGGGTTTGATCTTGGGACTGTCTTGGGGTTGGAGAGGAGCTCATGGCAGCAGCTGTGTCCACAGGGTGGCACTCCAAACAGAACTACAAATCTGCTGTCGGAATTTTGGACAGGCTGCGCTGGGACAAACCGTGTTTTTGGGGGGTTTTGATCATGTGCTGACCGTGTTTAACCTCTGCAACAAAAGGCACCACTAGCAAGCAATAAACATCCAACTTCAAATGCAAGAACAATCCTAGGATTTTTCCTAAGTTGCTTTCATAAGAGTAATCAAGATGTACAATTGCTGCTTCAACTGCTTTACAAGAGAAATGCGTTTGACCTTCAGAAGAATTAATTGCGTTTTTGGCAGATGTCTTTCTAAAGCGTTTAAATGGTACAATATGTTTTGGAGGTGCAGGGGCAGAGCAGACCACTTTTTTTTTTCCAGTCAGTCATTTTCCTACAATAAATTTCAATGCATACTTTCGGTTATCTCAGACTGCACTTTGGGATCTGGTTTCATTTACTGAGCCTGGCTAGTTTCATGTGCAGCCATCGAGCACCGCCAGTATGAGTTCCTGCTGCCCATTCATTAAGGGCATGAAGTTCCACTGTTTTTTAAATCCACCAAAATGACCATTTGTCTTAAATTTTCTGTCGACAGAGGAACAAGGGACTGTCCCGGTTTTGAGGGACTGAGGGAAACGCTAAGGGAAAATATTTCCCACTGCCCTAGTTCTCATCTGGAAATGGAGAAAGGCATTTTGCTGATAGCAGGGCTAGTAAAGTGAGAGGAGGATAGTACTGCTTTGTTTCAGATGGTCTCGGTGCAGGTTTCCAGACGCCAAATCCCTTCCCTGCTGTCCCGTGGCACTGCTGCCATCCTTGTCCATTTGCCAGCAGCCCCACAGTGCAGCAGAAGCACATGGAATGGTTTATTGAGGTAAGTGAATGTAAAGTGAAGGCCGATCTGAGAGCAGTTGCTTCTTCACCAAGAAAAAGTGGTGTTGTTACAGGAAGGGAAATTTCTGGGCCTCCAGAACTGGAGCTTCCATTCTCTGCCATGCTCTGCACTTCATATTTGACCTGGTTTCTCGGTACATAAAATGAGCACAGGATATTTACAGTCTGTTCTGAAATTTTCCTGGTATTTGCCGTTAGCTTACCGTCTTTGAGCAGAAAGAAACACAAAGTTGTGCTCCTTCACTTCTAATCTAAAACTGCTCCCCTGGTGGTGGTGCTTTAATGTCCCCATTGGTCTCGTTGCACTTTTTTTTTCTCTTAATGGGAAACTTCTGCTTCTTCCCAGAGGGATCTTAGAGCCTTGTGTAGCAGAACATGCTTCCTAGAGGCGAGGTTGACTGTGCCATAGCAATGGGGTGATTACTAGATTCTCTAACAAGTTTCCTATGCAACAAATACTTTAAAAACTAGAGCAAGGCCTGGATTAATTTAATTTCTTTTTAGATACCTAACTAAAACTAACTAATATACTCAGGTTAGGAGTTCAGATGGCCTACTGTACTTTTCCTGTCAAGAAAGAGAAATAAGAAGCTCCAAAGGACAGATTTTAAGCCATTAGAAGTCAGTGATTTGAAGCCAGGTTAGATGCTTGCAGTCAAGAGGGATGAATCTGGACCCAAATGTCCGAATGGAATATCATCCTGGCCAGCAAAGAAACCTTTTCATTAGGAGCTGCATTTCTCCATTTAGTTGTCAGTCCCTTGAAAGATACAAATTGCTGCTGATTCCAAAGTCGTCTGCTTTCAGAGGAACACTTCTTTTAAGTAGGTGTGTGTCTGTGCTTCAAAGAACCTGATTGTCTTGATATAAAAATAGTGTGACATACAGCTTGACTGATAGAATAAAATTATAGGTTTAGTTCTTGGACAGATAATTCAGTCTTATAATGTGAGGAGTATTTTTCCCAGAGTGCAGGATCAGAAGCAAAATGAAAACAAAAAGTAGACTTCACGCTCTTTAATATTTATAAATGATTTTTAGTTCTTGCTTGGATTTTTAAATGTCATACATATTTAACATACAATGTGTCAGTATATCATCATTCTAAAGTGCATTCATTTGCATGGGGAACATGCACTTTATTTAATAAAACATATACTACTTGCACTGCAGAAAGGAAAAGAAGACACTTCCCCAGGTGAATAGACATCACAGCAGCACTTACAGCCTCGTGTGATGCACGCAGCCACTGTCTGCAAGATGGTGCTACCTATGGGAGCCGTGAATTCCCGCGTGGAGAGCTCTGTGTGAGAACATTCAGCATCAGCCCCGAGGCCACTAAACAAGCTTAGAACTTGCCAAGATGGTTGAGGGGGGAGGCACTTCTTTTTCAAGAAATCATGATTCAAGCTTTTTGCAGCTTCAACATCCTGAACAGCCCTTACGTGCTCGCTGGGGAAGTTGAGAAAAGGTCTAGCAGCTTTTCATCATGGTTCATGCCAGGGACAGCATGAGCAGTTCAGGTTTCCACCGTCTCCCTGCCCTACAGGCAACGCTGATGACAAATTCTGAATGTGTCTTGGCAACTGGAAGGGAAATTGGGTAGCTTAGGCTTCTCAAAGAAGTGGCATGTAAGAACAACCTCTCCAGGGATGTGGTAGAGTCCTCATCACTGGAGGTTTTCAAGATGCTATTGGACAGAGTCCTAGGTAATCCAATCTAAGCTCCCTTTCCCATGAAAGGTTGCACCAGATGATCTTTAAAGGTTCTTCCCAGCCTGAGCTGTTGTATAATTCTCTGTACTCAGGTTCTCATCTAGGAAGACATTAGTATTCCCTCTTTCTTACCTGAAGTTTGTTGAAACATTCATATCCGACAGGCAACTCAGAACCATTTGATGGGAGGGAAATGTAAGGGGTATGTGTCATTTTCACACTGAGGATGCTGAAATACAAGCATTTTCATGGCTTCTCTAGCAGCTTCACTTGAGTGATGTGCAGAAGAGTGAAAACCCACAGAAGAGGTGTCATGTAGCTGAAGACAGCCCCTATCCTTGAAAGATGCTCTGAAGAATTGTTAACCTACTTCTCTGAGGAGGTCAAACTGTGATGAGCTGGTTGCTCCCCGGGAGCTATGTGGGAATCAGAACTGGCCTTGTCCATTAAGAGGAAGAGACCCAACAAGGCATGTGCCACCTTGACTGTTAAGAGGAAGAGACCCGAGGCAGCACGTACCACTTCAGTGCTGTAATCTGAAGGGAAGTCCACCTGCAGGCTGCCATGGCTTAACAGGAGCAATGCAGTGGTTGCCACACTGGCGAGATCAAGGTTTCTTGACTAGAGTCTTGCTTCTTCAAGAGAGGCTTTAACAGTTTCCATGAAAAAGGCACTTAAAGCTGCCTTCTTGACTTAATAAGCCCGTAGGGCAAAAGTCCAACCCACAGGAAGTCTAAAATTTCTGAGGTTGTGAAATATGATGGTAAAACTGCTAAAAGGAATTGGTCACAAATATTTCTTTCCTGGCTTTTCCTGATCTCAACAGTTGAGTGGGAATGTTTCATTTTTCGGTTCCAGTTCTGTCTGTAAATGGAAAAGCCCTCAGTACTTTGTGGAACAGTAGAGTTCAACTGAACCCAGCCTGGCTTCATTACCTGGCTACTTCTTTTACTGGAAGAGCAAAGTGATATGTTTACCTTTGTACTGCTTTTAAATTAGAGTTTTGCATCTCCATGCAGCATTTTTACCTTCCTGCCTGACAGCTGCCATGCCTTACTCTACTAAATAACTAGCCCATTATTTTCTTTTTCACTGTAAATCACCTTGAGATACTTCGAGAGAAGCTATATAAAATGAAATTGATTTGAAATGGCTCTTAAGAAGGTCTCCATATGCCATTATAGTTTATATTTGGACTCAGCTGGGTACTAAAAATGTTACCAAATAGGATGTCTAATGTGTATTGTTATCCCCATTAATGTACTTCACAAAATATGAAGAACAGCAACAGCATTAGTTTTCTTATCTGAATTCCTGTTCGGCCTCCTTTCCTCCAGGAAATGCACAGAATAAATGCCACGCTTGCAATTTCTTTCTTTGCTGCAAGAGGTTGGCTGGACACAGCAATAACCTCCTTACTCTGGTCTAAGGCTAGCAATGGGTATTTTGCTAAATGAAAATATGTCTTTGTTTTTATGAACAATTATAGGATAAGGAAGGGAGGGAAAAGTCCTGTGGAAGGGAAACTGGCTGGTCAGTAGTGCCTGGCCTTCCACTTGTCTGCTGGCTAAAATGCGCTCTTCTCTCAAATCAGGTTTTTTTGGAGAAGAAAACATCTATGTAATGCGGGTGAGATGAAATTAAAAATGATATATGAGCCCTTCTGCTGGACAAAGCCATGCAGCTGCATCCAGGCTCCTGCTCACAAACACCCTCTCTCAGCTCTGTGCGTTGGCAAAGGGTGCTTTTCTTTTTGCACACCATTGCTTTAATCTTGATGCCGAGGATCTTTGCCTTCGGTTGCTCTCTCCTTGCGATTTCTTTCCCCTTTCCTATTTTCACCACCCAAATGAATGCAGACTTCAGCACTTGTGCTTCTGAGTGAGTCATCTTCGCTGATGGCTAAAGCTTTCTGTCTCCCATAAGGAAAGTTTCGTGTGTCACTTTTTAATGATTCTGGCTGAATCCTGGAAGGGCAGGTCATACCGTACCAAGAATTGGATTCAAGTGCTGAGACCTCTTCCTCTAACTGTTTTGTTTTACTAAATGCCTTCTAGGGAGCGTGTTATAATTAGTTTTTGGAATGGCCAAAACAAAAGCTGAATGTCACTGTAAGGGAAGCTGTGAAAGAAGGAAACATTAAGCTTCTGTAAAGCAATCTGTGAGAGTTTAATATGAGAGAGAGGCTTTGTGTTTTGAAAGGTGAGCCTTCAGGGACCGTTTTCTACACTGTTACCTCTCTCGTACAAATTCAGCTTACATCACTTATATCCAGCGAGTCATCTCTGTCCCCCCGTAAGCTTATTATCTTCCTGATAAAAGGCCAACACAATATCGCTTTTCACTGGCTGTGGTGGATGGTCCCTTAAGGCTTGGTCCAAGAGTTATCTCCACAGCTAGTTTTCAAATTTTTCTAAACCCTATGCATTTCATTAATGACCCAATTGAAGTAAGCAATGAATGAAGTGCCTGTCTGAACACAGTGTGTTACATGGATTCAGGATGGGCTGGAATTATTTACTTGCTTAAAGCGTTATTCACTGTGTCCTTTGGGTTCCTATTAGGAGACTTTTCAGGATGCTGAATACTGAAGTAGAAATCCTGGCCTTACTTGAGCCAAGGAGAGTTTTGCCGCTTAATTAATTGCCCTGGGACTTTACCCTTTGACTCAATGGATTTCTCATCTCCCCTTTCTATTGACTTCACTACTCTACGGGCACCATTTTAGCCAGAGATGATAGCATTACTTAGGTTTCTGCTTTGCAGCTGGCATAATCGATACATAATTCAGTCTCCAGAGAAATCAATACATAATTCTTGTTGTTGTTCCAGAGACAGCACAATCAATATCTCTGCTGATCACTATGTCTTAGTCCAGGAAAGTACCTTCTCAGTGTACTTTCTGCATAAACTCCTCTTTCCAAAGTTCAATTCTGGGAAAATCTCTGAGCAGCAGAATGGCAACCTTGTTACTCAAATTAATGCTTCCTAATCAGAATGTATTTTAATAAGCATTCTTCTGTCGCTGGGGCCAGGCTGTAATATAGTGTGGCAGAGGAATCTGAAAAATCACAGTGTTGCCTTGATTAGGAGTCCCTTTGCTGTGGTCTCAGACTAAAAGGCATTTTCTCACGGTTTGCTCAAGTCCTATTTCCTCATCCTTTACCCACTGTTTATAATACGAATGTTAGTTAACTAAACACTTACTGAGGATTTTTGTCTCTTGCAATGGTGCCAAACTGCATGAGAGCCCATGGAAACAACGTGGTGCCTGCTCTGTCACGGTGATGCTGTCCCAGAATAGGTCTTTGGACGGTCCTGTGTCCTGTCCCTTGGACTTAAGGAGGGCTGCCTTCGCAATGTGTTTGCTCAGACTGGTTGAAATTTGGGCTGGAATCATTAACTGCTCTGCTTTTATACTAAGCAGTGCTATTAGTTGAAGCTTTGATTCTCCTTCCTCAATTTTTTTTGCAGAGGTTACACTCCCAAGTTCACGTGCTTCCTAACTGTTTGTCATCTGTGGTCAGAAAAATCATTGGGATGACTCGGTCAGTGGGCAAAAGCCTTCTAGCTTCCCTGAGTTTGCTGGAATTACTCTGACTCGAGCCTTTGGAAAATGGAAACTCGCTTCAGCTAATTGATGTCAACCACACATGTAAACCTGGCTCACATCTGTCTGCTGAGGCAGGGCAGGCCCCCCAGGCTGCTGTGACTCCTCTCGGAGACTAGCCAGGGCATCCGAAAGGGCTGAGGACACTGTGTAAATAACGAGCAGTCTGCTCAGGTTTATCTGAACGGGAAGGATGTACTTGTCTGCCCTAGGTTAATAAATATCCTCTTTATAGTTTCCTCCTCTCGTTTCCAGGGGGTCATCTTTTCCCTATCACATCTGCATGCCCCTCAGTACTTACACTCAGTTCATATGGATTATCCAATGGCCAGGAAAGTTACTTCTAAGCCTTTAAGGTTCATTCAGCTTTCTCAGAAACAGCCTCTTTTGCCTAAAAATTTTGCCCCATGGGAAAAAGGATTCAGCCTTTTCCAGCTGCCTAAAACACTGGCTTGCAAGACATCCAGAAACCTGCAAGGGAGAATTTTTGTGAATTTCCACAGACTGGCATTAAAATAGACCTCTGGTGAGTCCAGGTACTTACACTCCCAGCAGACGCATTGCAGCCTTGGTTGTCCAAACACAGGGAGGCATTTGAATAGGAGAGATGAAGTGCCTCTTTCTGCCCACTGACTGCTGGGAGCCCAGGGAGACTTGGAGTGTCTCGGTTTTTAGATGATTAAAGTGCAATGAGGTGAATTCCATGCTAGCTGTAATGCAGAATACTCTGACTTACATTGCATGGCGTATCCACACAGGTTTCTGTGCACCATTTCTCAGTAGTACAGGACCCTTTGAACACCTGACCTCCACAGCCCTTCTGTCCACCCACTGCCACTTGCAGCAACTTTGCTGCTTGGTTCAGCTTTGGTTTTCTCAAGCTAAAAGCATAACAGGTCAACAAATCCTGAGCTCAGGATTCATTGAGCTAAACTCAGAAGCAGTAATAGGTAACTGTATGTTTGATCCCAACAAAGAACATGATGAAAATGGATGTGAAGCATACTTTATTTCTCACCTGATTCCCTTGTAATAAGAAATTAGGATTCTGGAAAAACATCTAGAGACTTCAGCAGCTGAAGAGCCTCATGAGAATGGGCCAGGCAAACTCAAATGAGATGCCTGAGGCTGACACCTTTGGCTGGGATGATGCAACTAGAAGAATCACTAAGCTAATAATGTTAGAGTGTGTGATTTTAACTTGGAGCCAGCATTACCATAAGGAATGTTTAAATTTCACAGAAAACAAAAATATTTCAATTCATTAAAATATCACAAGATAAATGTAAAAAGAAAAGATGAATGGTTAAAAAAAAATTCTGTTGATACAAACAATTTTAAAAATAACCAGCATGTTTAAGATGTGGAAATGTGGCACTTCGAAGTATTCATGTTTAATTTTTTTTTCCCCGTAATGCAGCCACACTTACAGAACTCACTTAACCTGCATGCCAAGCCTCAGCTTGTATGTTAATTTATTATTTTTTAATCAAGCCAGACTCTGATCTGAGTCAAAAATCAAACGTATAGCAAGTTGATTATCCTGGCCCAGATGCTGTTTGTCCAACAAGTGAAGCTGAGGAAGAGCGGAATAGGCCACTGCAAACAGTGTGTCCTCTCCTACAATAAATGTCTCCCTCTCCATTCTTTGCTGATGGCCATTACCGTGTGGTGGTTAATGGATCGTGTGAGACAGGTGATTAGGGAATGCCCTGTTTCCAGCAGCACGAGGTAGTGATTTTGTTTGCTTTTGTGGGTGTTTCCAGTCTTTCTCGGAGCAGGCCACTGGTTTCTACCTGATGTTTATTTGATTCATTTCCTAATCCTTTTCAAGGCCTTCCCAAATTCTCTTCTGGGTCTTCATTTCTTCATTTCCTCGGGATTTTGACCTGTTAATGGAAAAAGATGAAAGCAAATTCTGCAAAATCCCTTCTGCAACTGATTCTGCAAAATCCCCTCTGCACTATGGCCACTGACTGGAGCACAGCCTGGATCAGGCTTCACGCATGAGCTCCCTTGATGCAAAGCAAATAACTCATGGACTTGAGTATGAGGAACACTTGCAAGGGAAGGGTTACTCGTGTTCACTGGCTTATGTCTAAGAGGAGTGAATTCAAGTGAATTCTGTTTGTTTTCCTACAAGAAAGCCATTCAATAATGTTGAGGTTGTAAATGAGTGTTTATAGATTTAGGGAATTTTTTTAATGGAACAAAGGACATTTGGTTTACCAGAGGAAGCCAAGCTCTGACTATTGCAACATAAGGTTACTCGCTAATGTTTAGGCCATCCATCAGTGCGGGAGGACGTTAAAAGGTAGAAAGGTTCTGATAAGAGGCTGGAGGCTGGATGCTGTCCAAACCTGTTAAGCACACATGACGAGAGAAAAAAACTTTCTGAGAACAGAAGCTTTCGAAATTGTCTTGTCATCTTTGTTGCCACTAATGGTGAGAACACTGTTCTTTTCCCAAAAAGCTTTGTCAAACATGCAGCTGCTGGTAGTGATATGCTATAGCAATGGCTCACTTGGGTTGCCAACCAAAGAGGTTACCTTTGGAACTAATGATGCTTCCAAGGGTTGTGTGAGTACCTGATTTTTAGGTAGCTAGAATATCCTTATTAGTATTAATTAGACTTTTACCTATTCTGTTTTATAAGCTACCCCCCTCCTCCTGCTGACACCTGCTGGAAGTGGTTATTTCATCTATGTTTTCATCCTTTAATCTGTGTGTAAAGTGCTTTTAAAGCAGAAAAAAAGGCAACAACAGGTAAAACATACTTTCCCTTCCCCCGCTTGAAAGCAAGTTTATATAAAACAATTTCATCTGGCTAGTTTAGGAGCACTCTACACCGATAAACCTATGTGTCTACAGAAAGGAGGAAAAATGTGTTTATTTGGTAAAGAACTCTCTATAAGCAGGTTTCCAAAGAATTATTTAAAAACTGTGGGTGGGGAAGGACTAGTGTTTAAATATACTGAAAAATATCTTGCCAAGCACTTCTTGTGAAGCCCAGTTCGTCACTAATTGAAGTCAAAGCATATCTTCCATGGTGACCAGTTTAGGTTCTTAAACTAAGCTGCACCAAAAACTCCAGAGCTGGTTGGGATTGTGGTGAGTGTTTTTATTTAATTGAAGAGTATGAAGTCTGCCTCTGATTCACTGGGCTTGCAAAAGAAGCTGTTGAAACAACTAAATTTTGTCTCATGGGACATTTTTTTATTTCAAAATTACTTTCTGTGGGGCTTTGAGTGTTTAAGATTTCCTCTGGTCACCTTTGGGAGCCAGGAAGAAATTTCTCCTTCTTCATCTAGGCAATCCTTTCTCTTCCTTTGTTGTTCTGAAACTCACGTTGCAGTTACACCCCCAAATTTCTATGAATCAAATAATTTAACATTCCAAGGGAACCACATTTTGGATTGAAGATATTTACGTAGGAAATGTTTTGACTCACAGCATTTGCATGGCAGTTGTTTGTTTGCCACCATCAGAAGCAGAAATGTGGATTCTAGAAAGGGGCATTTTTGCTTTCAGGGGATAGCAGCTACCAAAAGGTCTACTGAGAACAGGAAAAACAAGGTATAGCTAGATAGCAGATCCTGTTGCTGATTAATGGGAGAGCCATGAAAAACGCTTCATATTTTTTCTATGCACTTGTCAGAAAGGAAACCTCAGCGGTTGCTGAGTTTCTTCAAGGACGGGCATAATTCAAGACTGCAACTTGTACCCCAGCACCAAAGGAAGGATGCTGGAAACCCAGAGAAGCAGCTTATCCTTTTCCTATCAGTGGGCTTGCCGAGGTCCCAGAGGCAGCCCGGTGAGCCTGGAGCAAGTTAGCCAGCCTGAAGCCACATCAGATCTACTGCAGTAAATGAGTTCATGAACCGAGGTGGTTTGCGTTGCCTCTCCTGATGGATTAGCACAACCCCTCCAGGCAGAATAACATGTTCAGCTGTTTGCTGAGGGCTCTGTTGTCTTCAGCCATTGTATTTTTCTTTGTGTCAACACGTGTTTTGATAGTTTAGTAGAATATGAGGGAAAACAGATTCCTCATGACTCCACATCAGCTTGCAGCTACAAAACAAACCCCACAGTTGATAGGCGCTGCTGATTTGCTTCATTGAGCTACCAGCAAGCGATCCTGCCCTCAGAACTGAAAATGCCATTTGATCAGAGAACAGGGCCGGGTTCCATTTTTCTCTCTGTCATTGACCCGCTCCACAATCCCGGGTGAGGTATTTCATGTCTTTGGCCCCTGTTCTCACTTCCAGGGCTGGTGTGATTGGTTTACTTTGGAATCTTTACTTCTTATGGCATGTGTATGTAGTGCCTGGCATTACGGGCCCCCATTTTCAGGTATAATGTCTACATGCTGTCGTAATAGATAAATCACTACTAATAACACAGCTGCTCTCCATGCTCCCCGTCCACCTCACTGCCAATTCCTACATCTGTCATCTCAAAGCAAATATCCTGGAATTATGAAGCCTTGTGTTTTACTGGTTTGCCTCATACAGACCCAGATGACTTTGTGGTAGGAAAAAAAATAAAAAGAAAATGCAGAAGTTGATTACTTAAAATGTTGCAGCTGCTCCTGATGTAGAATTGGCTGTTTACTACATATACAGCTAAAACCGAACAGACAAGATCAGACACAGGGCAAGAAAAAAGAACGTTCCGACATTTTTGTGCATAACACCAAAAAGTGTCAGGAGACTGCGTGTGCTGTGACAGCTCTGGGAACCTTTCCCTCCCCAGGTTGAAACACATGCCTAACCCAGACTTCCCAAAATCAATGTATCACCAAGACACTCTGTGTCCTCCTCCATCGCTTTCCTCTGCATTTTGCTGTTGGACTTGATAATCTTAAAGGTCTTTTCCAACCTAAATGATTCTATGATTTTCACTGTCATCCCCTTCACACTTCCCCTCTGTTGGTCACCAGCTGCACAATCAGTACTTCCCAGGCTGTAGCTCAGACTGAATCCCAGTTGGCATTGGCCTGCCCCAAAACAGGGAGGTAGGGGCACATCAGAGCCACCCAAAGTGCCTCCAGATGTCTCCCTGAGGTGGGACAAGCAGATCCCAGGCTGTGCCCCGCTCCGGGGTGTTCCTGCTCCAAAGGCAGCAGTGCAGACCCCAATGGAGATAGCACAGGCCAGTTATTGGGGTGAATCTCCAGCCACAAGTAGAAGATCAGCCTTGGAGGCACAAAGAGGTGCAATTTCATGGTCTCTATTGTGCCTTCCATTACTTTCCCCTTTGAAAACGTTCATTACCTGAGCACATAAACTTGTCTTTCCCTGATTTTGCACCTACCAGCTTGACTTGCATGTATCTACCTATTTTCCCTTTTTCTAGTAACTGCTCTGATTGCAGTTCTCCTTATGAGTGTTTGCCTCAAAGGCCTGAGGACAGTCACCACTGATAGTCGTACCATTGCTACCTGTCCTGGTGGCTACTCCCCTTCTAGCTGAGTCTTCCTCAGCCCTCTGGAGAAGGGTGTGACTGTGCAGAAGCAACAGCAGGAATGGCATTGCATGTGGCAGAATGCCCACCCCTGACACAAACCATTGCTCTCCGTTGCTGGTCTTGGGTCACGGCCGTGTGAGAGCGAATCAAATCCAGCAACGTAACGACTGGATGATGCCAGTATTTCCAGGGTTCTGTGTATGAACTTTTCTCATCCCATCATGCACCATCTCACACCAACATTCATTTTAGCCTGTTTCTTCCATAGTTCTGAGGTCTCTACCAGTAGCAAATCTGTGTGGAGATTTACAAATAGATTATATGTGGAAAACTGCTGTCAACATCTGAAAATACACATATCATGAAGACAGAAGTGCTTGGAACTGGAGACAGCTCAAGGAAAGTTATAGCTTGAACTTTGTTCATTGACTGAAACATTTTTAATTTTTTTAAGCTAGTTTGTTGTGGAATGTTTTCATAACCTGAGACATAACATATGCTGCACATTATTTCTTTTATGCAAGTGACTTCTAAGATAACTCATCGTGTTTCAATATCATGGCTGCAAGACTGAAACTTGCCAGGAAAGCAGTTGTGTTTATAACAAAAGTTTGCATGGAGTCTATTCAATCTAAAGAGTGTGATATCAGCAGAAGTAGGGAGGGGATTGTCCCCCTGTACTCAGCGCTGGTGAGGCCACACCTCGAGTATTGTGTCCAGTTTTGGGCACCTCAACACAAGAGAGATCTCGAGGTGCTGGAGTGAGTACAGAGGGGGGCAATGAAGCTGGTGAAGGGCCTGGAGAATAAATCATATGAAGAGTGGTTGAAGGAGCTGGGACTGTTTAGT